>CM067359.1:70071856-70531856 GCA_034401795.1 Chaetoderma sp. LZ-2023a | reverse complement strand
CGTATACTAGTTTATATTAAACTACCTAGTGACTTCGTTGCGGATGCTTCTCTTGCAGGGATACCTCTGCGGAATCAAGAACCTGTGTGGTACCTCCAGCGACACCATGTGGAAAGAACACCAGATGGCTCTATGTTGTGTATTATTGTGCGCTCATTTACTGTAAACGATTCACCTTGTTTGTATAGTATATAAATATTTCTACTGTTTAATTATAAACTGTTCATATCTCTAAATTAGACATACCAGTGACACTAACAGTTGGGACGACACCGTGTGCTTCAATCTTGGTGGCAATGGTCGCACGGCCCACTGGAACATCAGTGTTCTACTGGCTCTAGAAGGCGGTCTTTGTATTTCTCAGAGAGATGTCATATGGGATCCGCAACCCTGAACTCCGCAGCTAACCCGCCATCCCGTTCATCGTGCACTTGCAGTGCGATAGGCGGAAACGTCATAGCGGACCAGTACGTACCCCCACGAGCTACAGTAATAAGGCAGTACGTGTGCCGCAAATTAAAATAGCTGTAGTTATCTAGCCCATTGTTGAAACACAATTTAATGTTGTCACGATCGACATTGCTGACTATATGGCGTCCGAACCTGTTGCCGAACTATCCAACAGTGTCATGGTCGATACTGCCTCACATGCGATATCAGAACCCGCTGCTGCACCATCTAATCGTGCCACTGTTGATACTACCGATCCTTGGATGCCACCTGCCGATCCTTGGATGCCAAAGCGTGTTTCCGAACCGTCCCATTATGCCACCGTCGATATTGTCGAGCTTGGAATGCTAGAACTCGTTTCTGAGCAGCCCAATAACTGTACCACCGTTGATACTGCCGATCCTGAAATGCCAAGACATGCTGTGGGAAGTTTAATCATGCTATCGTCGATACTGCTGAACCTGGGAGCTCAGAGGGTGATGAAATTAAACTTATGCAGCATGACGCCAACATGCAAACCAATGCACAATATAGCCAACATTTACCCTTGCATGGACGGAAACGTGCTCGAAATGAAGATCAGCAGAAACAGAACATTAGCAAGAGGGCACAAAACCTTGATCTTCTTCTTCTTTTCGATCGCTGGTATCACACATGGAGAGCCGTTCTCAAGATGAAATCTGTGGTTTTCTGCAGTTCTTCCACAGGCCCAAACAGCTTTTCAAGAAAAGAGGTTGACAAAGGCCAGATCTCTTCTCTCAGCAGCTGATACGTACTGCAACATTGAAGTATGTGCTCTGTGGTATGTTCTGCTTCTCCACAAGGACAAGCGAGCGATGTCGTAAGGTGGAACCGCCTGTACATGTGTTAGTTTAGTCTGTTATGTCCAGTTCTGAGACGAAAAATGGTCACTTGCTCTGGCCTCGAGAGATGATGGTAGGCATCTTCTGATTGAGGTGTTCTATAGAGTGACTTGATGATGGTCTTCATCTCTGTATGGGTAACCATGTTTTCTGTCTGATTCTCTTCTGCACCCACCTTTGCCATCTTGTCTGTTTCCTAATTCCCCTAGACTCCACATTGTGAGGGGATCCACTGCAATGCTATCCGAAAGCATTTGATGGTTTGTAGTGCTTCTTCAAGTTGTGGCAGCTTACCTTTGGTGATAGCCTCAAGGACTGAGCGGGCATCAGATAAAAAGACAATCTGTGCAATAGGGTCTGCTGTTCTGCTGATGGTATTAGCTGCATGGACCAGTGCTTCGACTTCAGCTCTGTAATTTGTGCAGTGTTTGCCTGTCGGTATTGCAGCTAACTCATGTTGTCCGTTTGGAAACTCTATGCGCAGTCCAGCACCTCCTCTCCTAATTGCATCTTTGGCTGATCCATCTGTGTAGATCCTTATCCATGTCTCCTGATGGTACATTTCTTCCAGCATGGCTAGGGTCCGGGCCGTCTTACTCACATCACTGTGTTCATCTTTGGTTGTGAGATGAGGTACTGTGGTGCGAATAGCTATGCTCTCTAGTTTGTTTTCCCAGGGTGGAGGATCAAGGGTGTGGTTTGGGTCTTCTATTTGTGCTGGCAACATTTCTTGGTGTTTCCTTTGAAGTGCTTTTGTCTCTTTCACAAAACTTGATCTTTTAAGTCTTCCTGATGACAGCTGTGCTTGCATGATCTTCATCGGGTGGCTGTTGAACGATTTGAACTTTGCAGCTTGGATCAGTGCTTTGCATTCCCTTCCTTTGCTAAGTGGGGGGATGCCTGCTGTCTGCTCCATTTTTCTATTGGTGTTGATCTCATTCCACCAGTGATGATGCGCAGTGCCTGGTTTTGTCCTCTGTCGAGGTTCTGTTGATGAGATTTAGCTGCTGTCAGCCATGAGCTGGATCCATACTCAAGGTGTGGTCGTACGGCACCTAGCTAGATGGTCTTGAGGATCCTTTCATTGCCACCCCACTTTGTTCCTGCCAACTTCCTCATGATGTTTAGCTTTCTTCTGGCATTTGCCTCTGCGTTCTGGATGTGCTCCTTCCATGCTGATCTTCTGTCATAGGTGACTCCCAGGTATGTCTGCTGGTTCTAGTACTCGAGTGGAGTACCGCCCAGTGTCAGATTGCCAACCTTGGTTTTGGTGGACAGCGAGAATAGCATGGCTGATGATTTTTCTTTGTTGATGGTAATACACCAGAGATTGGCCAAGCTGTAATTCTGTCCAAGGCGAGCTGCATTCTGTACGTGGCAGTCGTTGTGTACTCCTCGGTGCACCAGAGTACGAGGTCATCTGCATAGAGGGCGGCTGCTTGGATCCCATTGGACAGCTCTGCTACAATGGCATTAATGAAGAGTATGAACAGAATTGGTGATAATACTCCACCTTGTGGCACCCCTTGTCTCAGCAATACATTCAGTCCAGACTGTCCATCCACCAGCACCCTAGCTCTGCGATTGATGAGGAGTACGTGATGTGGAGCAACAAGAAGGTGGAATGAAGGCAAATTACCTACCATTGATTCGGACGATGCGTTAATCGCCGTAATGAAAGGCTACCAGATGAAACGAGGGATATATTGTTTAGGAATTATTGGCAGGTGGGAGATATCCAATACCAGCGGTACTATTTATCAAGCCATGTCCTGTGCAAAGAGATTTCACGTAAGAAAGAAATGGACAGCAAAAATGAAGCAAACACTTCATCATTTCGTTATCGTTGATGGAGAAAAGGTTAAGGGGTGTAAGGCTGTATTTTGTAAGACTCTAGCCATCGAGGAAAAGACTGTCACATATGCTCTGCAAGTACAGGGCAAGCGAACACTGATAAATGGGTGAAACGGCCCCAGGTATCAAATTAACAGATAGACAGTGTTAAAGTGCACAAGAACACGTACATTCATTTCCAGCAATGGAGTTGCATTATGCCATGAGTAAATACAGAGAGAAGACGTTTTTAGAAAAGGATCAAGCATAAAACAAATGTATGTGTTATACTGTGAACTGCATGCTGATAACCCTGAGATGCTTGTCATTGTCAAAGAAAATTACTATCAGAATGTGCTCCACACAGATTTCCCAGATCTTTGTTTCCATTAGCTGAAAAAGGACACGTGCAACCTTTGCTTTTGTTTTGGCAATATGACCGATGCTGAAAATGCTGCTAAACAAGCAGAGTTTGGTGAACATCAAAGACGAAAATTACGTGTGCGTGAACTTAAGCTCGAGCATCATATTTTGACTCAGCAAGACCCAACAGCAGGTTTTACTTTGTCCTCAACTTACTGTGTCCTCGCTCTTTTATCGCCGCAAGCTGGCAACTTATAACCTCACGACATATAATCTTGTTAATCATGATGTTACTTGCTATATGTGGCATGAAGGCCAAGCTAGTAGTGGTAGCGGCGAAATTGCAACCTGCTTGTTCCAATTCTTTAGTTTTGTGTCAGATGGTGTTAAGCTTGTCATTCTGTACTCATTCTGTACTCAGATACGTGCTCAGCTGGGCAAAACAGAAATCCAAATTTTTCTGCAATGTGTCTCGATGCCGTCACTCTGCACACTCAATGATCGAGTCAGCTCTAAAAAGGGAAGACGTTTTCTGCCTGAGTGACTTTTCCCTGATCGTATCTATGGCTCGCAGTAACAATCCATACAAAGTGGAAATCTTATCAACAGATGACATCAAAGACTACACATAACTTGCTAAACATACTGTTAAAACAGAACCCGCTATTCTAATGGCTCAAAAGTCGAGTGGCATAAACATGCACTATGAGAAAGCTAATTCATACACTGCACATTTCAAGTATGATTACGATGGGGCGTTCAAGCAACAATGGGTGAACAAAGGAACAAGAGGCTGACCAACATCAGTAGGGCTGAGTAAGATCCCCTACTATATTTGGAATCCCATTCTTTGGCAAAGGCCAAGTTTGATGATTTGCAGTTCCTTTACCACTCAATGGCTATACCACAAAACTATCACGATTTCTAGAAAAATCCTAGGTACCACTGGCTAGTTGCAGACAACCTAACAGATCCAGATGCAACTGAAGCTGACATTGAGGTCAAAGATGATGAGTAGGCATGGTTTTCTAGCATTCACTAGTAAGTAATACAGTGCCAGTAATGCAAAAGAAAGTACCTAATGTGTTCTTTCTATTGCATTACGTATGCTGAAATTTCGAGCAAAGTAGCATGCCCAATATTATGTTGTTGGTCCTAAGGTTTTAATACTTTTATTGAATTTCGAGTGTTTTAGGATATTGTGTAATTTGAATAGCTGTTTCTGATGGCCCTGTTTTTGTTTTTCGACAATCCTGTCTAGAGATGCCGCCAACCATGTAGCGGTTATTGCCCTCCCTCAACCTGCTGTATGCCTAAGCCTAAATTATAATAGGCACGTCTATAACGCTCGAGTTGGAAAAATGGAATTATGCCCTACAACTTGGGCCATCCACAGGAGTAAGTAGACCCTCATTGAATCTCCTCGGTTATCATCCCTTCGATGCTTCAGGTTATGGAATTTCCGCATAAGGCCTCCTATCCTCATCTGATTATTACTTCTCACATGGCTGAATAGCAACTGGAATAATTTTAACCGAATTAAGGAACCTACCTACACAGGCATGGTCGCATAAAACAGGTGATCCTCGAGAAAGGTAAAAATCGCATTCCTCCACTAAGTATAAAACGAGTGAACTTTCGCTGAAAAATCATTTCCCCTACCTTGAGCACACGGGGAGATCGATAGGCAATATGCCATTTTAGCCTTCAAACTAAATTAAGTATTTCTACTAAGTTACGCCGAATTGTGTATTTTTCTTATTATTTTATCAAAGTATTAGTTCCGCCAAAGCCGAGAACGTTATTAATATGTCACTAACTCCTCAACAACGTGAATAACTTAGTACCGAACTTGAACTGTGCGAAACTTCCGATGAAGAACCGATGAATCCCGTGCATAAATGTATGTGGGAGTCGGTGGAAGGTGGGCCAGCTTGTGGAAATATGTATGATAGGAAAGGCGAACTGACGTGTCACATCGATAGGGACCATAATCTCATACGAGCATATTGTACTCAATACAATAAACTGTTTATAGCTAGGTGATTCGGCATAACCCATTCAGCAGCTGAAGATCGCCATGTTCATTTAGTGCCCTTGTTACCCAACGAAATTACTATGAAAAAGGCTCAACTTGTGGCAATTCTAGGCCACAGATCTCCTATATCGGTAATCAGTGCGAAAGTCAATAACTCCCGTAAAGATAAACCGTCATCAGCAACAGCACCACCACCATAATCTTCTAGGGTTATTCCACCAGTTACGGTGCCACCTCCACCTCAAGAGTCACGTGTTGTTCTCAGTCCAGTGTAATTATCTTAGTTCCAGCCTTTATCTTCTGACGAACAAGGATGATTACAAATATTGTCCAGTGATCTGGATGGCTAAGCAACTTCGGCACCAAACACTCCAGTACCATCAGAATCCATCGCACCACCCACGCTCGAACAGGAAGGATACATTTTCATTGACACTGGCCCTTCACGCTTTCTACATGAGTCTCCGATGGTCTGCCAAGAGTTTTTTCGGCCAAGCCATAAATAGTTTACAGCGCATCTAAATGCGTTTGCATTGTCTTGTCCTTGTTCTGTCTTATTTGTGGCTACGTCGGACACTCGGTTAGGAGTCGCTCTTCGGCTCCAATACCGGTCGCCCTGCTAACCTTGTAATGTGCAGTCTATTCGTTGGATCTGCTCACTGGTCAAGTTCTATTGGAGGCCAGTAATTCCTGGGCAAGCAGATAAAACATGTTTAAACTGTAGGCTAGGGTGATAGTTCTCTGTTGCAATAATATCTGTGTTCAACAAAAACATTGGATAGTATCCTTTTGAAGGATCGCTAACTACTGTGGCATCGACCTAGCTTAATTAGTTTGGAGATTCGGCCTGACCAGTATCTGTGAAGACTGACCAGCCATTTCCCATACAACAGCGTATACCACACGTACAAAATCATGCAAGCACTTCCCAATACACTTTTGGACGGGCATATGTAGATGCAGGCCCATGTGAGGCATTTCCTCTCACTTCAGCCAAAGTCTTCACAATAAGGAAGAGTTATTTTTGTATGTTTTATATATATATATATATATATATATATATATATATATATATATATATATATATATATATATATATATATATATATATATATATAATATATATATATATATATATATATATATATTAAGCCATAGACATCCTGAGGTGACCTTCCATCTCTATTTCTCCTTGAGGTAATCTAAGATAAGTAAAGCATAGGTGAGATATTTATCGGCTATGACTTGTAATTCTCACTAAACCAGCCAGTCAAACGTTGGCTCAAAACAGCCTTCAGTAGCACCACTAATTGCACCGAACTACCATTTTGTCAAAACAGAATAGATCAATAATATCATGTATATGTGACATACGGGGCTCACGAATAGCACCGATGAGATGGTGGTATGGAAACACGATGCCTGCAGAAATGCCTGGGTGGCCTCCCTGGAATCTTATGATTCTGCCGATCCTCAAGATCTGCTTTTGTACTTATCAGAGCATCTGACTCCCACCTCCAATGGACAGGAAACCCAGAGGCCTAAACAGCGAAACTGTCGGGACGATCTGTACCTTGCGTATGGACCAGAACCTCTCTACAAGGAACCACTTGAACGCTCCAATGCTACAATAAATGCTAGTCACATGGTCAACTTCATGCCCCATCCCGCGCACGCTGATTGATATCTTGTGACTGCACCGTTCTGAAACTTAGGGACCACACAATAAAAAGATCGGCTTCAGCATCTCAATGTTCATATTTTAATGAACTTTTAATAGTGAGTGACAGGTGACGCCGAAGAACTGCAGCTCCTCTTCGAGAGACTTGTTTCCATTTTTGCCTGCCCTCCACATGGATTTCTATTATTCCACCAAATGGTAGATTAGTAAAGAAGTACTAAATAGTGTCATTGTTAACTTTCTTGTCAACACATTTCTTTCCAACGTTTATCTGAAGAATCTTAGAAAATCGTTTATGCCAGGTGGTCTGATGGCACTTGAGAAATATTTATGAATTCAATTCACACCAGTGTGTCATATGGGCAATTCAAACTATCTCTCATACTGAGAGAAGAAAGTGATGGACGATTCAGTTCCTTTTTTCATCGGAGGAAACTCTCCTCGATTATGAAAGTAAGACTAAAGTAAATATTACTGTCTGTTCCTCTGTGCATAGTGTCAAGGGGACAACCATCAGTACGGTAATTCGAAGTTCAGTTATCAAATTAGAACTGTCTCCGAGTTTATCCGAATATGCGGATCTCCATTAAGCAGCATACATCCATGAAACTCATCATCGGCAAACTAGTATCGACCTGTAAGTTGGGTCAATGGAGAAACCACATTTTCTCCAGTCCAGAACTGTTGTACCAGTTTTCGCTGCGTCCGCTACCAGGTACTTTGCCGATGGTCATGTTCGTAGCCATTGCCTGGCAAAACCAAGTTCTCTCCCCAGCCTGCTTGGAGCTTGAATAACTTGTGATTCTCCTTTGCCTTTGTCAATGTTGCTCCACTCGGATAAGATCTTTTGATGTTATCAAATGGTGCCACAATAGAGTCTCCACAAAGGCTCTCTTACTAATTAAGAAGGTTAATACGATACAATATTTTTGGATAATGGTATATGTCAGAACATCTCGTTTTTAGTGATTTTACCAATAACTATGTTTATGATTTTGTGTTTTCTGTGTGAGCAAGTCATTGCCAAATTTGCCCCGCTTTCTTCTTTCACCCCTACTTCATGGGAACAGACCCAGTTACTGCCCATGTCACGAATAGAGAATTACTTGGTCCTCAATGGACAGTCGAAGCTAACATGACAATCTAGACAAGTTTGACTGATGGACTCGGACGAATACTTACCTTAGATTACCTAAAGGAGAAATAGAGATGGAAGGTCACCTCAGGATGTCTATGGCTTAATATATATATATATATATATATATATATATATATATATATATATATATATATATATATAAATTGAAAAGTCGCAGTTAATTTCTAGTTTTTAAGCTAGTTTAAAGGAATTTGAGATCACCAATATTTACCATATAGTAAGTTGCTTGTATGTAAGAGATTGTTTTATATTAGAATAGCTCAGTTATTCACATTTCTAGAGAATTCATATATCAATCCGACATTATATGTCGTCATAATCAGCTAAGCGGCGTGTAGAATGACATCATAATCACTACGTCATAAATGATTCTAGTAGTAGTGTCGGAATTAAAATGATACCGTTCGGCGATCCGTGGCCCCCATGGCCCTCTCAATCCCTGGGGCATAGGTTGTTGAGAACCAAAACAAATTTTTGTGACCCAAACCTTGGGCTAAAATCAAACAAAGAGTAATCGGCCTGATCTGAAACATAGGCTAGCCGAAAGTGCGCCAAATGCGCTGGTCGGCACATCACCAGCAAAGATACCGACTTTCTTCAGTTACTCGCACTCAAAGAGTAACATCTTATATAGACTCGTGAGCCTCTCGCAGCTACGATTGATATCTCAACATATTTTATCCATATCACAACTGAAAAGTGGTCTATCTTCCCGCACCATATGTGTGCCAAAAACTTTGCTAACTCACTTCCGGTTAAGCTGAAATCACCGTTCAGCTCGAACTAAGTATATTATCGAGCTGATTCTTCTCGGGCTTGAAATTGTTGATACTGTTAATCTATCTTTCATTGTTCAGAACATTGCATACTGTGCATAATATGAGCTAGCCACGCCGTTCGTCTTGTGCCGAACTTCTGAACTCTTCAGAAGACTTTGGCAATCTTTCCATCATCGTACCACATAATCCACCGGCTTTACGTCCGAGAACTTTTGGTAGTGAACGGATATTTCTCCCTTGATCCGCGTCTTCATTGTGAATATCGTACACGTCATTTGTGCCATTTTTAGTTCGGCACCACTTTTACTTTCATGCGCCGGTGACTATTAGGCCAACTTGAAAGATAGTTTCATATTGAACTTTTTCTTACGCCAATAACTATTAGGGGTACATAATTATGTACCACTACTGATAGGTGCCTTCATCTTTTGTTAATACTACGCCGATGACTATTAGGTGTGTTTTAAGGCCAGATTCGGCTTTTGTAGCTTTTTCATGGCATAGTCTGTTCCTTTGAACGTATATAATTATATAGATTTTATTAATCATATCATATTGTACATCGCATTCGCCATTTTAATGCAACACACCAACAATAGTGCATTAACACCAGATATCTTAGATATCAACACTTCACACTAGGAATCTTTCTTGTGACAAAACCGACACAGGTTCGGCATACATCTAACATAGGTAGTTGCTCAGTTATTTGTGTTAGATATCTGTAATAAGCCGGGCAGTTGCTCAAAAGAGGTTATTTGTTGTAAAGCTCGCTTCTCGTGCCACAAGTCTAGTGTTAAACCGTTCAAAGTCCCTAAAATGGGCCAACAAAAGAGCCAAAGGCCATTTAACTAACTAGCAACTCTCTCTCTCTTTGTGATTAACCCCGGCCCATCTTCGGCCACGCCTTTCCTATATATTTATTAAATCCTCATCCAGTTCGGTTGCACAAGTGCAGTAATGGCTTAGGTTGCTAGGCAGATTCAATCCTAACAGAGACGCATCACACCTCCCTCAGTATCTTCAGTGATACCTTATTCAGATAGGAATTATACACCAAAGTAGGAATTCACTGAAACTAATTAATTCTCGAACTCAGCAGTGAACCTTGGGCATTTCAGTTATAAACCCAACGTAGGATAATCGTTAGATCCCAGGAATCAGTTCTATATGGCTTGATTTCGGCACTTCCGCTCGCAGCAAACTAACTCTCTGGTGACTGAGAAGGGACGAGTAAAAGTCCACTTCTAGCGTAAAAGTCATCAAAGTTTGCTAAGTGTGTGTTCTGCCAAGCCGTACATATTTAATGTGGTTATAAACGCTTTTTGTATTATCCTGTCTTTGCCTTGTCTTATTGTGGTTGCTCTAGTGGACGCAGGCTAGGAGTCGATCTTCTTCTTGGTCCCCTGTCGCTAGAGTAGCATCTGTGATGTGCAGTCTGTTTGTTGGGTTTGCTCCACAGTTGAATCCTACAAGAGGCCAGAGCTCACATTGGGCAAGCAGACAAAATCTGTGTCAAACAATAGGCTAGGGTGCAAGGACCCTGTGGGAATAATAGCTCTGGTCTAAAACCATCAGTTTAGGTGCCTTTGAAGGAACACTAACTACAGCAACATCCACCTAGCTTAATTAGTTTGAAGATTCGGCCTGATCAGAATCTGCGGAAAATGACCAGCGGTTTCTCGTAAAACAGCGTGCATAACAAATAAAAATACACACATTCATGGCTCAATACACTTCGTTAGGCCCAACTACGGTTGGATGATATTATATTGATGGTGGCACATGCAGGGCATTTCCTCTCGCTTCGGCGAAAGTTTCTCTAAATAAGTCATTTTTGCATTATAATGGTTTATATTAAACCAATAGAAATGCCTTGAGTACCCTCCTTCATTACATTATCGTATATATTGTTGTTAGGATAAGTCATGCTCTGACGAGTTAATAACCGGCTAGAGATAGTAACTCATAAATGAACGACCAACTCAATGTCGGTTTAAACCAACCTAATTGAGCATTCGGCCAACCAGCAGTAAATGTATTGGTGACATATGGGGATAACGAATAGTACAGATGATACTGTGGTATGGAGATGTATGCATGAATGCCTGCATGCCATCACTAGAACGTTCTCGATTTGTCTGACTCCTACTTCTACAGAATGGGAAATCCTGAGATCTAACCAGCAATTCCATTGGGCCCATTCGAACACAACATACGGATAGGACCACCAGGAGGAACAACGCGAATGCGCCGGTGCTACAATAGCTTTCCTCTACTCCTGGAAACAATGAATAAAAGGCCCTTGACAAAAAGACTATGTTTATACAAGGCAACCTGCGTATCCTTGATGCTGTATAACTGTGACAGCTGTGATGCTCCAACGCCAGGCCCATACAAAGTTGATGCCTGCAACCGCAAAGACCTACCCATCATCACTGCTAACAATGCACTATGCAAGATGAGCAATACATGGCCGTAGTCCGTAAAAGTTGCCCAGTAAAGACGGTCCATGTATGGCCATGTGCTAAGGATGCCAGAAGACACACTGGCACAGAGAGCCTTTGAATTCTTCCTACTGGGATCCAGCAAATATATGGCCAGGAGAGGGCGTCATTGCATAAATCTGTTAAGAGTGCTACGAGAAATCAGGACTCTTTACACTCAAACCAGGAATCGACCTGAGGAAGCTAAAGGTTTTGGCTGAGGGCAAGACACAATGGTCAAAGGCGAAGAATGACTTATTGCAGCTGTCGGATCTTTCCTACTTCTACAGCTGCAGAATACCCTAATCATACATAGATCTGGCCCTTTACTGGATTATCATCCACATATTCCAGCGTAATATGAGGAACACTGCAAATTGTATTCGCATACGAGGGTAACCTGTCATTTAACGACGTCATTAAATATACACAAGAACCAAATACTATAATTATTAATGATATTATTATTTTATTATATTGCATTGAAAACTGGTTGAACGACTCCGCAACTATACTTTACACAATAAATACACTTGTTATGGCGTTATGTTTGTATAGCTTTGTCTCTAGACATGATGTATCCCCTCTCTGATTGTTCAGAATCTGATGAAGAGGGAGTCTCCGTTTCCCTACCCATCCCCTAGATTACGTATGGTCCGCCCAACAGCAATGGCATGCAGAGTTGAGTCTCCGACGTCACTGTTACGATACACCATTTAGTAGGAAATCTACGCCTGAGCACACACACCAACCTCGGCCACACATCCCCACCATTTGTGAGTGGTCGATCAAGCTCCGCCCCTCCTGACAAGATCCTCCCGAGACCCGCGCATGGCGAGGAACGGCGGTGGGCACGTGGGGCGGATGCATCCTCGTTGTCTGATGAGAGGGCAGACGGAAACTGAGCACCCGCACTGTGCAGCCGGAGTTACAGAGTTGTGGGGCGCGTGGTGGGGACGACGGCTGGGCGAGTGAGCGAGTGAGATAGTAAGTGAGTGACTGAGTGAGCGAGCGAGCGAGTGAGATGGTAAGTGAGTGAGTGAGTGAGTGAGTGAGTGAGTGAGTGAGTGAGTGAGTGAGTGAGTGAGTGAGTGAGTGAGTGAGTGAGTGAGTGAGTGAGTGAGTGAGTGAGTGAGTGAGTGAGTGAGTGAGTGTGTGATGTGTGGGTGGTGAAAGAGTGAGTGAGTGAGTGAGTGAGTGAGTGAGTCGTGCGTGCGTGGGTGCGTACGAGAGGGTGATGTAGGGATGGAGGGGGAGAGGGAGGGACAGTACATGTGAGTTGGAAAAGAAGTGAAGGACAGAGGGAAGAAAAGGGGCTGATGAGAACTAGAGTGAGCGAGGAGCATGAGAACTAGAGGGAGGGAGGGAGGGAAGACGAGAGAAAATTAGAGAGAGAGAGAGAGAGAGAGAGAGAGAGAGAGAGAGTAAAAGAGAAGGTGGGTGGAAGACGAGGAGACAGGAGATGGGTAGAGGGAGGAGATTGAGACAGAGTATGTGCGTGCGGGTGCCCATGCTTGCGTGCGTGCGTATGTATGTGAGAAAGAGACAGGGTGTATAAGAAAACATAAAAGGTGTTAGCATCACTCACCACGACAGGAAATGCCCACATCCTCGTCATGTGTACACTTAAATCTGCTAGAATTTGCATGCGGACACTCAAATATGGAAGACTCCGTACCTTGACATCTTACTTCATCTAGAACAATTGGTGCAGTCCCTTTACCAAATGACTCGCTGCGTCGCGCGACAGCAAAGGAACTCCTGGTGTTACAAGATATAACATTCAGAAGTGTATTATAGATATGTAGCATGCGAGAAACAAAGATTGCAATCACTGGCGTGCACATGCTATAGAAAATCCTGGGGAATGCGTTACACGTAATGAAGACCGACCTTTTAACTTACCTTTCCTTCCAGATTTGTGGACGTGTTACTGCTTCATATGATAGAAATAATGTCTAACCCGTCTAACATATATTTTCGGACCGTCCAAATGCTTTCTTAAAATTGCCTTTAATTGCGTTCATAAACAAGAGCAATCAGAGATGATAAACCCTCGCCCTCTCGTTTTTCTCACGTTTTCGGATTTCCCGAATTATTCTTTAGATTTCCTGCTTTTCCGGGATTTCGGAACATGACCAAAGTCATGTATGGGCATGTTCTTCATTAGCTTAAGATTTGAGCCAACTCCGACCAGCGGTTTACGAGAGATCCATTGATCCAGTATCCTGATCAGTGTTTATTTTAACCGAATCACGGCCAACGTCTAGAATCCCTCTATCATGGTAACAGACAGACTGACGGATGGACGAACGGCAAGGCGGATGGGCAGACAGACATAAGGGCATATTGAGAGAAGGGCATATTGAGAGAAGGACAGACAGACATACAGACAGACAGACAGACAGACAGACAGACAGGCAGGCAGGCAGGCAGGCAGGCAGGCAGGCAGGCAGGCAGGCAGGCAGGCAGGCAGGCAGGCAGGCAGGCAGGCATACATACATACATACATACATACATACATACACGCACGCACGCACGCACGCACGCACGCACGCACGCACGCACGCACGCACGCACGCACGCACGCACGCACGCACGCACGCACGCACGCACGCACGCACGCACGCACGCACGCACGCACGCACGCACGCACGCACGCACGCACGCACGCACGTACGCACAGACAGACAGACAGACAGACAGACAGACGGGCGAAGATAGATCACCAAAATCTATGTTGAAATATACACTGGCATTGTCACAAGCGTGTGTCATGGACAAAACGGTCAGCCAAATTAGTGAGATGATGAATGTGCATATATGTTGTCTGTCAGCATGTTGGCAAGAAATGCCGCGTTTGACCACAAAATGACAGTTAGGGTGGTCATGAGGGGTAACATCAACCTCAAATCGGTAAAATAAGATCGGAATCGGATGGCCTAACCTCCTAAATCCCTAAAAAGTGATCTTGTTCATGATTCTATCCCAATATGGCGGGCAAAGGGACGCACGTCTTGGCGCCTATCAAAAATCAAAACAGTATGTCAGAGGTATAGGGTGTGCTAGACGCTATTGTTCTTTTCGTTGGAATGTGGTATTAGCCAATCAAAATGCTCCATTTCAGTCGCTATTGTTTGGAGAGCAATGGCGCACAGAACGCCATGCATTCTAGAGAACAATGACGACTATAACGCCACGTTTTCTCGATAACAATGACGCACAGCCGCACACGTAGATTCTACCTCACTCTGGAATGTTCTATTATTTTGAATTAGTTAACCCTTAAAAGTTTAAAAGTTGTGTATTTTACGTTTAAACGTAGTGGCTGCGCTCCCCCCTCCGTGGTTATCTACCGCTGTAAAAATAATAAGAGAGTAATGTAAAAAACCCAGAGTTTAAGAGGTGGTCTGATAATGGAGGTCGCAGGAGGAGGAGGAGGAGGAGGAGGGAGTATGAGGCTGAGGAGGGGTGAGGAATTACGGACCGATATTGATGTTTGAAAATAATTTGACTGTTTCGTCGGTAACGTTATTAGTAAACTATTTTGGTTGTATATTTTGAAAACGTTTTGACTTTTAAACGTCATTACGCGCAAATTGTTTTTAAATACTTAATATTGCAATAACGTCAGTCGTTTTAGATTTTGGGAACAGTGTCAAAGTGCGCGATATCGGTGTTATTTTGAAAATGTTAACCCTTAAAAGTTTAAAAGTTGTGTATTTTACGTTTTAACGTAGTGGCGGCGCGCCCCCCTCCGTGGTTATCTACCGTGGTAAAAATAATAAGAGAGTAATGTAAAATAATAGAGTTTAAGAGGTGGTCTGATAATGGAGGTCGTAGGAGGAGGAGGAGGAGGAGGAGGAGGAGGAGGAGGAGGGAGTATGAGGTTGAGGATGTATGAGGAATTACGATATTGCTGTATATTTTGAAAATAATTTGACTGTTTCGTCGCTAACGTTATTAGTAAACTGTAGAATATTTAGAGACTGCCTGTAAGCTGTTGCTGTCTTAGTAAGCAACAGCTATCAGACAGATTAGCAACAAAATATTAAAAATAATCTTGTATTAATGGTATGTTCGGTTGGAATGGTAACCAAGACTTGGTGGTGATGGATTGGATTCTATCATGGGTTAAAAAGAAGTTAACCATTTCACCGATGAATTCCCCATATCTCATTTTCATCGATACCATACAGGAAAACTGTTGAATATTTTGAAAATAATTTGACTGCCTGTGTCAGTTGAGGCGGAATGCTATAGTATTCCTCCTTAGTTGATATTTCTGGATGATTATGAGGGCGATGCTAGCGTACTTGTTTACAAGGTATGCACGATGTACGAATATTTTGATAATTTGTTGCTGAATATTTTGATAATTTGAGTGGTAGCTGAATGTTTTGATAATTGGTTGCTGCATATTATGATAATCGGTTGCTGAATATTGTGATTGGTTGCTGAATAAATTGATTGGTTGCTGAATATTTTGAAAACGATTTGACTGTGTAAATTTTAATTTCTTATTAGGCGATGTTAGGTAAGAGAGAGGTGGTCTTATAACGGAGGTCGAAGGAGGAGGGAGGAATGCTATCTCGGACACTCTCTGCTAGGCATTGTTCTCCGCGCATGAGCGCGCCTTTATTCACCTGGTGGTCCTTTAAGAAAATGCAGGTGGTCGCTCAAAGAGGTGTCGCGAGGGATGAGGAGGATGGCTGACGTATATGCTAGCGTATTCGCCGAGGCCACGTCTTGCGCGATATCTCTGTATGAATATTTTGAAAATAATTGATTGTAAGCCGCTTAGTCACCATTAACCTCCTCCTTGGTTTAAGTCATTTTAAAAATGGCAGTCATTTAATTATTACATTTTCAAAATTGTTATGGAAATGGTCATCGTTGACGATCGATGTTGTATAATATTTTATAGATAGTTTTATCTACCATATTTATGTCTTTAAAGCGTCAATCATTTAATTATTAAATTTTTTTAAATATGAACAAACTCCCAGTCATTTAATTTACACGTGTTATAGTGATCTACGTTATATATATATATATATATATATATATATATATATATATATATATATATATATATATATATATATATATATATATATACACCTGTGCAAAAGTTAAGCACCAGCAAAAACAATAGAACGTAGAAACATGATGGTACAACTAGGCTGCCATACTTTTTGTCCCCGCGTTAGCTGACATAATTCCAAGTACGAAATGCACATGCATGCATGACTTCACGCCGCTTGATGTCCGTGCGTGGCGGGAAACAGCACACGTGTTCAGTTATGTAAAAGTCCAGTTTGAGGTGTAGAACATTACATACAGATTTAGGCGACAAGATTAGGAATTTTGTGTTCATGACCGTGGATTATTTGTACAGAGAGAATTAGCTCTTGATTGTGAACCGCTATGGCAAGACGAAGGTTAAGTGATCGTGTGAAATGGCAAATCATAGGCATGCATACCACTGGTATGTCATGCAGAGAGATTGGCAGACAGCTGAACATTAACCATACTGTAATCAGTCGTTTGATTGCAAAACATGGGCAAACTAACGAGGTGAAGGACAGGCCTAGATCTGGAAGACCGAAGAAGACTACTGCCCGTGATGATCGAGCCCTAGTACGCCTTGTTAGGAGATCTCCATTCACTAACAGCAGAGTGCTCAGCCAGCAATGGGAAACGCGCAATAGAGTGTCAATGTCTACCGTCAAAAGGAGACTGTATGCTGCTGGCATGAAAGCTAGGAGACCAGTCAGACGTCCTCTCCTCACTGCACACCACAAAGAGGAGCGTCTGAGGTGGTGCAACGAAAGAAGACACTGGAACATGAGATCCTGGAGACGGGTACACTGGTCCGATGAAAGTCGGTTCCTGCTTCATGCAACATATGGTCAAACTCGTGTATGGAGGTCCAGACGCACGGCGTACGACCAATGTAACATCATGGAAGAAGTTACATTTGGTGGAGGTTCCATTATGATATGGGGGTGCATCTCATTTGATTGTAAGCTGGATCTGTTGACTGTACCTGGAACACTAAATGGACAAAGATATCAAGATTCCATACTGGATAGAGTTGTGGTCCCTCATTTTGTAAATCATGCACCTGGAACCCACCCTATATTCATGGATGACAACGCCCGACCACATCGTGCTAGAGCTGTGCATGAATACCTCCGCCAGAATGCCATCGAAACCCTACCATGGCCAGCAAGGAGCCCTGACATGAACCCTATTGAGCATATCTGGGACATTCTGGGAAACATGGTGAGAAGGAGGGATCCTCCTGTGCAGAACCTACAGGAATTAACAGACGCACTCCATCTTGAATGGCAACGAATACCACAACGGCGTATCAGTCGGTTGGTGACCAGCATGAGACGTCGTGTCCAGGCCGTCATCCAGGCACAAGGTGGATATACCCGGTATTAATAATGACAGTCTCAAACTCGTGCACAGATGTTAAACTTCGTTTTCAGACACCATTAATGACAATCTAGCCACGTGTGTCAACTGTAGGGCAATAGTTGTCAGTTGTGTCAACGTAACCATATTCAGGCCTCGTTTTCAAGTTCAAACAAAAACATACAGTGTTTCCCCACCATCATAATCAGCATTCCTCTAGTTGCATTATTACCTCTTGCACTAAGATGGATGGGTACATAAATGTTTATGCTATTGCTTTCTTCATAGCACATGAATATACCCTCGCATGTGCGTAAAAATAGGGTGGTGCTTAACATTTGCACAGGTGTATATATATATATATATATATATATATATATATATATATATATATATATATATATATATATATATATATATATATATATATATATATATATATATATATATATATATATATATATATATATATATATATATATATATATATATATATATATATATATATATATATATATATATATATAATTTTATCTTACGTATTTAAGGCGATTCTTTAAAGTTGAAGTCATATAATTATTAAAATTTAAAAAAATGAGCAAAATGTGTTCCCCGGTCATTTAATTTTCAAAAAATCAGACACGTACACAGTAATTTTTCCTATGCTATTATATAGATAGTGTTATCTATCGTATTTATGTCTCTAAAATGGCAGTCATTTAATTATTAAATTTTAAAAAATACGAACAAAATGCATTCCTAGTCAATGGCAATGCTTTAATCGACCACGAACAATAGCGTACAGATGCCCATTTAGAACAGTAGCGTCCATCGACCACTTTTGTCGGATCAGGAAAGGAGAGCTAGACGACAACCACCGAAAAATTGATCGAATTTGTTAGGGAAAAAAGTTTCTTGTACAATTCTATTGATAAGCGCCACAAAGATCAGCAATTAGCAAGGAACACATGGAATGCAATTGGGCTAGTCTTGGATATAACTGGTATGTATATACTTTTATAAATCTTACGCAGCAATGTATTCACTTTCACGCGTGCGTGTAGGCACGCGACCTCACGCACGCTCACGCACACGCAGCAGTGTATTTCCACCTTAAGGCTACCTAACTACTCTGCAGATACACGTCCAACCACTTAAAGATGTTTAAACTGGAATGAGAAAATGGATTGAATTTGTACCGTTTATAGGAATATATGTACTGTGGCCGCATTCCGCAACACGCGTCCGCATGTGGCCGCACACGTACGCATGCATTTTGGCGTGTATGCGTGTTCAGGCATGCGCATATAGTTGTTGCCATCCGCAACAAGTTAAATGTGGAAATACACTGCTGCGTGTGCGTGAGCGTGCGTGAGGTCGCGTGCCTACACGCATGCGTGAAAGTGAATACATTGCTGCGTAAGATTTATAAAAGTATGAAGAAATTCGAGGGTTAAAAGGGTTAATAGCGTCCATGTAATGACGTAACAGGAAGTGGTCGCTTAGGGCAGAACTGAATTATATAGTAAAAAACATGGTTATAAAGTATCACTGCTCTGTAGCCACACGGATATATTTATATTTGCAGTAAACTGCCATCTATGATTATGTTACTACGCTTGTAATGTCGCTCTTAATTGTCGAATCTTTAAGCGTCGGTAAACGGCAATAGCCGGTGAGCGGGTGCAGGCGTTATTATCGATTTTTTTACAACCTCTCGGCGAGGACATTGTAATATCCCGCGCTTAGAAAGAAACGTGAGGTACTAACACGTTCTTTCATTATTAACACGTGACATGTTTGTATCTCGATTCAAGATTGATCTCACGGCTATTCAAGACGTATGGATAAACCATACGCACCAAATAATCTTTTTAGCATAAGCACGCTCGACATACAATTCCCTCAGAGACATAATGACCACATTTTAACCATCGTGCAACATCTAAAACGACTGACGTTATTGGAAAATATTTAAAAACAATTTGTGCGTAATGATGGTTAAAAGTCTATCAGCATATTCAACAAAAATAGTTTACTAATAAATTAAAGTTAGCAACGTCAAATTAATTTCAAAATATTCAACAGTTTTCCTGTATGGTATCGATGAAAATGAGATATATATTAATCGGTGAAAGGGTTAACTGTTTTAACCCATGATACAATCCAATCCATCACCACCAAGTCTTGGTTACCATTCCAACTGAACACTCACGATACAAGATTATTTTTAATATTTTGTTACTAATATGTCTGGTAGCTGTTGCTAAGACAGTAACAGCTTACAGGCAGTCTCTAAATATTCTACAGTTTACTAATAACGTTAGCGCCGAAACAGTCAAATTATTTTCAAAATATACATCAATACCGTAATTCCTCATACATCCTCAACCTCATACTCCTACGACCTCCATTATCAGACCACCTCTTAAACTCTATTATTTTACTATTATCAATACCAACGCTACTGTTCTAAATATGCATCGGTACGCTATTGTTCGTGGTCGATTAATGCATTGCCATTGATTAGGAATGCATTTTGTCCATATTTTTGAAAATTTAATGATTAAATGACTGCCATTTTAGAGACATAAATACGATAGATAACACTATCTATATAATAGCATAGGAAAAATTACTGTATACGTGTCTAATATTTTGAAAATTAAATGACTGGGGACCACATTTTGCTCATTTTTTGAAATTTTAATAATTATATGACTTCAACTTTAAAGAATCGCCTTAAAGACGTAAGATAAAATTATATATTTATATATATATATATATATATATATATATATATATATATATATATATATATATATATATATATATATATATATATATATATATATATATATATATATATATATATATATATATATATATAACGTAGATCACTATAACCCGTGTAACGCAACGCTCTGATTTTTTTGAAAATTAAATGACTGGGAGTTTGTTCATATTTAAAAAAATTTAATAATTAAATGATTGACGCTTTAAAGATATAAATATGGTAGATAAAACTATCTATATAATATTATACAACATCGATCGTCAACGATGACCATTTCCATAACAATTTTGAAAATTTAATAATTAAATGACTGCCATTTTTAAAATGACTTAAACCAAGGCGGAGGTTAATGGTGACTAAACCGCCAGCGGCTTACAATCAATTATTTTCAAAATATTCGGACAGAGATATCGTGCAAGATGTGGCCTCGGCGAATACGCTAGCATATACGTCAGCCATCCTCCTCATCCCTCGCGACACCTCTTTGAGCGACCACCTGCCTTTTCTTAAAGGACCACCAGGTGAATAAAGGCGCGCTCATGTGCGGAGAACAATGCCTAGCAGAGGGTGTCCGCGATAGCATTCCGCCTCAACTGACACAGTCAGTCAAATTATTTTCAAAATATTCAACAGTTTTCCTGTATGGTATCGATGAAAATGAGATATGGGGAATTCATCGGTGAAAGGGTTAACTTCTTTTTAACCCATGATAGAATCCAATCCATCACCACCAAGTCTTGATTACCATTCCAACCGAACATACCATTAATACAAGATTATTTTTAATATTTTGTTGCTAATCTGTCTGGTAGCTGTTGCGTACTAAGACAGCAACAGCTTACAGGCAGTCTCTAATTATTCTACAGTTTACTAATAACGTTAGCGACGAAACAGTAAAATTATTTTCAAAATATACAGCAATACCGTAATTCCTCATACATCCTGAACCTCATACCCCCTCCTCCTCCTCCTCCTCCTCCGATCTCCATTATCAGACCACCTCTTAAACTCTATTATTTTACATTACTCTCTTATTATTTTTACCACGGTAGATAACCACGGAGGGGGGCGCGCCGCCACTACGTTAAAACGTAAAATACACAACTTTTAAACTTTTAAGGGTTAACTAATTCAAAATAATAGACCATTCCAGAGTGAGGCAGAATCTACGTGTGCGGCTGTGCGTCATTGTTATCGAGAAAACGTGGCGTTATAGTCGTCATTGGTCTCTAGAATGCGTGGCGTTCTGTGCGCCATTGTTCTCCAAACAATAGCGACTGAAATGGAGCGTTTTGATTGGTTAAAACGACATTCCTACGAAAAGAACAATAGCGTCTAGCCGCACCCTATACTTCTTATGGCATGTGCGAAATCTGGGACAATTTTGGTGCGTATAGAACAATCCGAATCAAACAGTCCCTATAATTCTCTAACATCCTTAACTATATACAATTACTAAAATGGTAAGGAGTGTAGGTCATAGCTCATTACCAATATCGTGTTGAACCTCCAATATGGAGGACGTAATTTATGACGTCAGCAGAAAATCTCTGTCAAATAACATTTTGTCCAAAGATATTCCCAATACAACTAGACGAAATTCACAATTTAAATGTTGGTATAATAAATAGAATACACACTATTATTAGGTATTTAAAATGCACATACGACAAATGACTTAGGATTTAAGAAATAGTGTGTGGGTATTTAAAAAATAATCTACTTGTTTTCCCGTCCAAATATCCGAAATATATCGTGTGCGGCCATAATTAGCTCATCTGTCCATCGAGACACTCTGTCATCCGTCCATCAATCCATCGGTCGACATCCGTCAACGTTAATTTCATTTAAACGACATTTTCTCAAAAACCACTACGCTCAATTCAACTATACACCTGTGCAAAAGTTAAGCACCAGCAAAAACAATAGAACGTAGAAACATGATGGTACAACTAGGCTGCCATACTTTTTGCCCCTGCGTTAGCTGACATAATTCCAAGTACGAAATGCACATGCATGCATGACTTCACGCCGCTTGATGTCCGTGCGTGGCGGGAAACAGCACACGTGTTCAGTTATGTAAAAGTCCAGTTTGAGGTGTAGAACATTACATACAGATTTAGGCGACAAGATTAGGAATTTTGTGTTCATGACCGTGGTTTATTTGTACAGAGAGAATTAGCTCTTGATTGTGAACCGCTATGGCAAGACGAAGGTTAAGTGATCGTGTGAAATGGCAAATCATAGGCATGCATACCACTGGTATGTCATGCAGAGAGATTGGCAGACAGCTGAACATTAACCATACTGTAATCAGTCGTTTGATTGCAAAACATGGGCAAACTAACGAGGTGAAGGACAGGCCTAGATCTGGAAGACCGAAGAAGACTACTGCCCGTGATGATCGAGCCCTAGTACGCCTTGTTAGGAGATCTCCATTCACCAACAGCAGAGTGCTCAGCCAGCAATGGGAAACGCGCAATAGAGTGTCAATGTCTACCGTCAAAAGGAGACTGTATGCTGCTGGCATGAAAGCTAGGAGACCTGTCAGACGTCCTCTCCTCCTCACTGCACACCACAAAGAGGAGCGTCTGAGGTGGTGCAACGAAAGAAGACACTGGAACATGAGATCCTGGAGACGGGTACACTGGTCCGATGAAAGTCGGTTCCTGCTTCATGCCACAGATGGCCGAACTCGTGTATGGAGGTCCAGACGCACGGCATACGACCAACGTAACATCATGGAAGAAGTTCCATTTGGTGGAGGTTCCGTTATGATATGGGGGTGCATCTCATTTGATTGTAAGCTGGATCTGTTGACTGTACCTGGAACACTAAATGGACAAAGATATCAAGATTCCATACTGGATAGAGTTGTGGTCCCTCATTTTGTAAATCATGCACCTGGAACCCACCCTATATTCATGGATGACAACGCCCGACCACATCGTGCTAGAGCTGTGCATGAATACCTCCGCCAGAATGCCATCGAAACCCTACCATGGCCAGCAAGGAGCCCTGACATGAACCCTATTGAGCATATCTGGGACAATCTGGGAAACATGGTGAGAAGGAGGGATCCTCCTGTGCAGAACCTACAGGAATTAACAGACGTACTCCATCTTGAATGGCAACGAATACCACAATGGCGTATCGGTCGGTTGGTGACCAGCATGAGATGTCGTGTCCAGGCCGTCATCCAGGCACAAGGTGGATATACCCGGTATTAATAATGACAGTCTCAAACTCGTGCACAGATGTTAAACTTCGTTTTCAGACACCATTAATGACAATCTAGCCACGTGTGTCAACTGTAGGGCAATAGTTGTCAGTTGTGTCAACGTAACCATATTCAGGCCTCGTTTTCAAGTTCAAACAAAAACATACAGTGTTTCCCCACCATCATAATCAGCATTCCTCTAGTTGCATTATTACCTCTTGCACTAAGATGGATGGGTACATAAATGTTTATGCTATTGCTTTCTTCATAGCACATGAATATAGCCTCGCATGTGCGTAAAAATAGGGTGGTGCTTAACTTTTGCACAGGTGTATATATTTGGCAGGAAGCATCCTTAGTGCAATAGAAGTTTATTCATATAAAGTCAATCTGCCAATTTGGCTGGCGGCCATCTTGGATTTTGCCCGTTTTTAGAAACATCTTTAAAGATCTTCTCCAAAACTCCTTGGAAGTTCGATTTAAAGCTCATAAAACCTCATCTAGGACTACAGCTGAACCAAGTTTGTTCAAGAGAACTTAATTGGCCAAATGCTATGGCGCCCATCTTGGATGACCGAATTTTCGCGAAAACCCTGTCTTCTTTGCAGAGCCGCTGAACGTATCAGGACGCATTTTGGGAGACATGCTTAGGAAATAGGCGCCATTGAAGTTTGTGCAGGGTAAGTTAATACGTCAAAAACATATCTGCCGTGGGAGAATCATAATGTGGCGTGTTTGGCAGCCATGTTGGCTTTTTTAATTGATAAATTTTGAAGCAGAAAATGTGTTTTTGTATAGGCCTTTAATTATTGCTGATTTTAAAACTGTCGGATAAAAGGGTTGGTGGCCAAACTTAGATCTTTTTGGTCAAAACCTGCAATGCCAATGCGTGAATATGATCTGGATTCAGGGAATCGATAGACGCCAACCGAACCAATAACATCTTCAGTGTTCGGCACTGCCTACATAATAATGTGATGGATGGTATGTTGCTCATAGGTGTACATGCGTTGGTATTGCGGAAGCAAGGGTCCTGATAATGCTTGTTACTGGGCTGATACATGGCTTATAGTAGACCAATACAGGCTGGTATTGGACCAGTACCGGCCTTGTAATCTCCGATATCAGGTGGTAGGCTTAATGGTGGTCGCGCTGACGCTGCTGCTAGTGGTGACATTGCGCTTTGTGGGAGTAGCACAATAAGTAGCAGTAGTCGCACGGGTGGGTGGTGACCTGGTGGTAGTGAAATGAGATCTGATGGCATAATGGATGTCAGGTCGTCATGGTGGTGGTAATGGTGTTAGTCGTGGTGGTGGTGGTTTGTGTGGTGGTGGTTTGTGTGGTGGTGGTAGTGGTGGTGATGGTGCTGCAGCTGCTGCTGCTGCTTATTCTGCTGGTGCTCTTGCTGCTGCTACTGGTGATGGCGGCGGTGGTGGTTGGCGGTGGTGGTGGCGGTGAGTACTGAGCCAATATTGGTTGGAAAGGAAACGGTGGTTATTGTTTGTGTGGCGTTGAGTGGATGATATGGAGCACAGTGTGGTTGTGGCAGCCATAGCAATGCCACTGCCGCTGTAATGCCCGGTACTCACTCATATCCCAGACTTGCACATACGACGCTTGCTGCATTGTTATTGAAACCGTCATCACAAACTGTTCCCCAGACACCGTGGGAGAGAACCTCAAGGCGACCTTCCTGGGGAGTTGCACCATTAACCAGCCGTACTGACTTTATCGCGCTTTCTATACATATAAAAGGTTACAGATAAAAGCTACATGGGTCTATATACCTGTACACAGAGCTCTAGATAATCAGTTTTCTGAGTTGTTTACCCAATAAACGTGGCCAGTTGCTCAATTAATTTAAATATCATGAGTGTCGAACTAGCCTATTAATGTATAGCAATTTAGCTTAGAATACCCAATTAAATTCCAAAAGCCCAAATTACAAACCAATATAGGAGTAAATTTACACAGTTACTGAAAGGTTTATCTAGAGCTCTGACTGTACCGATACACAGTCAACACTGCTACATCAACAAGATGGAGTTAAAGATGGACCACCTGGCATGGGCTACCACTAAGCATCCTCCTCCCCAGAGCACCCATGAAGAGTCAGTAGTAACTGTTTTATATTAGGCGAGGCCCTGTCTAACGCAACATTACCGTCAAAGAGACTTTCCAGACAGTAGAGAGATCCATTTAAAGCTATATGCTGCCCAGTTCCGCACACAATCTTGTTCCATCAGCAACGGCTCACAGTCTAATTAGTTCCAAAATATTCAAGAATGTTTATTAAATTATAAATCCATCAAAGACATGCAATTAGTACACTTGGCGGGCTTTTCCTCCCTTGTGGTGGAGTTATAATGCGTCGTAATGAATGTTCTGGGAACCAGCATATGGTGCAATTGATTATGGCGTAGTATACTTGAGTGAGAGACAGGATCGATCTATTGCTCTGATGTGATTAAACAAAAATACTAAGTGAGAACCAGCGAGACCAATCTCTCTGTGCGGCGTATGCGGCTGTCGGGATCGAACTGTCAAATGAATACGGGACCAGATGTATAGCGCGTAGACCATGCAATAGTATGCAGTTCAGTGCAATATACATTTCCTATCAATCTGCCTGCCTGCCTGCCTGCCTGCCTGCCTGCCTGCCTGCCTGCCTGCCTGCCTGCCTGCCTGCCTGCCTGCCTGCCTGCCTGCCTGCCTGCCTGCCTGCCTGTTTGTCTGCCTGTCTACCCGCCTGCCTGCCTGCCTGCCTGCATGCCTGCCTGCCTGCCTGCCTGCCTGCCTGCCTGCCTGCCTGCCTGCCTGCCTGCCTGCCTGCCTGCCTCCCTGCCTGCCTGCCTGCCTGCCTGCCTGCCTGCCTACCTGCCTGCCTGCCTGCCTGCCTGCCTGCCTGCCTGCCTGCCTGCCTGCCTGCCTGCCTGCCTGCCTGCCTGCCTGCCTGCCTGCCTGCTTGCCTGCCTGCCTGCCTGCCTGCCTGCCTGCCTATCTACCTGTTTGCATGCCTGCGTGCCTGCCTGCCCATATGTCAGGTTACGTACCAAACAGCCAGCCTGCCTGCCTGCCTGCCTGATAGCACTATTAATAGATCGTGTGGAAATCAATAATAGCGAAAATTATATTGAGAGAAAAGAACATTAAACATAGGATAAATCAAGAGAATACACGATTATATCAGTCATGTGTATAAATAAACAATAAATATATGACGGTCAAACGATTAATCTAATTCCTTTTAACAATTCCAAGCATCGAGCTCAACAGCATACCATTAAAATTACTACTACTACCACTGCTGCTGCTGCTACTGCTACTGCTACTGCTACTGCTGCTGATACTGCTACTGCTACTGCTGTTCCTACTGCTACTCCTACTACTGCTGTTGTTGCTGTTACTGCTGTTGCTACTACTACTACTACTACTACTACTACTACTACTACTACTGCTGCTGCTGCTCCTGCTGCTGCTGCTACTACTACTACTACTACTGCTGCTACTACTACTACTACTACTACTACTACTGCTGCTCCTGCTGCTGCTGCTGCTGCTGCTGCTGCTGCTGCTGCTGCTGCTGCTACTACTACTACTACTGCTACTACTACTACTACTACTACTACTACTGCTCCTGCTGCTGCTGCTGCTGCTGCTACTACTACTACTGCTGCTACTACTGTTACTTTTTCTTTTTTTTTTGGAAAATCCGACGCTGACGCAGTCGGACACACTTCACAGAGGAATTCCTTTATAAAGGCTTGCAAACCCCCAGAAAAAAACCCTGGTGGACTAGTAAGCCTGATTAATATTACACCAAAACAAAAAATAAACGAGCATTAATACAATCTATAAATACATAGCGCTTAGATGGTATGGATACAAAACAATAAGCTGATAAAGCTCTGATAGCAAAACAAAACTTAACAAAGGCATTACTATTCAATCCAGGTGTGGTAGTAGGCCCGTGTGGCGAGTGCAACTGTCCAACAATTGAAAAGTGACTCGTCAATCAATGACAAATAAGTCAATCATTGACGCCAGTGGGCTGATTCTTTAAAGATCAGCGGGCGTAGTAGCATTTGGGTACTTTTGCACATTATAGTCGGCAGCAAAATCACAGAAAAATAGATGGCGCACGTGTTTACATTTTCAATTTACTTTATTGCAAGGTTTTTAAATTATCCAGGAACAAATAACTCTATAAAACCTTGTGCAAGTTTCTAAAATTACCCGGGACTATTTTATAATTCAATGGCAATTTACTTTAACGATTGATTATTAAATTACCTCTTTATTTGTTAACATGAATTATTAAACATAGCGATATAAAATGCAGACTAAAATGAATTACAAGACACAGATTAATTAAAAGACACACATAAAACAGTTATAGTAATTGATTGATTTACGCTAGTGCAGGCTCATTTATTTTTACAGTTCCCAACTTTATTGAAACTATGTTTGTTTTGCACCATATGTCCTTGAATACTTTTTCTTTACCATGCTGTTTTAATCTAAAATATTCGCAAGGAATATGGTTCAGCAGCAATGAACGAAATATTGTCTTTATTGCTCTATTGACATTGGCCATAGATGGATTTTTCGTCTGCACACACTACTAATAACAGTTTTCAAATAACAGTTTCCAAATAGCCCAAACACCTATGGTTAGCACTGTTATTAAAATAGTCTTATCAAACTTTACGATATTTACACTGCTTGATCCAAATTCTCTAAATAAGACTGCATGTGTTTCTAGAACAATGGGCGTAGCTCCAAATTGTGCCACGATTTGGCTGATATACTCCCAACATTTTGACGATATTGGACATTCTGCAAAAAAATGCTTGATTGCTTCCTCTTCTGTTTGACATAAGTAACACCTATCAGAAGTCGGTATGTTGCACTTGTATGTCAAGTATCCCACTCATAGCCGTCGATGTAGTAATCGCCACAATAAACCATGAGCCATATGTGGTATGTATGGAGAATGTAAGACTTTCCATACATTTTCCCAACTGGATGGTTTATAGTTTGAGTCTCTTAATTGCTATGGGAGGTGTTACTTGTTTTCGTCTCATAACGTGGTACCATTCCTTGGATCTCATTTCGTATTTTAACATCTCATCATCAAGAACTAGTACAGGTTGCGGAGTCAAACCATTATGATTTACATTTGCCAGACAAAACCATTCAATTGGTACAGCATGTTTTATTTTATTTAGTAACCGCTCGGCATCTATATTCCTCATATGTGTTTTTTTCTAGCCACTTCTTGCATTGAAATCCATTTACGTGTTTGGGTGTGTGTCATATCAGACACACGTTGAATGCCATATTTTGCAAAGGACCGTTGATAAAGTACTGCATTATTATAACATATATTACTATTGCCCCACAATTGCTGTTCTAGTACATCCTTCCAGCACGTAGGCGGAGGCATGTATCTGTCAAATATTTCTAACTCCTTAACTTGATCTTTAAACACATCTGGTATCATTTGGCTATTTGGAGGTGGCTTCTTTGAGGTAAAAACACACTCCGCCAGAAATGGTTCTACAATTATCTCCACGAGAGCTCGTGAAACACATGCCCATGTCGAATCTGATGTAATAAGATCATTCAAAAATGGTAGCCTTAAAGAAACACATTTAACTTTAAGATCAATTAAATCAGTTCCTCCTTCTACCTTAGCATTATTGAGAACATGATGAGAAACTAAATGACTCTTTTCTTCCCATATGAATGACAATATCAACTGGTTAACCTCCTTTTCTACATGTTTTGGCGTGTGTACAACAGATGCTGTATACCATAGCCCAGATAATTACAAGTTGTTGACAACAAACACGCTACCAAAAATTGAAAGACAACGACGCTTCCAATTTGCTAATATTCTCTTAAGCTTAGATACTCGTTCATCCCAATTTTGTGTTGCATTCAGTTTCCTTCTAAAATAGATGCCTAAAATCTTAATTGTATCATTAGATCAATTGATTTCAAGTGGCTTGTCATTCCACTCTTTCCATGGCCCCAAAAATAATCCTTTGGATTTTCCTTTATTGATTTTCAAACCAGATGCATTTTGGAACTTTTCTAGTACTTGGTTTAAAATTGTAAAATCATTGTTTGAACTAGCAAACAGAGTTGTGTCATCAGTATATTGTGACAGCTTAAGTGGTCTTTCTATGCCACGAGTACATATGCCGTGAAAGTGATTATTTTGCCTCAATGCTATGCCAAGGGATTCCATCCCAATAACAAATAATACGGGCGATAGGGAACACCCCTGCCTAACACCACGTTCTAAGACAATTTCTCTGGACAAGTGACTGTTCACTAAATAGCTACTCTTGATATCCGTATATAAAATCTTAAACCATTTAATAAAGTGTGTGCCTAACCCAAACGATTGCAAAGAATTAAAAAGAAAATCCCATTCCACATGGTCAAATGCCTTTTCGTTGTCCAAGGCAATCACAGCTGAAGGGATGCTATCCTTCTCAACCAATTGTATAAGGTCTCTTATTAACATGGTGTGATTAAAATTGTGTCTGATCTGTTCCATTAATTTCTCCTGAAACACTACCAAGTTTCAATGTTAGTGCTCTGGATATTATTTTGTAGTCTACCCATAGTAGAGAAATTGGTCAGTAATTCTGAATTAGACGTCTGTCATCTCGTTTATATATTAGCCTTACGTGTGCCCTAGCCATAGTTGGTGGTAAATGGCCTTTCGAAAAAATTTCAGTGGCTAACTCTTCCATTATTGGACCTACTAGGTGCCAAAAGGTTTGGTAAAATTCAACTGGAAGGCCATCACAACCAGGTGATTTTTCTAGTTTCATGCCTTTGAGGGATTTAGTTAAATCTTCTAGTGTTAAGGGTTGATCACAGAATTCACTGCCTGTGTCTGACCCTTTTTTGTCTATATTTGCTAGCAAATCCAAGTTTGCATCTTCACCAATTCCCTCTGACTTGTACAATGACTCATAGTAATTGCATACAATAGTACTCATTTCATTGTTGGTAAAGACGCTTGAACCATCCTGCATTTTGAATGAGCACATCACATTATCTATTGCCCGTGCCTTTTCTAGTGTGCAAAAATATCGGGTTGGCTTTTCCCCTTCTGCATGCATCTGGGCTCTTGCTCTAATTTTTGCACCTTCAAACTCATATTGTTCTATATCTCTAATTTTACTCTTAATCTTAACCAGTAATTCATAATAATTATCTTCACTGTTATTTACTTTAGCATTAATTTTCTTCAGTGATCGATGAAGTGTTTTCTTGCATTTGCGTATTTCCCGTGCTTTTCTAATAGCATACTGTCGGGAAACATACTTTAAATCCAGTTTTACATCCTCCCACCATTGTAATGTGCTCTTATATGATTCTTTCCTATTAATCCAATGCTGCCAACAACTCTCTATATTATTCTTATACAATTCTTCTCCCAACAGTATTGTGTTTAATTTCCAAAACCCCATCCCTTTTGTTACCCAGTCAGCATTGACAAAGGTTACACAAACCATGTTGTGATCTGAGAATGCGACTGGCTTAATATTAACATCTCTCCAGTACCCTGTCAACAAACTATTCACATAAATTCTGTCGATCGTTGACCCAACTTTACCATCTGCCGAAAAACATTTAAGATCTTTGCCGTGAGGTCTTGATATTCTATAGGTGTCAACTAAATTTTCATTATGACATATTTATTTTAAGAGTCTATGTGATGTATTAGTATAAGTTGAAGTTGCATTCATGTCATTTTCTTTATCTACGACGCAATTAAAGTCACCACCCATTACTAAGTTCTCAGTCATGTTATCTAGAGCTGTTGTAGACATCTCATTAAAAAAATTACGACATAGTTGATGAGATGCAGGTGCATATATACACAGCAACGTGCAACGTGTGTGTTGTATATCTATTGTGACTCTCACCCAGCGACCATTTGCATCTCATACTGAAGAAATTATATTTACATAGGCTGAACAATAATGAGGGAGTATAAGAATTGCTACGTCAGCACTATTATCTTGAGATAACGAATGGAATATTCGGATCCAGAAGTCTTTTCTAAATTATCATATAATTCTGACTTCTGAATCTTTGTTTCCTGTATCAAAGCAATGTCAATCCACTCATTTATTAGAGTCTCTAGTAAGTGACGCTATTTTATGTCTCTATTTAAGCCTCTAAAATTGAGTGTACAAATTAGCATAAAAAGTAATAACATGATGTGTACAACCGCCATTATTAAGCGAACTAGATTTTGGTTTTTTCTACCCTCTCTTAGACCATTTACCGATTTTAATCTCAAACTCTGTACTACATAGTTCAACCTTTTCCAAATGCTTATATATTAAAATATCTGAATCATGACGCAGATGCCTATATTTAACACTTTTGCCATCACATATGGAACTAACACCTCTCCTGCCTTTGACCTGTACATGACCATTTCATCTGGTGATTTAGAACTCTGTGTTTGAATGGATATATCGGATTCAGCCACTGACATATTATCGTCTTCTATATCACTTTCCTCTATTTCTGATTCAGAACTGTCTCCATCTTTCTGTCGCTTTGTTCCACTCAATCTACCCGAGACACCAATTGCTTTCTCTGTATTATTCAAATCGTCTAGATTGAGTGTACTCAGTGGAAAATCAAAGTTAATTTCAGTATCTTGTGACCTGAATTTTACTTGTTCTAAATTAAAACTTTCTACCAGAGGGTAGTGATCGTCATCTTCAACTTGTGTGGAATTAACCTCTCTGACATTAGACTTGGATTGACTTGCTACTTGAGTAAGACTTATCCCCTCATCTAGAACCTCTATTTCATCACCTGCAACTACAGCGATTGGATTCTTAGTTCTTTCACCATGCTTCTCATTAACATGGACTTCAGCTACAGTCTCAGCATCTACCGGTTCTATGATATTTTCTTCAGAAACATGCTTCTCATTAACATGAAGTTCAGCTGCAATCTCAACAACTACCTGTTCTATGACATTTGCTTTAGAAACAACTTGCTCTGCACTTTTATCAGCACCCTCTTTGACAGATTTGTTCTGCGGGCATCGCCACTTAAAATGATCAGATGGCCCACAAACTAGACATTTGTTTTTATTAGGGAAATCTGTTGCAAGATGTTCTGTGCTTAAACAGATTCTACACACTTTGATGTGCCCCCTGTACCATAATGGCAAGATAAATCGACCATCTACCGTGACCTTACTTGGGAGAGGGTGTTCTACCTTTTCGAACCAAATTCTTCTGATGCAATTTTCTAAGGTTCGATCAAATGGATAGGTCTCGTGTTCTACTTTTTCTACTTTGGCATACTTGAGATCAATTCATTGATAACCCGTTCATCTGGGATCTCTAACGGAACCTTTATCTTAACTAATAGACGATCAGAATCTATTTCCTCCACATTACACACCTCGCCCTTCACGACACGGACCTCGTCGAGCAACCTTTCCTTCACACCTTCATTAACGACGGTGACATTCCATACGGATTTGGAAACGTTAATGAGACCTTGAAGGACCCGTGGCCCTGCCCCAACTACGTCCTTCAACCCATGATACACCTCAATTGCCGAAACACCCTAATCCTTTGTCATGATTTTAAGACTCAGGGTACGCTTATAAGAGGTTGCCATGGTGTTTTAATAAAAGAGGAAAACCATACTATTACAATATTTAAAGGGAGATATTGCAAATATATAATATCAAGACGTCAGGGAAAGAGCTAAACACTAAATAAATAGTGTCCCCCTTTTGAAACCCTGACGTCTACCAAGAAATATACGAATAGAGAGTACAGTCGTATATGTGTTAGTTTGAGCCACTTATTAAGTGGTTCACTAACACCTAACCGATTAAAGTATACTAATAGATTTATGAATAGATAGTACAGTCATATATGTATTGGTCTGTTCGAGTTGACCGGGGACAGCCAACTGACTATAAAGATTTATATAATTAAAGAATGAATGAGGCTTGCTCTTACAAATGACAACGGAATGAACTATAGAAATAGCACAGTGAGAAATGTATTGAATGGCGGAAACCGCCAGCTAAGAGGAGTGCCTTTAGAAAATGAAGACACAGAATCCGCTCCAATCCAGACAAGAATTTACAAATTAAACATACAATTTGAAGAAAAATACTCATACGAAATTTATGTATAAAATTTATCTACAAAGTCGCGCTGGAAACTAACAAATTCGGGCAGCAATTGCAGAGCTAAATAAACGTGTGCGTTCACTACTACTACTACTACTACTACTACTACTACTACTACTACTACTACTACTACTACTACTACTACTACTACTACTTTTTTTGTTGAAAATCCGATGCTGACGCGGTCGGATACACTTCACGGAGGAACTCCTTTAAAAAAGGCTTACAAAACCCCATAAAAAATCGGATGAAATAGCAGGCTTTATTAATAGAATAACAATACATACCTAACATATCAAAACAGTGTAAACTAAAATACTGTATTATCATATACCACAACCGTGGCATAACTACATAGAAAACACAATTAATAAAGAGCTGACAACATAACATAATTCAACAAAGCCATTACTATTTGCACACCGTGTAGTAGTAGGCCCAAATGGCGAGCATAGCTAACCAACAAGTGGTAAAGCGACTCATCAATAAGTAGCAGTAAGTTACTGCTACTCATTGACGCCATTGAGCTGATTCATGACCGGCAAGCTAAGTAGATCATATGTAGTTTAAAGTAGCAAACCATATAATAGTAGGGTCAAATGGCGAGGTGACTCTGCTTGAAGATCTGATCACCTCCAGAATATTGACATAATGCTTATTTGATATTTAAATATACTGAAACCCAAGGTTAGGATATTCGTCAAGATTAGAGTCGCCTAAGGCATTAAAATATTAAAATAAAGGCAATTAAATTAAATTAAAATAGCATTTATCAATATACAACAAGCAGCGAGTGTGCTAGCTTGTACAAGTTCCGCTTCTGATATTTTTAGATATCCCTATTCAATTGATACTAGGCTAGTTTTGCACCATACGTCTTTAGATCTACTTTCTCTCCCATGTTCTACTAGCCTGTAAAATTCACAATGAATGCAGTTTATCAACCAAAATCGAAATATAGCTTGTATGGCTCTTTGATGGTTGTTGCCGGTTTGATCTCTGGCCTCTGAACACCGATGCTTCCAGATGTCCCACACTCCTACAGATAACACGGTTATTAACAATTCTTTTTCCTTGCTATTAATGATTCGTCCGATAGTTGAGCAATCTTTGAACACAATTGTTTCAGCCACTAAATTCACATATTTGGTTCCAAATTTAGCCAGGCGCATATTGATATATACCCAAAAGCCTGTAGTTATATGATACTGAGTAAATAGATGGTCTATCGTTTCCTCCTCAGTATTACATAATAAACACCGGTCTGTACTTGTTATTTTACACATATAAGTAAGATAGCCGACCCAAAGCCTTCGATGGAGTAATTGCCATGCCAGGTCCCGTGCATTTCCTGGTAGACAAGGTAGATGTATTGCTTTCCAGGCATTTTTCCAGTTCTTTTGTGCGCATCCTAAAATGTTCCAATGCCTAGCCACAATAGGAGTCTGTCACAAACTTTGCATTAGGATTCTATGCCAGTCTCTAGATGCCATGTTGTATTTTATATGTTCTGACATAAATACTAATGTTGGTTGCAACATATAAATGTTGCCACGTGCTTTCGGCAATTTGAACCAAAGAACAGGTATTGCATTCTTTATTCTAACAAATAAGCGCTGAGCATCAATATATCTCGTTGATGTTATTCTTGCCACATCTTGCATCGCAAGCCATTTACGAGATTTCGGATTTACCAAGTCACGTATATATTGAATACCATTTTTGGCCATAGAGGGCACATATAAAACATCATCATTATCACGAATCAACTCGCTGCCCCAAAGATGTTGCTCGAAGGCATCTTCCCAACAATTGGGTTGTGGCATTAATCGTGTAAATATTTTAAGGCTTCGAGCTGTTCTTTATATACATGGGGTATCTTTTGATGAATAGGTGGCAGTTTATTTTACATAAATAAACATTCTACTGGAAATGGGTCTAGGCACCTTTGGAGAAGTGCCCTTGAAACACTTGACCAAGATGAGTTTGAAGTGAGTAACTTATTCAAGAATTTCAATTTTAAAGAAGCACACTTTGCTGAAACATTAACCAAATCCAGGCCTCAGGCATGCTTTTCATTGGTGAGGATTGACTGTGATACTAAATGGGCTTTGTCCTCCCATAAGAAGGACAAAAGTAACGTGTTGATCTTTGACTCTACTGATTTGGGCATGTAAACTACAGAAGCGGTATGCCACAGTCCAGATAAAATTAAATTATTATGGACAAATGTCCTGCCGAAGACAGTTAGGTGGCGTCGTTTCCAATTTATTAATGCACACTTTAGCTTGGATAGCCTTTCTTCATTGTTTAGTAATACATTTTGTTCTCTACTGAAGTAAATACCCAAAACTTTTATGATATCATTTGACCAGTTAATATCCATCACATTGTCAGTTCTGCCATTCCAATCGCCCAAAAATAAGCCCTTAGATTTGAATTTATTGACTTTAAGCCCTGATGTCTTTTGAAAATCTGATAATACTCCATTTAAAATTCTAAAATCCGTATTTTTACCCGCAAGCACAGTCGTATCATCTGTATATTGAGAAACCTTTAGGGGCTTTTCTATGCCACATATACATACTCCTTGAAAGTCATTGCGTTGCCTCAATGTGGCCCCCAATGATTCCATAGCTATGACGAATAGAAGCGTGGACAGTGAGCAACCCTGTCTGACACCTCGTTCCAACACTACAGGTTCGGATAGCTGATTGTTTACTGAATAGCAACTTGTTATATCAGTATATAAAATATTTACCCATTTAATAAATCTTGAACCAAACACAATATGGTCTAAGGACTTAAACAAGAAATCCCATTCTAGTCTGTCAAACGCCTTCTCGTTATCAAGTGCCATTATTGCTGCTGGGATAAAAACCTTTTCAACTAATTGAATAAGGTCCCATATAAGCAAAGTGGTTTTTTAACGTTGATCTTCCTGGCACAGAGCAGGTTTGATCATGATCAATGACTTCGCCTAGGACTGCGCCAAGTTTTAATGCTAGTGCCCGAGTAATAATTTTATAATCTACACAGAGTAGAGAGATTGGTCTATAGTTCTGTATTTTATTTCTGTCACCTCTCTTGTATATAAGCCGAACATATGCTTGGGCCATCGATGGAGGGAGATTCCCTTGCTTAAAAATGCTGGTTGCTATTTCTTCTAATACTGGCCCAAATATGTGCCAGAATGTTTGATAAAATTCAACTGGAAGTCCGCCGCATCCAGGAGACTTTTCTAACTTCGTACCTTTGAGGGATTTAGTAAAATCATCAATTGTTATTGATTGGTCACAGCTTTCGCGACATGAATCTGGAAGTCTTTTCGTTGTATTTGCTAGTTGCAGTTTCATCGCTTCTCTCAGATGTGTACAATAATTTGTAAAATTTGGATACGGTTTCCATTTCTGCATTTGAGCACACTGATACTCCATCAATAGTCTTCAGTGAGCACATTAATTTCTCTATACCTCTTGCTTTTTCCAAGTTACAAAAGTAACCTGTAAGCTTTTCACCCTCGGTGTGCATTTGTGCTCTTGACGTTATTTTGGCGCCATCAAACTGATATTGCTCTATTGCATTTAGTCTACTTTTTAATTTAATAGTTCGTAATAATTATATTCCCCATCATTAATTTTTTTATTAATTTTACACATCGACCTCTGAAGCGCCTTTTTATGCTTTCGTATTTCTCGTGCTTTCCTGATTTGAATACTGCCTTGAAATATATTTCAGGTCTGATTTAGCATCGTCCCACCAGTCTGTTATCCATTCATACGAACCTCTTCTTTCATCCCAATGCCTCCAACAGCTTTCCACACATTTGCGATGGCAACTATCTCGTAGCAATGCTACATTAAGTTTCAAAAATCCATCTCCTCGTTTGACCCAGTCAGCATTGTCTAAGGTGATGGAAAACATATTGTGATCAGAGAAAGTTACTGGTTTTATGTTTGTTTTACACATGTAACCTTTCAGTGATCGTTCTACATAGATCCTCTCTAACCTTGAAGCTAACCTTCCATCGGTTGAAAACCAAGCAAATTCCCAGCCTTCTGGAATTCAATCCGATAATTGTCTACCAAGCTTTTATTTTCACAAATGTGTTTCAAAATATTATGCGATGTGTCATTAAAATTATACCTAGAGTTTCTGTCTTTAGCCTCGTCTAATATGCAATTAAAATCACCACACATAATTAGGTTTTCAGACATTCTGTCTTGAATTATTGTGGAAACATCATTTAGAAATTCACAGCGCAATTGATGAGAGGTAGGTGCATAAAGGCACATCAAATTTAAACTTGTGTTTAATACATCAATTGATACGCAAATCCATTGTCCATTTGTATCTGATGACGACGATATAACGTCAACATAGTTGAGACAGCGGGGCAGGATAAGAATGGCCACTCCCGCACTAGTATCTTGTGATAAAGAATAAAAAAATCTGCCCTTTTGAAATATCTTTGAGAGATTCATACACTTCAATTTTTTAAATTTTGGTCTCTTGTAGAAAAGCAATATCAACTCTCTCATTTGCTAATTCTTCAAGCAAGTGGCGCTTCTTGAATTCGGTATTTAATCCTCTGCAATTGATTCGTGCAGATAATCATAATTTGTAAAATGATGTTTACAACCGCCATCATTAGATTAACTTGATTTGGTTTTTTTTAGATCGTTTCTTAAACTATTTACCTAATTTTCCCGCGAATTCAATGTTTCCTAGTTCTACCACCGACAAATATACATATTTGGAAATATCAGAATCATGGCGCAGTAGACGATATTTCACGCCTCTCGCCGTTACATATGGCACCAACACTTCACCCCCTTCTGATTGGTACATTACCATTTCATCTTTCATCTGTTAACTCTGTGTTTGAATGGACACATCTGATTCTGCAACTGACATTGTATCACCATCCATATCATTTACTTCAATCTCAGATTCTGAGCTATTGTCTTCTTTATGACGTTTATTGCTACTTAAGTTCTATTTGGCAGGAGCGTCATTTACAATATCTTCAAGCTGACTTAAATCAAGTGGGCTTAGCGGAAAATCGACTGAACTTTCCGTCTTCTGAGTCCTAAACTTATCCTGTCCTAATTTTAATTTCATCTTCTAAGAAATTGTAAACTGGCTCTTCTGTGAGATCATCATTTCTCTACGTGTCTTTTACAGCCACGTTTGGCTCCACTGCATTTTGATTATTTTCTTGACTTAAGGTTATACCCTCCTCTAATGCTTGAATTTCATCAACTGCAGTTACTTTAACAGGATTTGATAATTTGTTTGTGTCATTTTCAGTGGCATTAACCACAACAACAGCTTCCGTAGCGATTGCTTCAGAAGCATTTGTCTCAGTTGCATCCTTTAATAGGCGATTATCTCCTTATACTGAGGGCCTGTTTTAATTTTTTTGACAGTGCCATTTAAAATGATCAACTGAACCACAGAGCAAACACTTGTTTCGATTGGGACAATCTGTTGCCAAATGGTCAGTACTTAGGCAGATCCGGCATTCTTTAATTTGCCCTCTATACCATAAGGGCAAGACAAAGTTGCCATCAAGCGTCAATCTGCTTGGTAAAGGACTATCCACTTTATCAAACCAGATGCGTCTTACACCGTTTTCTAGCGTTCTGTCAAAGGGATACGTTTCCCATTCAATCTTTTGCACTTTGCTATATTTCTTGAGTTCATTCATGATTCTGTCATCTGGAATTTCTAGTGGAACTTTTATCTTCACTAGCAACCTATCTGACTCGATTTCCTCTATGTTACAAACTTCGCCTTTTACAATAAGAACATCTTCTAGAAGCTTTTCCTTGACCCCATCATTTGACACTGTTACATTCCATACAGTTTTAGTAACATTGATAAGCCCCTGCAAAGCAGCGGGTCCCGCGTCAACGACGTCTTTTAACCCATGATACACGTCGATAGCCGTGACACCCCACCCCTTAGTTGTTATTTTAAGGCTTAGGGTACGCTTATAGGTTGCCATGGTGTTTCATAAAAGGAAGAAACCCGTCGGATTAATGTGGATCCCCATCCAGATACTCAGGTTGCCTGTTTCCCTGGAGCATCGATTAATGCTCTCAGAATGATCATTAATAAATACACAGGGAAATTCCAACCTGAGAAAGTAGTCCTCACCATAGGAATAAATGATAGGAATAATCTGATCTCAGCCTCAGAGTATCTACTTCACTGAAATAAATTTATCCGCAGCCTCGACCCCTCAGCAAAAGCAGGCACTAGATGCAATTAATCGTATTGCCGCGTCAAGCAAGGCCAAGTCCGCTGAGTCCAAAGTTATTGTCATACCCAGTCTTCCTTCGACATAATTCGAAGTGGGTCATGACAATATTCATTGGACTGAGAGGACAGCGAGCTGGGTGATTGGTGAGGTGTTGGATGGATGGTTGGTTGGTTGGGTGGATGGGTGGGTGGCTGGTTGGGTGGTTGATTGGTTGGGTGATCGGTTCGGTCTGTCCATCCTTCTTTCCGTCTATCCTTGTATCATTCAATCATGCAATTTGTATATTCATTTATCTGTTTTAGAGAGAAAGTTGCACACAGAAAATGACTATTTCTCAACGCAATGATAATCTTTGAAATCAATACCCATGGAAACTGCTGACATTTGAGTAACTATATTACAAAGCAAAGGTTTTAATCAAAATTACTCATTCAGATCAAAGATTTTCAAACAAGGCCATCAGTCACGTATTTCTTTGAAATGTTTTCTTTGCGTTCCAAATTATTTATTATACTTTGAAAAGGTCACCTTTCAAATGATCTCATGGTTCACATCAAAGTCAGATTATTAGTTCTCTTTGAACCAGTGAGCAGTCCACCGCTAAGCCATTGAAAGTAGCTCAATCTTTAACACCTTTCCAAACTGAAACCAACTCATTTTTCCAGAGCTCAATTAGTCAACAATACATTATTACAATGAATTATAACACCGTATTAGCGGCGTGTACCTCAAAGCAAACAACTTAGTAACTTTAAAGAAAATGATTAAGTCTCAAAAACATTCACTTGCCCAATAAATAGTAGGGCAAACTGTTGCACTGGTAGATTTGTCTAATAGGCTGCTGAAGAAATGTGTAAACACGTCCAGCCCTTTGACGATGTAAAAATTCTTATTGCTGTTTCTATTGCTGTGTATTGCTGTATTACTGTGAGTACTGAGTAGTTTAAAGATATTTATATTGATATTCTTGTATTGCCTGTCCTTAAATATTAAATATTATCATGTCACTAATCATTACTACTAACCACGTTTCTCTTATTTCAGCTTTGTAAATTAAGCCCTCTTGGATTAGAAAAATATATATAGACAGACAGACTAGCTGACAAACCTACCACTTGTAGAGTGTGCGCCTGGTAGCATTTTTGTATTGATTGACTGTCTGGCTGCATTATAGTTTGCTTGATTGATTGATTGATTGATTGATTGATTATCTGATTAATTGATTGTCTGATCTAATTGGTTGCTTGATATGATTGATTGCTTGATTGGTTGCTTGAGTCCTATTGGATTTGACTGGTTGCTTGATTTGATTGTTTGTTTGATTTGATTGGTTGCGTGACTTGTGATTTGGCCTGATTGGTTGTGTGACTTGATCTGCGTGGTTGTGTGATTTGTTGCTTGAATTGGTTGGTTACGTGATTGGTGGCTTGAATTGATTGGTTGCTTGATCTGATTAGTTGCTCGATCTGATTGATTGCTTGATTTGGGGCTTGAGTTGTTGCTTGATTTGAAAAGTTGATAGAGCTGACTAGTTGCTTGATTTGATTGGTTGTTTGGTTTGATTGCTTGATTTGATTGTTTGCGTAACTTGATTGGTTACGTGATTTGTTGCTTGAATTGATTGGTTGCTTGATCGGATTAGTTGCTTGATCTGATTGATTGCTTGATTGGGGGCTTGAGTTGTTGCTTGATTTGACTAGTTGCTTGATTTGATTGTTTGTTTCATTTGATTGGTTGTTTCATTTAATTGCTTGCTTGATTTGATTGTTTGCGTAACCTGTTGCTTGATTGGTTACGTGATTTGTTGCTTGAATTGATTGGTTGCGTGATTGGTTGGTTGAATTGATTGGTTGCGTGATTGATTGTTTGATTTGATTGGTTGCGTGATTTGTTGTTTAATCTGATTTGTAGCGTGATTGGTTGCTTGAATTGATTGGTTGCATGATTGATTGGTTGCTTGAATTGATTGGTGGTTTGATCTGATTGGCTACGTGTTTGATTGTCTGAACTGATTGGTTGCGTGATTGGTTGCTTGAATTGATAAAGTGATTGACTGGTTGTTTGCCTATTTGCCCACTTGATTGATTGGCTGATTAATTAAGATTGATTAAGATTAACTGAGATTAATTGGGATTAATTGAGGTTAATTGAGATTAATTGAGATTAATTAAGATTGATTGGAATTAATTGAGATTAATTAAGATTGATTTTAATTAATTGAAATTAATTAAGATTAATTGAAATTAATTGAGATGAATTGAAATTAATTGAGATTAATTGAAATTAATTGAGATTGATTGAACTTAATTGAGATTAATTGAAATTATTAAGATTAATTGAGATTAATTGAGATTAATCGAGATTAATTAAGAATAATTGAGATTTAGATTGATTGATTGATTGATACACTAGGATTGATTGTGATTCCATGGCTAGACCGCGCAGGGGTAGGCGAAGGCCCGGTGATGACTCTGAATCACACTACCCCATCATCTGCTCACGCATGCCTGGTTAAGGTATACTACATGATAATCCAATGTTTTCACCACCTGGGTGTGCTGAACAAGCATCTGGACAGTGACACCGTGCCAAATGAATTATCACAGAAAATTGGATCACAATGCCATCTCAGCATTTTATGATTTTATTAGACCACTTGATCCGAATTATAAGCCAGTTACTAACTCACCAAATGTCACCCCTGTTAGCAAACCAGTACAAGATGCAAATTTAGTATAATCCGCTCATCCCAAAAAGCGACTACATTCACCTGCAGAGGCCTCACCACCGCTAAAACGTCCAGATAAACGACCGTCGCCCATTAGCTCTCTTTCTGGCACATCCAGTGACCACAGTATTTACTTTCCAGTAGATCCCTCTATGATCCCTCTACCAGACTCACGTCCACTGACGCCACCATTCTCTCTTGAGGATTTTCCTCCTCTTCCACAGAGGGTGTCAAATGCTAAAGGTGATAGTAAACAGCCTGGTCCAAGGACCCGAGCTGCACAAAAGGTCCCTCAACCACGGTTCACACCATCTCCATGCACCAGACCAAAGAAGCCCACACCCTTGGAACAGAATAAGTTCTGGAAATTCAGGAATGAGGCCACCAACAGGCCAAATTGCCAACTTCCTACCCTCGACAAAAAGGTCTTGATCATCGGAGATAAAACTTGAGTCGGATTAATGTGGATTCCCATCCAGATACTCAGGTTGTCTGTTTCCCTGGAGCATCGATTAATGATCTCAGAACTATCATTAATAAATACACAGGGAAATTCCAACCTGAGAACGTAGTCCTCACCATAGGAATACATGATAGGAATAATCTGATCTCAGCCTCAGAGTATCGACTTAGGTTATTATTTAGCATGGTAAGAAAGAAATTTCCCAAGTCTATGATCTACTTCACTGAACTAAATTTCTCCGCAACCTCGACCCCTCAGCAAAAGCAGACACTCGATGCAATTAATTGTCCTGTCGTGTCAAGCAAGGCCAAGACCCTGAGTCCTAGGTTATTGTCATACCCAGTCTTCCTTCGACAGAATTCGAAGTGGGTCATGACAATATTCATTGGACTGAAAGGACAGTGAATGACATGTTTAATAACTGGCTTGTGGCCCTTAATTTAAATTAAACTTGGGTCAAGGTACCAACCATCCAGAAATGGGACTGGGTAGTAATATTGTAAACTTAACTGGCTCCGCATTAGATGAAGCAGAACAGTCACTGCTTAATTTTGGCTTGACTTTTATCCCAACACCAAAACCTAAAACAGGTTTGGATGCAGGTTTAGATAATGGCTTTACTGAAACTGCTGAATTTGGTCACCGTGTGAAATTGGCATATTTTTTTCGAAACTCCAGTAGTAATATTCCACCATTCATTGAAAAAACTGGCTGGGCTCCAAACTTAAAATGTGTTGACCCAGCAATCGGTGAAAGCATAAAACTTTACTCTGAACGTATTGAAAATACTACATTTCCAAACGATCAGCAAGATTTATCCTATGAGCAACGCCAGGCCCTATTAGGTTTATCTAGAAAAAATGAAATTGTCACAAACCTGCGGATAAAGGATCGGCTACTGTAATAATGGATAAAGACAACCACAGCAAAGAAGCACATAGGCAGCTTAGTAATCCGAATCATTACCGAAAACTAAATAAACCACCTTGGCAAAATAACCGTAGCAAGATCAACGAAATTCTCCAAAAACTGGTTCCACCAGGACGACCCATCACTTCAGCTAATTGCAAATAGACATTTTAGCTATCTGAAAAACACTGAAGACTTCCTAGGCCAGGTCTCTAAGATCTCGGTCCCTCCAAATTCATTCTTAATTGCAATGGAAGTCGATGCTATGTACACAAACATTGACATCTAAAAGGGTCTAAATTCAATTCGTAGAGCATTTGCCGACTATCCTGACACCAACAGGCCCGACAGAGAAATAATAGCTCTATTAGAGCTTAGTCTGAAGGGCAATGACTTTGAATTTGCTGGTAACATTTTTCAACAAAATTGTGGCTGCGCAAAGGGTAAGCGTTTCAGTCCAGGTTTCGCTAACCTTTACATGGCAGAGTGGGAAAAGGAAGCACTCAAAAACTGTCCAAATCAGCCGCTCATTTACCGCAGGTACCTCGATGATATTTTCATGATCTGGCAACATACCAAAGAAGCATTTAACGAATTTTTTTTAGCAATTCTGAACAATCATGATCCGAATATCAAACTAAAAGCTGAAATTGATGAGATGTCCGTAGCTTTCCTTAACCGTAACCTTATACAAAGGTAAACAGTATAAAACAACGGGTTACTTAGACTACAAAGTTTATTTTAAGCCAACCGACTCCCATCAACTACTGCACAAGAAATCGTTCCATCCACCGCATACCTTCAAGGGACTTGTAAACTCACAAATAATCCGCTTTCATAGAAATTCGAGTGATAGGAAAAACTGTGAATCATCATGTTCGACCTTATTCAAATCTCTCAGACCGAGCGGGTACTCTTCTCGGTTCCTACGTAAAATAAAGTCCGAAACTCTGCGTAATTTGGAACTCATTCCGGACAATGCGAGAAATTCTCGGCCTACCAAAATTTGTCATAATCGTCCGATTGTAGGTGAAGGAGGATCTCGGAAATGTGAAAAGAAAAGGTGTAAATTGGATAATTTTCTTCCTTCCTAGAGTACAGTCACAAGCTTTCAAAACAAAAACAAATTTCAAATTCAGTCAAATTTAGATTGTGATTCTAAAAATGTCATTTATTTAATTTCATGCAAATTGTGTCAAAGGCAGTATGTCGGCGAAACGAAAAATCCACTAAGCTGGCGTACAACTAGACACCTCTCAGATATTAAACTAGAGGAAGACACACATGTGGCTGAACATTTTAATTTTCCTGATCATTCAGTCCCTTGTGACTTTGAAATTATGCCTGTCGAACTGCTACCTCTTTCAGACACAACGGAGGAAACTGATAAACAAAGAAATCTAAGAGAATCGTTCTAGATTAAACACTTAGAAACACAATGGCCTCGGAGCATAAATTCTGACCCAGGCCTATTAGATCAAAGGGAGATTATCCCATTTACTCCTACATACAATCGGAAAAATGTTGAAATTGCCAAAATCCTAAAAGATGAATATCACAAATTACAGGACAATCTCAGACAACCTTTCAACAAGCTGAAATAGGTTTTCAAAATACCACTCAGTGATTTATCATTGTGTGACAATTAGGCCATATGGCGTCTCTAAAACAAAATGACAATCTCACGGATTAAAATAAACAAGAATTTTTTGAATTTTGAAAATTCTGAGCCAGTGCGTTTGACAATATCATATACATACATACATATATTTGTTAGTCTGTACGAGTTGACCGGGGACAGCCAACTGACTATAAAGATTTATATAATCAAAGAACTAGGCTTGTGCTGACAAATGACAAAGGAATTAAATCTACTCACTCAAGCGATCTTGACAAATATAATGAGCTAGCCAACAAACTATAGAAATAGCGTACTTGCGCGGGGATAAATGTATTGCATTGACCACAGTAATAGGAGACCTATTAAAAGGCGGAAACCGTCATCTAAGAGGAGTGCCTTAAGAAAATGGAGACACAAAATCCGCTCCAACCAAGACAAGAATTTACAAATTAAACATAAAGTTTGAAAGGAAATACTATTACGAAATATGTGTATATATGTATGGAAGGCCACCACCGCCAAAAATACAAAACTCAAACGGAACAGGTTAATTCCAAATGAACCAGAAAGAAATGCCAAACAATCCAGGCAACGCCGTCAAACAGAACAGACTAATGCCAAACTGAACAGACTAATGCGTCAAACAGAACAGGCTATTGTCAAACAGAACAGACTATTGTTAAACAGAACAGGCTATTATTAAACAGAACAGACTAATATGTCAAACAGAACAGGCTATTGGCAAACAGAATAGATTATTGTCAAACAGAACAGACACCTACGACCAACAGAACAGACAACTACGACAAACAGAACAGACAACTACGACAAAGAGAACAGCCACCTACGACAAACAGAACAGACAACTACGACAAACAGATCAGACAACTACAACTAACAGAACAGACATCAATGATAAATAAAACAGACAACTACAGAAAACAGAACAAACATCAATGACAAACAGAACATACATCAATGACAAACAGAACATACATCAATGGTAAACAGAACATACATCAATGGCAAACAGAACAGACATCAATGGCAAACAGAACAGACAACTACGCCAAATGACGGCTAAAGTCGAATAAGCTATTTAGTCAAACAAACAGAGGGCGGCACTCGTCTCTATCCAAGGGAAGATAACTCTTCACTATCGAGCGTTACAACGCCGTTACAATTATGGCGACATATACAAACACAAATACACTCAAATGACGCAGTACAATTGTTAAACCATGCTGTGTCTCTGCTAAATAGATCAATTGCCAGCGATGGGGTTTGGAACTGTGTCTGTTACAAGGCACAACAGCGTAGCAACGCCTGTGACAGTGGCAACAGTCGATGCCGATCCGACGCCGATTATTCAGAAGAGTAAGTACAAATGTAATACACACGGCGAGTACCGTATTATTGTTATTCGTTGCATCAGCGGACTTGATGACCTCGGGACGTTTTAGGTCATCTGGTGCCTTCCAACCCTAAAACGCAACACAATTTCACAGCAACCATACAAGACACTTTTCATAGGTGTCGGTTAGTAGGGGGTGGGCGGGGTGGAGGAGGGTGTTGGGGGGGGGGGGGTTAGGCGATGTTTCATCGAGTGTGAAGTAAAATGCGGTCCAACCTCTCTATAGCGACCACCTGTTTTGAGTAGGGGGTGGGTGGGTTGGCGTCAAAGGGTTGTGGCTCTTTAAGATGGATGGGCATAACGTTAAAAAGAACTACCATCTTTTGATCCCTAAAGCTGTTTAGCAAGGAACTTGTTTTAATAAATTCCTTTTGGCCGTTTTTATGGCCTACATGTATATTGTGGACTTTATATACGCAGGTTTAGGTGTACAATAATAAGACAGGATCTTAACGTTTGTACACATGATCATCCACAGTATGGCGGGGTGGGGCTGAGGTGCGTACTAGTTTTGTTGATAAGTGCCTGATCTGGGTCATGTTTATAAACGGAATTAGCAAAACATTAGCCCACAAATAAAGTTTTATATTAGATAATGAAGCCTTATTTAGATTTGTGTGGACCATGGGCAACTTAGTAGAGGTGGGGGAGCTGGGACTGCGGTCGTCCCTCAGAAAATCTTTGAAATGAAATCCAAATGCACTGAGACGGAGAATGCAGTTCTGGTGTGAAATATGGAGCTTCCGTTTGCTGTAAAATTATTTTATTTTGTGAATTTTAGCTCGACTTTACGAGCTCAACTTTTCGTTTTATATCTCATGTTTGATTAATTATACTGAACCCACACTTGGGCACACGCTTCCTTATAATGACACGCCATCACACAGTGATCTTGAGGCCAGAAGGTTAAAGGTCAATGTCACTGATCTTGGGAGAAATCTGGGTTTTTTTCAACTTTAACATTGTTCCGTTTAGCTCAACTTTTCTATTTATAGGTCCCTATCTCATATTTGGTTACTCATACTGGGCCCAAACTGGGACATCTGCCTCCTTATAATACGGCATCACACAATGATGTTCGGGGCAAAGGGTCAAAAGGCATGGTCACTGATACGCATGTCGACCATCTGTCATTCGTCGTCCGTCCGTCTACCTTTGTTTACAAACGCTACTCCTCATTAACCGGGCTTCAGAATGTGTATGCAGAATTTAGATTGTTCAATTTTTGTGCTGAAAATCTTAGATTTTATGAAAAATTTACCGGAAATTGTCAAAGCGCTATTCATCATTAATAGCTTGACAGATTTCAACCCTAGTTGGCTGGACATACCCTATCGTGGTAGGCTCCAGAACATCTGTATTGTAACAGGTGGATTGTTTGTGAAAATCTAATTTTTTGAAAAATGTACCGGATATTGTAAAAATGCATTTCCATAACTGCTTAATCGATTCTATCCAAATTTGGCTGGAAGCATTCTATAGCGGTAGGCTCTAGAAGAAATATTCATAATCTTGGTTGGTCGAATTTTTGGGTGGGCATTTGGATTTTTATTTAATTTTCAAGAGCCATTGAAAACTCCTTGATTGATTGAGTGGCCCGATTTCAACGAAACTTGGGTGGAATGATCGTATCAACATATCAAACGAGAATTTTGATTGTTCAATTTCTTTGGTGGGCATCTTTGATTTTTCGAAAATCATCCATCATGCCTACCCGTATTTAGCCTAAATGCAAATGGTTCAAATGCCCATGTGAGCATTACATACCCTTGTCCTCCGGTTGATAAGGGTATTGATAAGCCTTCTATATTTATTTTATGTTTGAAGTCAAGATTCGTGGTTCATTGCAAGCTTTATAGTTCATTGCAAAATCGTAAAGTCCAGCTTCATGGTTGCATTGCAACCACATTACTGGTTATAATTAGCATTGTTGCCTAAACGGGGTTAACGTCAGTAGTCCGACAGCTCAGTAGTCCGACAGCCTAGTAGTCCGACAACCCAGTAGTCAGATAGCCCAACAGTCCGACAGCCTAGTAGTCCGACAACCCAGTAGGCCGATAGCCTAACAGTCCGACAATAGAAATGTAATAGTCGATAAAGTGGTTCAACTGATCCGGACTAGGCCTATTACTGTGACAGAGTATGCAATGCAGTGCATAATAATGGTGCGTGTTCATGCGCACACACGGACAAATGTATACGTAGGCACGCACGCATGCACGCACTCACTAACGTCCGCACACGAAATATGTAGGGCTAATATTATTGTACGTTATGTTATACATAAAGCATAGATAATGAGCAAAGAAATAATAGGTTTCTTCCAAATATCATAGTCAACATACGGAGATGAAGTTTCGTTAATATACTCAAAGAAAATAAGTTATGGAAGATGGACGGATCAACGTATTGAAAAATGATTTTAAAAAAACCCAAGACATCAGTATTACACTGACGGGATATTGGCTTAAATCTTGCCATCGTGTGCTTCGAAATTCAAATCTAGCTTTGTATCAAGATCACAATGACTTTGACCTCAAAAGTCTGAATGACTGTGATGTTCCTGCGGGTTGAGGTAACTATATGACGATGCTTAGTTCAAATACTTTTGCAAATTCTGAAACAAAGGCCAGATGCGCTGCTGATTCCTTAGACAAAAATAGAAAAAAGCGAAAAAAAGCAGAACCAAGCTATTAAAGTCTGAATTTTATACAAATATTACAATGTCCGTGACCTCTGACCTCAATAGCATTCCACTTGACATAGGTAACCATGTTCCCAAGTTAAATTCAAGTAGAGTGAACCAATCCGGAAATATAAGACAATATGTTGAGCTAAAGCAAAAACTTGAACATAAATTTTTTAGTTTTATACCAAAGTCACAGTGACCTTGAACTTTGAACTCATTGTGATCCATACACCTGATATAAGGAAGCATGTGTCCAAGTTTAGTTCCACTCGGGTGAACCGATCAGGAGATATAAACTTAATCGAGATTAGACTCTGACAAACAAACAGACAGACAGACAGACAGACAGACAGACAGACAGACAGACAGACAGACAGACAGACAGACAGACAGAGAAACAGACAGACAGACAGACAGACAGACAGACAGACAGACAGACAGACAGACAGACAGACAGACAGACAGACAGAGTAGACAGACAGACGGCATAATGGGACCCGTCGATATATTGGCAAAACTTCTAATTTTCACCAATAATAAATTACTTCTAACAAGATGGCCAAGGGGCCTATATCAACATTTCAAACTAGAAAAGACAAGTTCTACAAAACACTCTAGAATTCTAAGAAATTCAACAGTTATGGCCAGGAATAAAAATTTAGCCTACGGTAATTTTCAAAGTACATATTGTGCCTATTATACTCCTATTTTAGGAGTAATATTTAAGCAATTTCCTGGACATATTTGGAAATCCTAGATGGTCGTGAAATAAATTGAGCAATCCAATTTCTCTTTAGGGGTGTTGATTGAAATATACCACACTATGATCGTTACACACAAGTCTCATTGAAATTAGGGGATAGATAAAGGAGGCGTAGTATTTTATTTTATTTAAAGGATTTCCTGAAAACTTTTGGGAAAATCCAAAAAACATCGATCAATCAAAATATTAATATAGATCCTACCGCAATAAGATCCTTCCGCCAAAATTTGATTCAAATTTGTGGAGTGTTTTAGGAGGCGATATGTTTTAAGGATTTCCTGTTATAGAGCCTACAGCAATACGAACTCGCGATTTAGGAGGTACGTTTTAAGAGCTCCGGGAAATTGTGGGAAAATCAAACATGACCACCAAAAAAATTGATCAATCAAAATTCTCGTTTGATATGTTAAAGCCTATCGACGGATGGACGAAGAACGTTAGATGGGCGGTCGCCATGCCATAATCTTTCAGGTCAGCTGAGCTAATAATATGCTCCTAGAAAAGCTTAGAACAAACGCGTTGGGAAATGTTTTAAGTTATGCCCATAAGCTAGTTAATAGCCGATATAATGAGTAGCTACTAAAGTACAGGCTTTCAAATGCAAAAGCGGTGTAGATGCGACATATGCAGCCTTGGTAAAATGCCACAAATTTAACAGATCGACCAACCGACAGACAGACAAACTGACTGACAGGTAGATGTATACCTGCTGCGGAATCGCAATTAAAAATTGTCCGATGACTACCACTACTACTACTACTACTACTACTACTACTACTACTACTACTACTACTACTACTACTACTTGCTGTTGCTGCTGCTGCTACTTCTGCTCGCGGTCACGCTGCCGGTGTTAGCGGTGATTCTCTTGGTGGTGGTGGCTGTGTGTGTTGGTGGTGGTGGCGGTTGTTGTTGTTGCTGTTGTTGTTGTTGTTGTTGGTGGTGGTGGTGGTGGTGGTGGGGGCGGTGGCGGTGGCGGCGGCGGCGGCGGTCGTGGTGGTTGTGGTGGTGGCGGTGGTGATGGCGGCGGTGGTGGTGGTTGTATTGTTCGCGGTAGTGGTGAGAGTAGTTGTGATTGTGGTGGTAGGGGTGGTGGTAGTGGCGAGATGATGGTGATGATGATGATGGTGCTGTGGATGATGATGATGGAGAGGTGGAAGAAGAGGGTGATGAAGAGGAGGAGGATGGTGGTGGTGGTGGCAGTCCTGGCGCTGGTAGCTTGTAGTGATGATAATGATAATGATGACGATGATGATGATGACGTTTTTCAGCTCGCGTGGCCTGAAAAGCCAAGTGAGCTTATGTTGTGTCGAACGTCCGTCGTGTGTCCGTCTTCCGTCCATGAACTTTTCCTTTAAACGACTTCTCAAGAAACGATGAGCCAATTTCAATTATATTTGGCAGGAAGCATCCTTAGGGCATAGAGATCCACGTTTGTTCAAATGAAGCCGATCGGGCAATTAGGTCGGCGACCATCTTGGATTTTGGCCGATTTTTAGAAACGTCTTTAAAAATATTCTCCGAAACCGCTTGAGGAATTGAAGGAACCCTCATGAAATATGATCTAGGGCATGAGCTCAACCAAGTTTGTTCAAGGGAACTTAATTGGTCAAATGGTTCGACGGCCACTTTGGGTGACCTAGTTTTAGTGAAAATAACTTCTTCTCCAGAACCGCTGAAGGGATCAGGCTGAAATTTGGCAGATATTATTAGGGCCAGTAAAGTTTGTTCAAAAGAAGTTGATCGGTCAAAAAACATGGCCGCCGTGGGCTACTACAAATATAGGATGTTTGGCGGCCATATTGGATTTTTTTATTTGATGGATTTTGAGGCCGAAATTGGTTTTATAAGTGTTTTTGGGTATTCTGATCTCAAATTTGCAATTTTCGAAACTGTCGGATGAATGGTTTGGCGGCCATCCTGGATCATTTTCCTGCCAAAAGCTCCCATACTAAAGCAATGGGAAATTAAAAATATCTACTCGAGAACTACTGGGCCGATTTCAATTATATTTGGCATGAAGCATCCTTAAGGCGTAGAGATTCAAGTTTGTTCAAACGAACCCGATCAGCCATTTTGGCCGGCGACCATCTTGGATTTCGTCCAATTTTTAGAAATGTCTTTGAAAATCTTCTTCTCCAAAAACGTTTGAGGGATCGATTCAGAACTCACGAAATATGATCTAGGCCAAGAGCTGAACCAAGTGTGTTCAATCGAAATTGATTGACCAGATGGTGCAGCGGCCATTTTGGATGACCTAGTTTTCGCAAAAACGACTTCTTCCCCAGAACCGCTGAAGCGATCAGGCCGAAATTTGTAATATATAATTAGCGACTAAGGGCCATTAACGTTTGTTCAAGAGGAGTTGATTCGTCAAAAAACATGGCCGCGGTGGACCAATCAGAAGATAGTGTGTTTGGCAGCCATATTGGATTTTTTTATTTGATGGATTTTGAGGCCGAAATTCGGTTTGTATAGGTTTTTGGGTATTCTGATCTCAAATTTGCAATTTTCGAAACTGTTGGATAAACGGTTTGGCAGCCATCTTAGATAATTTTCCCGCCAAAAGCTCCCATACTAAAGAAATGGGAAATTTAAAATGTCTTCTCGAGAACTGCTGGGCCGATTTGAATTATATTTGGCAGGAAGCATCCCTATGGCATAGAGATTTCATTTTGCTCAAACGAAGCCGATCGACCAATTTGGCCGGTGGCCACCTTGGATTTCGGCCGATTTTTAGAAATGTCTTCAAAACCGTTTGAGGGATCAATTCAAACCTCATGTAATATGATCTAGGACAAGAGCTCACTCAAGTTTGTTCAACGGAACTTGGTTGACCAAATGGTTCAGCGGCCATCTTGGATCCCCTCGTTTTCGCAAAAACAATTTCTTCCCCAGAATTCCCCCAGACATTTGTGATATATGATTAGGGACTAAGAGCCATTAAAATTTGTTCATGAGAAGTTGATCCATCAAAAAAAGCTGGCCACTATGGGCCTATCAATATATAGCGTGTTTGGCGGCCATATTGGATTTTTTTCATTTGATTGATTTTGAGGCCGAAATTGGTTTTATCTATGTTTGTGCGTATTGCGATTTCAAAATTGCCATTTTCGAGACTGTCCGATAAACGGTTTAGCGACCATCTTGGATCATTTACCCGCCAAAATCCCCCATACTCAAGCAATGGGAAATTTAAAATGTATTTTCGTGACATCTTGGATTTTGGTCGATTTTTAGAAATGTCTTTAAAGATCTTCTCCAAAATCGTTTGGGGGATCAATTCAAAACGCATGAAATATCATCTAGGACAAGAGCTGCACCAAGTTTGTTCAAGGGAACTTGATTAGCCAAATGGATTGGCGGCCATCTTGGATGACCTATTTTTTGCGAAAATAACTCCAGAACCACTGAGCGTATTGTGCCGAAATTTGGGAGATATGATTAGGCACTGAGTGCCATTAAAGTTTGTTCAAGGGAAGGAGCTTAGTCAGAAACCTGGCAGAATGGACCAATCAAAATGTAGCGTGTTTGGCGGCCATATTGGACTTGCAAAAATGTCCACAAACTCGTTTAAAAGACTACTCCTAAACCACCCACCAACAATTTTATCAAAAATGCACAGTGCTCCAGGTGAGCAACACAGGCCCCTTGGGCCTCTTGTTTATGTTATAATTGGGAGGGTGCAATGATAATGGCGGAAAATTATTCAATTTAGGATGTTGTTTCCCGTTTTCGAAATCTTAAAATAATCTTTATATTTATTTCTCCATAACCGACCGTCTGACACCTGCATCTTTAATTGTTTGAAAGGATCCACACAAAATATTAGTTGTCTCTATTTCTACCCAAGCATGATAACCACACCACTCCTTGGCGCGTGCGTGCGTGCGCGCGTGCGCGCGTGCGTGTGTGTGTCAGTCCGCATCTGTATAAACAACTGCTGGTCCGGTTCGGCTCATCTTTAACACGAGGAAGGACATTGCCGTGCAGCAGGATTCCCGGACTTTGGCCGTGATCCGGATAAAAAGCTCGGAGCCATATCAGATCAAATTCTGGATAGACACATATCTTGAAAACTACTGATACGATTTTGCTCAAATTTTAACGCAACAAAGTGTGAGACCATACACTAGGATTCCACAACTTTTGGCGTGTTCTGTAAAAAATCCGAGAAATCTAACAAAAATCTGGATAATTCAAAAACACTTCTTACAATCTAATCAAAAATTGGGGGTGGGGTGGAGGGAGGGGGCGATGGTCTGAAATCTCCGATTGCTCTTGTTGTAAGCTCTAGTCCGCCCTTGCTCCAACCCAAACCCTCCATCCATCCATCTATCCATCTATCCATCCATTTATCCAAACAGATCATGATCGGATCAAATGCTGGATCTATTGCTGTTATTGTTGTTTGCGTGCCCTTCACTCATTTGTATAGTGTCCAAGGCTGCTTTGTTTGATAAAGGCAGTAATATATAGGTCTATAATATAAAACATTTAGGTATTTCCGATGACGACGTGACATTCTTATCCTACTTCAACATCTGCACGGTTTTAAGACAATTGCACCGTCTGATAAAATTACTATTGTCGGACTACTGGGTTGTCGGACTACTGGATTTGTAAATTTTCTGTTTGTCAGACTGTTGGGCTGTCTGACTACTGGGTATAATTATCGGACTATTGGGATGTCGGACTAGTGAGCTATTGGACTAGTGAGTAAATTTGTCGAACTCTTGGACTGTCAGACTAATCGGTTGTCGAACTAGTGTGTAAAATCGTCGGACTATTGTGTTGTCGGACTACTGGGCTGTTGGACTAGTGGGGCGTCCCCGCCGAAACAACACCAAACAGCTATAAAACAATTTTTCCAGAAACCTCCATGATCCAGTTGGTGGGGTGGGGTGTGGGGTGTGGGCAGGGGAACAATGCCAACATGGCCGTGAATAGTCACGGCAGTGGTTAAATTCTTTTATTTATTCAGTTTGTTTGATATATAATCTAATCTACCAACCAATTTTCAGGATCCATTTACCTAGGGAGGGCTCTTGAGACGACCAACAAAACTGCTCAAAAGATGGCTGACACAGATGAGAAGAGAATTGGAGACCATTGAAATACCAACAGATTTGCAGCCAGCATTTCACATCCGCATGCTTTGAAGGCGGAGCTAGGGAATGTAGAAGACTGACTTGTGATGCAGCTCCGACTCTGTTTGACTTTCCAGCTCATCTTAAACAGGTTTGACCCCTTAATAATTCAATGAATATGTACAACTTGTATTATTTCGCAACGTTTTGTTTATACTTTTTGTCTCACCTTTGAAGGAGAAGCGAAGCATAGGTATCACTTTTCCTATTTCCGTTAAGTTTCACGCTTAGGACTTTGGTTTGGCTTTTATTTCGGGATTGGTTAAGCTTACATCGGAACTAGCAATGAATACTTGCATGTATGTACTGTCAGGAATCACGGTGAGAGTTAAGTAGTTCGGTCTAGGCCACTGTGACCTTGATACAAAACCTGGGTCTTTAGTCGTTACGTTTTTTGCATTTAACATTAACCCTTTAACACTCAAGCCAAAACTACCTCTGTAATGTACTGGCCTTCAGAGTTGTCCATTTGCACACGAAAACAAGGCTATTTTTTATATTGAAAGTTTGTAACACAGGAGTGGTTGGCTCGATAACATTTAACCAGACATTCCATTTATAAATTTAAAAAAAATAATGATTAATCTCTTGGTCTGCATATGGACGTTTTCTATGACAATATTGACAATTTAATGATATTAAATTTGCATATATGGTTGCCTATGATGCTAGTCCATCCCATTTATGGCCATTTTAGCATGAATGAGAAAGCACGGGAAATCCAGATTGTAGTTTAAGACCCCTAAATTACGGATGTCACTGAAACCAAAAAAATGTAGATGCCATGAGAAACATTGATCCTTACCTCGAGTTCTGTGTGTGTACTCGCTATACAACTTAATGTTATCTTTAAGGAGATGATTAATTTAATGGTCAAGTGCTTGCTGAACTCGATACGGATATTAGCATCCGAGCATCTTTTATATATATATATATATATATATATATATATATATATATATATATATATATATATATATATATATATATATATGCTTATTATAGTGTCATCAACATGGCATATTGCAACCAGAATAAGTCCTCTATTTATTATAACAAATTAATTTGATGGGAGCTGAGGTGTTTATAGACTGTAAGGACACATATGACATTTAATTCCAAGGAACACATGTTAACTCATTTTCAGGCTTTCATGATTTTCAGCTGTCTTTGAGGCTTAACATTAACTTTGATAAGTTACTAGGTGCTGAGCAGGTATGGTGATCAGTAAATTCTACAAGCCCTAGTGACTACAAGCCATGCTTGAACTTTAGCAATTCTACTCTAAGATTATTCAGTTTGCTTTTATATTATAACAGGATAAATTGTGAATTTTAGGACAGTGCTGCTGAAAACTGTTTCTGCTATGTAGCAGCACTGTTTTAAAAAACATTCCGTTTTCCTATCATATTCAACATTAAAAAAACATTCAAAAAAACTTGATCTAGGGAAAGAGTTGAAGCGAGTTTATTCAAAAGAAGCTGACTAGTTGGGTTGCTTGGTGGCATCCTGGATGGCTGAGTTTTCGCAAAAATTATTTCTACAAAACCGCTGAACTGATCAGGCCAAAATCTGGGAAATGTAATTTAAGGGCTAACATGACTACGGGTTTGGTGTCCATCTTGAATTCTTTCCCGCCAAAACTCCTATAGGAAAACAATTGGAAACTTTAAATGTCTTCTCAGGAATGACCTGATTGATTTCAACAAAATATGTCAGGACGCATCAAACTCTGCATAACACTAAGCACAGGTAGCTTATTTTTTCTTACGCATTAATGGGTAAGTACTAAGACAGGGTTTATATAAAATCAAAGTTTTTGCATAAATTATATTCCGCTTTGACGTGTATGTGTTAGTATGGGATTGTTGCCGTAAATGTCTGATTTACATGTAATATGCCTATTCACACCAGAATGCTTGAAAATAAAATTGTTGAATACTTTTAGAAGCTCAAAGTATGTGACTAGATGTAATGGAACAAAATAAATCTTAGCCATCATGATGATTTCATTCCGTATATAGATACATATTTTTTAGCCGTGAATTTGAATTAGCGACTATTGTCTGTAATTAAATTTCACAACTAAAAAAATTATATTAAGTTATCTGAAATTAAATCATGTGTTAAGATTTATTTCAATACATTATATCGATGTACACAATTTAAGTATTTTTAAAACTTTACCACTGGAATGACTTGCTCGATAAGACGATAACCGAGCCCGTCATTACAGTTGTAAAATCTCAAAAATATTCTGTTGGTCTGCAACTGGACTGAAATCTGAAGACTGAACTGGACTCATATCTTGTAGCGCGTGCATTACATCTACTAGGTGCTTGATAGTCGCAGCTCGTCTCTCCCAAGGGGCATTGGATGTAGTGGTTCAAGTCCACTGGGTGTCAGAAAACAAAGCATGTTACACAAGACATTCTCTCATGTTTATTTCTCATCTCTCCTCTCTAGTTGTAATGTAAAATGAAAATGACAGCCACGCCACAATGTACACATCACTTTTTCAATTGATACATTTTGTACAAATAAATGAGCCATACCAAGAGATGAAATGCTAAATTAGTTATGGAAAAAGTCTCGAATTTCTGCAGAGGGCATACAATACGAACATCATTCTCGTGAGGAAAGCAGTCGTATTTAAATGTTGTGTTTTACTGATGTCTCATTATGCTATGATGAGTAAGTAAGTAGACTTATTGTCATCATTGGCATTGTGTGAATGAATTGTCTGTTATATTTCAGGTGTTACATGAGAGAAAATTACCAGCAGTGAGAGAACTCTTGCATGTTTCCAGCACATCAAAGGCTTAAGATCCACCAAGTGAAACCAGGATGATTCTATTGACCATAATTATTTTAATGATTTAAGTCCCCGTAAGTTAAAGCGCAAATGTAACGACATTCTCGACGAAAAGGAAAAATCCTTAAAGCACTATCAAAATACATTAGCGACATCCAGAAAGCGAATTAAGAGGCAAAAAACACTATTAATGTTATGAAGGAGGTTTTCACAGAACGTAAAGAGAAAAATCTTCTAAATGAAAATGGATTAGTAGTTTTAGAAAATTATTTTTCTAGTGTAAGCCTTGATTTGTTTAAGAAACAGCGTCTGGCTGACAAAGGTCACTATAGCGAAACACTGAAATCATTTGCCTTAACGTTGAACTTTTATTCACCCAAAACATACAGCTATGTACGTGATGCATTCAAATTCTGCCTTCCACACCCAAGCACTCTTAGAACGGTTGACAGTTCACAAGGTTTTACAGAGGAGGCATTCAATGCAATTAAACATCAGGCTAGTTCTGCAAGTGTGCCACTTTCGTGTGCCCTCATCTTTGATGAAATGGCACTTAAGCAAGTGGTAGAGTGGGATGGGTAAAACTTTGTTGGTTATTTTGATCTTGGTATTGGTGCCGTCGTAGATTCAGTTCATGTGGCCAAAGAGGCTATAAATAGCTCCTGGAAAATTCCAATCGCATATTTCCTTATTGATGGCATGTGTGCCTTGATAAGGCTAATCTTGTCAAACAGGTGAACTTGAAAGTTCATGATTGCGGGGCTTCTATTGTATCTTTGACCTTTGATGGATCAACTGTTAACAAATCCATGGCCAATCATCTGGGTGCAGTGCTGGGACCAGATATTACTACCATCCAGCCCTATTTTGCTAATCCGGTCGATCCCACCACAAAGGTATTTGTATTTCTAGATCCCTGCCACATTATTAAGCTTCTCAGAAATTCATTTGCCCATAATGGTATTTTAGTAAACATGGATGGTAAGCAAGTTCGGCGGTCTTGCGTTAAGAAATTGTATGATCTGCAAACAAGTGAAGGTTTCCGGCTGGCAAACCGATTGCGAAGGAATCACATCGAATGGTATCAGTAAAAGATGAAAGTGAAGCTTGCAGTGCTAGCTTTAAGTTCATCTGTATCTAAGGGTTTAGATTTTGTGAAGAATGTTTTAGAATTGCCAGAGTTCATTGAATGTGGACCCACTGCTGAGTTCTGGTCTTTCTTTGATCGTCTGTTTGACATGCTAAATTCAAGAAATGCTTATGCTAAAGGGTATAAAGCTGTCCTACGTGAATCTAAAAGTCCGTTCTGGGTATCCTTTCTCCACAATTCTCTTCAGTACCTCTGTTGTCTTCAACTAAATGGGTGTACCAATGATTACTGAATGAAATCGTACACCAATAATTGGGTTTGTAGCAGCATGTATGGCTCTTCCTGTTATGCTTGATGTTTTTCAGTTTAATACGCGGTAGACGTGGTTGGAGCAACAACCCATCATCTCAGCAGTTTCGTGCAGCCTATCAGCTTACGTGGCAATTTTACCCCGCATGATGATATAGGTATATTATTAGTTACACCAGTGTTTTGACGAGGTTACAGGCTGTTACCACACGCGCAAACAAATATAATTTGCCTTGGCTGTACGCCAAAAACGCCGTCTATGGTTGTGGTCGCATTAGAGAGTTTGCGATCGATAATTAACTCGCCGTTTTTATGGCTATAATTAATTTGTCGAGTAATGCATTCGCTATTCGAATACAAGTATTTTGCGGGATATAAAACCTTGCTGCAACAACAGCTCCCGTCAAATTAGTTTCAAAATATGCAACAATGTTCACGTCTTGAAATTGAGTCACTTGAAATCTTAAAATTCAACAATTCCGAAGCGGCCGCGTATCCGCCATTTTAGCAACATGCATATTATTATAAAAAGCTTTATGGTTAGCTGCGCAGTAAAACTAAACCACGTTTTTCGCGCAGGGGATACCGTGTGGTATTGCCCTCGCGTGAGGGAAATACAGGATCATCCATCCCTGATCTTAACCAATTAAATAACAGCATTTGATCATGTGACATTACTCAGGGGTAATAATAATTGGTACACCTCTCCAGCAGCAAGCAGAATTAGAAACGTACAATGACACACACAGTGTTCTTTAAGTCGTGGGTTTGAAGTTTTGCCTCCAGGTAATGACAATACAGCTGATGTAGATGTTGTATCAAATGAGCATGATTATTCCCAGCTTGTTATGGTTTTGCAGTGTTGCAGTCTGTCTGTATATGCACAGAATATTGTTGTGTGTATTGCAGGATTTAGTGTTCGAAAATTGTTGAGGAGCCTTACTTGTAGCACATGTTCAGCAGCCTTAACAGCTGCAGCCGTTGCAGTTAACCTTTCTGAATTTTTGGTTTAAAAAACAATGGTGGATTAACAGTGCCGTCACCGGACGTTGTTAAAATTTGCAACATAACTGAAAAGTGCATATAAGAGGGTTCATTGTCAATGGAAGGCCGGATAGCTCACGAAATCTGTTACTACAAGTACAATGCAAGGTATTGTCATGTCCTCCATTGGGACAGTTATTTCCCTCCCTTAGTGAGCATAGACATGATTCTGAGTTTCCTGAAAGTCATGTAATGTCGCTAATTAAATTAATCATAAAGGAATACACTATAATGAAGCACTTTCATGTTGGCCGGCTATGCACAGAAGGTATCAAAGGTCGTAATGTCAGAAGCAAATTGACCAAATCAATTCTGTTTCAAGGTCGGTAATATGGCATGATAATGATGTACGATCATCTTTGGCCATGTAGTGGTCAACTGAGCCACCGACAGGCTCTGCAGTGGTTTTGGACAATGTCCATTCGCAGGTCAAGAGGCCATTTTTTTTTAAATTTACCACTCGGAGGACTGGCTCGGTAACAGAATCAGTCATTCAGTTCTAAATTTTCAAAAATAGTCTTGTCCGGCGAATGGACACTGATTCAGCAAAACTTGCTTTTTTGACCATTTAATGGTCAAAATGATTATTGGCTTTCATTGCTCTTAGATCTCATAAATCTTCCACATGTGAAACTGTTTTGCTTTTTAAACTGGTTATGCTAAAATATGTTGCTGTTCTCGATAGCAACAGCTTTCTGTTGCCTCTGTAATATATCTCCCAATGTGAAAATAAATCAACTTGATTGTGGAGTAATTATCACTTTCAAGCTGGGGTGATTCAATTTCAAATCATGCAGATAAGCTGCGGAATATTTTGAAACTGTTTTGGACTTGACGCCTTAGTTTTGTGCTAATATAAATGCCCAAAAACTATCTTTCAGTTCTGTATAGATCTATCTTACCGTTAATTGAATTTACTTTGTATAATGCCTATATAATACTTGTAGATTATTCCACAATAGTGCTGTAATTATTGCCAAATTAAGGACACCAGCAATGATAATGATATAGCGACAGAATGATATAATTGATAATGCAATTATTTATATTTTATTGCTACATCTATGACGGCTCAATTCTACAAAATGACAATGATATACAGATAATATGTTTGTAATACGAATAATATTGGTGTTAAAATGGAATAAGTTGTATAATGTTAAAGTTATAATAATCATAATAACATATTTTTATAATGCCATAATGTTGACGGTGATATGATGGTAATACTGATGATGATGACGATAATAATAATCAAAATGATAATAATAATCAAGGTAGCCAGTGCTGGTGACGGTACTAGTGATTGTAATAATGATGATAATAATATTTGTAATAATATATATGTGCATAGTTATTTGTAAATATTGTACATTTGTGTAAAATGTGACCTGGATTTGTAAATAAATTGACTTTGTTACCATTTCCCTGTAAGTCTGTATCTAAAAAAACTGCCGTACACGATGATTTCCAGAATTCGGCCGTGATCCGCTTAAAAGAATCTGGAACGGATCGGATCTAATTATGGATCTATGAATATCTCAGAAACTACTGGTCCAGTATGGCCCACATTTCAACGTAAGAAAGCATGTGACCATACAATAGGATTCCACAACTTTCACCACAATCCGAAAAAATACAGAAAGTCTCAACATCCTGATAATCATAAAACTTTGTGCATGGTGAGAAAATCGAGTGGGCAAAGGGTCTGCAACCTCTGATTGTAATTGTACAAATGATATGATTATAATGATATGATGATATAACAATAGAGTGACAATGATCATAAAGATCTATGCTTCATAATTCAATTTCAAAACCAGTAGGCTGTTGGATATTTTGAAATCAATCTGACTTGAAGCCGCCATAGACAAAAGCTTTGATGTAAAGATTTGTCCAAAAAGTTTTTATTAAAGTTTTGCTTAAGTAGTGATTGCCTATTCGTTGGCTGTTTTTTACTTTTACCATGGGAACGACTAGCTTTGTAATCGAGCCAGTCATTCCAGTGATAAAATTTCAAATGTATTTGTTTCTTGTCCTTCAAATCGACATTCCACCAGACCACTGTAGAGACCGATTTTTGTCTGGCATGACGATTAAAGTGTTAAAATAATATGTGTTATCATTATCCTGTAGTATGTCAGTATCTCTATTTCACAATGAAGCTACTGTGTATTTTTGTAAATATACATCTAATTTATCATGTTATTATTTCTAATGAATCTAAATTAATTTATCTGATTCATTTGTTTGTTACTAAGATATATTTACCCATTTCACACCAAGATTAAGTATCATTTTTATACCCCGCCAAGTATTTTGTGATGACGCCGTCCGGGCGGGTGGCAGAGTGGTTTCTGGATGATAACTCTGGTTACTATTTATCGGATCGCTTTGAAACTCTTCATAGGCTGTTTGGACTACTCTGGGGAACACACCTATCGAAATGGAGGAATCCAGTTTATGGATCAATCACATGACGTCATAATCAACTATGTCACATATAGCTTGACGTCACAATCCAGTGTCATAATCAATTCTCTTCATTGATGACAATGCACGTCCACACCAGGGAAGAGTCGTTAATGAGTTTTTGACTACCCATGGAATTGAGAGAATTTTGTGAACTCACTCTCCAGATTTCAATTCCATGGAGCATTTGTGAGATCAGTTGAAGCGAGCTGTTTACAGTAGAGTGAGCGATGGCACTGCTTGGTGGCATGCATCATGTGTTACAAGAGGAGTGGGTGGCTATCCCGCAACATCGTGTCACTCGACTCATCAACACTATGAGAGCTCAGTGTCGTAATGTGTTACAGCGAAATGCTGGCTACACATGTTATTAACGCAGTTAATCTGTGATCAAATGACGTGCTGTATGTTTGTTATGATTTGACTGAACGCTCAATGAAATCTCTGTTTTGTGGTTACTAATTATGACACGAATTGATAGTGAATAAAATTGGTTTTTGCAATTTTTGAAATGAGTAAGTTTTGCATTCAAGGCATGCTCATTAACACAGCGAAGGAACTTGCCGTGCATGAGGATTTCCAGGCATGTGGAGCCTAGTAAAAAAATGGGTCCAGATCGGATCAAAATCGGAATCTATGGACATCTTGTAAACTGCTGGTCCAATTTGATTCACAGTTTAACACTTAGGATTCTACAACTTTTGGCATGGTCTGAAAAAAATCAAAACTCCAAAAAAATCTGGAAAATCTGAAAAATTTTTGTGACAAAAGATGGGAGGGCGAGGGTCTGCAATCTGATTTCTCTCGTTTATCAGGTAATTATTTTTAATAAATCTCTAAATTTTTCTGATATATTTGTTTGTTCCTAAGATATATTTACCCATAGCAGCCATGCATACCAAGATTAAGCACCATTTTACCACTTTATTATGCTAAATATTTTGAAATTAAAATGATGAAAACAAAACGTTCCATAGTTATTGGGGAAAATTAGAATTTTCACAAATACAGTGATTGCCTTGGTTAATCTGTATGTTTGTCTGTCGGCTTCCAGCCTTGGTTAAGTTCTTGGTAATGGTTTAAGCTCTGCATATATTGTCTTATATCAGTTAATCCTATTGAAACTAAATTTGGACACATGGTTACCCAAAAGTAGTGCAATGAAAGTGAGGTCACAGAGTCAATGTCATCGTGACCTTGAGCAATATTCAAGTTTTTCAAATTAGGTTTTCCGTTAATTTTTCTGTAAATTAACTACTTTGCGTCTGTCTTTACCTCAGGATTTCTTCACCATATTGCAATCAAATTTGGACACATGTTAATACCTATATCAAGAGAATGCATAATATCTTGGTTTGGCAAGTATGATGATGTATCCAGTCCTCAATCATGCTGTCTTTAATCATAGCTTTATTCATGAATACTCATTATTCCCTTCCAAGACCCCCTGAAAGCTTGAGAATTTTACTGATCAGCTTAGCCTGGACGCAGAAGACCGGGCAGCCATTTCTCACATTTTCCCATGATTGTTGCTTTTTGGAGGTGGTTGGGGTGGTGGATGGAATGGAGAAGGGGCGTGGCCACAATAGGAATAGGGCCTAATATATTTATCACAATTGTTGGGGGTGACTGTTCCGCCGATTATATTAAAAAATATCAGAAGTCATTTTGAAAACAATTTGACTAGAAGTTACTTTTTAGCAAACGTTATAATACTCGTTAACATTTCAAGGTGGCTAAATATAGAACTGGTAGAATATTTTTGAAAACTATGACTCTCTCAGACATCTAAAATTTCCAATCTCAGTTTTAAAGTAAGCTGATTTCTCTCTACCATTTAACACATGTTTACTTATGTTGATAATATGCCTATATAATGGGAGGTACGGTAAATACGAAGATTGTTAACCATTTTGAAAATGATTTCGCTGATTCAGGTACAAATATCACTGACAATCGGGGATTATTTAAAACATACGTCCATCTAAATAATTTAAATTATGTTCCAATTTTAATTTTTTAAACTCGTAATTAGTTTTTACTCAACAGTGGTTTGTTTGTTGACTACTTAGACATGGTATAGAGCAACAACAGTAATGAATATTGCTGACTATTTTGAAAGGAATTTCGTTGAAATGAGAGGTCTACTTGACAAAATTTACTGTTAAGATGCCTGAAAATCTGGGATTATTTTTAAAAAAAAGACCCTTCTATATATGTTCCAAATTTTATTTTAAAATCTCAAGTAATTTTGACACAACAGTGGTTTTAGACACAGCATATAGCAACAACAGTAATGAATATTAACTGATTATTTAGAAAGGGATTTCGTTGAAATACTTAACCGATATGTCTGAAAATCGGGGATTATTTAAAACATGCACTCTTCTACATATGTTCCAAATGTTATTTTAAAATCTCGAGTAGTTTTTACGCAACAAGGGTTTGTTTGTATACATAGAGCCACTAGTCGCTCTTTTGCCATACTAACAGCAAAACTGGCCTGGCTGAGCGCTAGACGTCGAAGTGTAATAGCGGAGTATAGGGCGCGCTTTCTCTAGTCAATACCTCTATGGGGCACCGAGTGAGACGGAAGAGTTATCTTCTCTTGGAAAGAAACGAGAGTGGCGCCCTCTGTTTGTTTGACTAAATAGCTTATTCGACTTTAGCCTGTTTCATTTGGCGTAGTTGTCTGTTCTGTTTGTCATTGATGTATGTTCTGTTTGCCATTGATGTCTGTTCTGTTTTTCATTATTGTCCGTTCTGTTTGTCGTAGTTGTCTGTTCTGTTTATCATTGATGTCTGTTCTGTTTGTCGTAGTTGTCTGTTCTGTTTGTCATTGATGTCTGTTCTGTTAGTCGTAGTTGCCTGTTCTGTTGGTCGTAGTTGTCTGTTCTGTTTGACAATAATCTATTCTGTTTGCCAATAGCCTGTTCTGTTTGATATCAGTCTCTTCTGTTTGACATATTAGTCTGTTCTGTTTAATAAAAGCCTGTTCTGTTTAACAAAAGTCTGTTCTGTTTGACAATAGCCTGTTCTGTTTGACACATTAGTCTGTTCTGTTTGGCATTAGTCTGTTCTGTTTGACGGCGTTGCCTGGATTGTTTGGTATTTCTTTCTGGTCCATTTGGAATTAGCCTGTTCCATTTGCGTTTTGTGTTTTTGGCGGTGATGGACTTCCATACATATGAGTCCCATATGAATCGTCAGTGTGTCAGTATATCAGACATGTGAAAGCTGGTCGGCCAAACCTTGACTCTTAGTCTTGGTGCGGCGGCCCAGTGGAAAGATGTCTTGTTGCTGATGCTATGCGGAGTTGCAGAATGGCAGTTCGATCCCCTGACCGGGAGATGGTGATCAACAAATTAAACTAATGGGTGCATGACTGTCGCTAAGTTAGCACATAGAAATTGAAGCCGCACGTTGCCAGTGCGCCAATAAAATAAAAATACATATACTGCCAGAGCCGTGCTGGAGTCAGAGTACAATAGGCGCAAAAAGCCTAGGATTGAATCGTGGCAGGTGCATCCACAGATAGTCCCATATGAACCGTCAGTGTGTCAGTATATCAGACATGTGAAAGCTGGTCGGCCAAACCTTAATTCTTAGTCTTGGCGCGGTGGTCAGGTGGAAAGATGTCTGGTTGCTGATTCTATGCAGAGTTGCAGAATGGCGGTTCGATCCCCCGACCGGGAGATGGTGATCAACAAATTAAACTAATGGGTGCATGACTGTCGGCTAAGTTAGCACATAGAAATAGAAGCCGCACGTTGCCAGTGAGTCAATAAAATAAAAATACATATATTTGTTAATTCTGTTCGAGTTGACCGGGGACAGCCAACTGACTATACAGATTTATATAATCAAATTACTAGGCTTGCGCTTACAAATGACAAACGAATTAAATCTACTCACTCAAATATAATGAGCTATCCAACAAACTATGGAAATAGCATACTGACGCGGGGAGAAATGTATTGCATTGACCACAGTAATAGGAGACCTATTAAATCGCGGAAACCGCCATCTAAGAGGAGTGCCTTAAGAAAATGGAGACACAAAACCCGCTCCAACCAAGACAAGAATTTACAAATTAAACATAAAGTTGGAAAGGAAATACTATTACGAAATATGTGTACAAAATCTATCTGCAAATTCGGGCAGCAATTGCAGAGCAAAATAAACGTGTGCGTTCACTTCGACTACTACTACTTCTACTACTACTACTACTACTACTACTACTACTACTACTACTACTACTACTACTACTACTACTACTACTACTACTACTACTACTACTACTAGTAGTACTCCTGCTGGGTATAGGTAACTTGTGAACAGTTGGAAATCAATTTAACTGAAAGATGCTGCTGCCTGGTACATGTTATAATACAGTGTACAAGTGTTTAACCCATTTCCTCTAGAAATCATGAGAGTTATATCTGCTATGGCTATTATAGTAATGAAAAGCATTTGAAAGTATTGGAAGTATTTGAAATACATTTAGGAAAGTATTTGCATTTGCACTTGCATCTGAACAAAGTTGAAAATATTTTCACTTGCATTTGCACCTATGTGTATTATTTGCATTTGCATTTAAATACTTGAAATTATTTAACCCCAGGTCTGCCTACCCTAAATCAGCTTTGCCTAAGCTGCAGTCAACTTTGCGAGGGGTTCACTATTTATGATACTTGCATTAAATATATTCATAAGGATAGTGTGGTGAAATCTTGTGATACGGTAACAAGATAGTGATACGTGCATCTGCATTTAATAGAATTAAAATATTTCTAATTTATTAAGGATAAACGAAATTTCTTATCCTTTATATGCGCAAATCTTATTTATGAGATTACGTCTGTGTGAAGATTGCTTTTAAACAGGTGAAGGTGTGTGCCATTACAGTTTAATTGATGGTTGTGAAATCATTTTGCTGTTTGTAATGAATATATGGAGACCTTGGGTAATTTGTAGTATTCCTAATCTGTGCTTGATGCGTGATGACTATCCATATTTGGCTCTACCCGTACACAGCCTTACACACACCATCACGGAACTCTTCACAAACGGATGCATATTTCTATGTTTATGGCATGGTATGAAGATATTTATAATATAATCTATGTAATGGTCAATGAATGGTTTCCCATTTTACTAGTAAGTGCAGTCCGGACATGTCGTCCTGGCTATAACGTAGGCCTTGCTTCAATGCCACAAGTTAATGTTCATGATCAACTTAATAATCATTCTCATCTTCTAACCCATTTTCTAACTCGCCCTCCGCAATACTGGCATCATTGTCTGTATTTGATTCGTGTTTGATCCAATCTTGGATTTTACACATGCCAGTGCATTTGGATCTGCCAAACAGACACATTTTGGTAGGTCACACCTCCTGGGGGCAATTGCAGCCTAGTAGATCCATGACTGCCTCTGACGTCAGCTGGACTTCCAGCCAGTGTGCACTCCTTTTTCAACATTCCTTCCTCTACCAACCTGGTTTGGGGTCTGATGATCCTGCTCCAAACACCATCTCCATATTATAGCCTGATAGTTTGCACATTATGCATGTTTCACTAAACAGTGCCGGCATGGTTGGAGCTGGTAACTTTCTATCTCTCCTTTCTTTGCACAAAACAGGTGATGTCTGTTCCTATTATTAACTCTCACAGCGGGTAGTTTAAGACATAAAGAAAGCATGTGAATGCCTCTAGTTTGTCCATGAGCTCTAGATAGAGACACAATTCATTGCCCAACCCCTAGAATCTGTCTTGTGTCTGTGTTGCTGGTCAAACTTTTCAAAACATTTGCCTTGCCTTTGCCAGCAACTGCCCTCACATTATCACTTCCGGTGTATGCATGCATTCCAATGAGAGCACTACAGACATATCTGCCAACAGTAGTTCCTATTTTTCTAATATCACCGACCCTTGTTCGTGTTCTAGTGCCTCAATCTTGGAACACTGATGACTTAATGTTCTCAAAGAATGCCAAGCACATGATGAAAACATATGTGTCTTTGGAACTAATCACAATTGCCTGGTATCCATCCTCTTCAACATGTGCTGCATGCAGTAGCAAGTGCCCATCAGCTTCTCCTTGCATTCACTTTAGAGCAGGTACCTCCTCAATGGCATCGGTTGTAATTTTGTAGCATTTGTCATTGCCAGTAACAAAGGGTGCCAGTCATTCTCGTGTAAAGTGTGTGGCTACTTCCATTCCGTGTCTATGATTATTAGACTGGTTTTTGTTGTAGACGTGACTCAGAAAGTACCTCCCTCTATTGTCTCACAATATGTTAGGCTGTGATACTCTGTAGCTTATGTCCAGAGCCAGATTCCCATTCTCGTACATATCTGTCACTGTTCTTAATTGTGCATTCTCGGCATGTGTAAAAACCAGCATCAATTCTCTGACTCAGGCCGCCATCCCTCAGTGCCATTGTTATGACCGATTCGGCCACATCCACAAATGTGACTTGATCACCTTTTACTCGCAGTACTGGGTTCATTCCATCCACAACAGTTGCAGAATTTCTTGGCGCGTCCTCTGCAAGTGTTACTTTCTGCTGTAACAATTTAGCCAAAGTAGCTTTGTTGATCTTTCACAACAACACATCTGGTGTTGTCAGGGCCCATGACAAAGGTCGCAATAGGGAAAGAAATGGCGAAGGATATCCAACATCTGAAGATTGGACCATTGTACCATCACAATGATGCAACCAAAAAGTGACCTGTCTGCTTTCATGACAATTGCTCTCCCACATGTCTTTACTTCGTTCTTCTTGCACATGTTACAGAAAGCGTTCAATTTCTTCATTTTGTTTGGGTCATGGTATTTCTTCTCAGGTTGGACTTTCTCTAGTCTCTCATCTCTGACGCTGACATAACAATTTCCCCCAATCTCAAATGCTTTCATCTTGTAAAAGGCAATATCCAGAAACGCTGCCTTTGCAGTAGCGATATTAATGAGATTCTGGTTCTCAGCAACTGTGTTTACCCAGCTTTGTATGAGGCTTACACCTGCTGATACAGCTTCTTCATTCTTTTGAGCCCTTAGTCCTTGTATATCTGCATGGGGCAGCTCAGATGTGTTCTTTTACACCATGTTCCTCGATTGTCCTAAGAATACATGCGGATGTTCAGCTGTGAAATAATACCTCTTAACAGTGCCCAATTTGAGGCTGAACCGTGCTGTACCTCCTGGAGTCTGTCTGTTTTGATCACGGTAATTCCAGTGATTTGATCAACTTCGCCTTAATGGGTTATTGTGAGAGATCTGAACAAAAAAGTTGCCTGGCGCCACCAGGGCGGTATGTTTGAAGGTTGATCATTTGTACATTGACAGCTGGTAGGTATCTGGCAAAATTCAATTTGTCATAAGCAAAGCACCATGGGATCATTGAGCTGATGACATTGAAGTATAATTCCCAGTTACCCTTGCGAGAAGCATACAGAAGGCCAAGCAAAAGTGTATCTACCATGGCAATGTAAGACAATCAAAATACCAACAGCACCCCATTTGCATGACGAAGGTGTTCTAAGATTTCATTCCAAAGTTTCCACAACTTTTCTATCGCAGGGCTGTGCAATACACATTCAAAGTTATGTTGGCACAAGTGTTCGACCATATTGTTCACTTGGACCAAAAGGGAGTTTATATCTGCCACCATTTCAGGAAGGTTTTCTTCTATCCAAAGCAAAAATGCTGTCCAATGATAGTCTCATTAACGCTTTATATATATGATTATGCACTCTGACAGCATTGGTGTACATCTTTCCATCTGGAACTCCAGAGACTGAGCCATCTGCAACAATTCCTGATTCAATGCATATGGCCATGAGAGCAGCATTCTGAAGACGTGTTCCTAGGATGGATATGACATTACAAATGGTGTGGTATGTTTCCATTCGTAAGATATGATCATAGCCATCTTTGTGTTTCCAGGCGATTTCTGTTGCTTTCGCAAAAAAGAAGCTGGTCCATTATTACTACAATGGCTTGCAATAGCAGTTCTCTTCTGATTAGCTCTGACTGATTAAGAATCTCAAACACAGTAGTCAAACTGGTAGCCGGTGCATTGATGGTAGGTAGGTAGCCAATAGCAACTGCTGATATTATTACTAAGTCTCTCTTACGGATGCTCCCAGTCCAGATCGGAATTTTCTGCTAGCTTTGAAAATACCCAAACCAAATTCTTGTCCCGGGATATCTCTGCTACTCTCTTGGTTTCTTGTAAATTAGTAGCTTTGGTTACAAGTGGCTGTGGGTCAACTCACTCTCCAGCAATATATACTTCGAGCTCTTGATGTTCTGCGAACACAGTTCTTTGCTTTCGTTTCTTAATGTCTGGGAGGGTAACCTTGCAGAGATGTGGCACATAGGCTTTGAGCTGTACTGCAATTCCATTCACCCAATGAGATGTCCATCTTCCTGTGAGAGTCTCTTCAATTATGTCTATATTTTTCCAGGCTATATTTGTAAATACATTAGACTGAATAGAAGATGGAAGAACAACTTGCTGATTCAAGGTAGCTGCTAGTTTCTTGGGACACAGGGCAGTATCATATTCTTCCAGCTGTGAGTATGACACTCCATGTCCAAGTCTGATCAGTGTCAACATTACTAGTGAGGGGTTTCACAGCATGTGGTCGCAGCAGGTGTTTAGAAGGCTTCTGTTTGCCGCATGCCACTGCATAAATTATGTCCTGACCAAATGAATGAACCCTTTGTGATGGACTCCTGTTTTCAGGATACCCATTAAGTAGCCCTATTAGAAACTGTTCAAGCTAATCTGGTACCATGAATGATTCTTTGTGTACCACAGAAGGATGGTAAGGCCATGGAGTTGTTCTCGTGTCTTGCTTTATGACAGATCGAATAGTGACGATGTCTGATCAATGAAAGTGTTGACAGTTGTAGATTTTGTTTTCCAAACTTTAGGTTCTCTTTGCAAAATCTGATATTCTAAGACAATGTGCTGCAATGTGACATTGTCTTGAACAGCTAACAATTTGCCCTTTTCGTCTGGGAAAATGAAAATGGATTCGCCAAGCTCAAATTCTAGTTTCCTAGAATGTTTTTTATTTGACTTCTTTAGTAGTTCAACTCCATTGGACTGCATAAGAGATTCCAATTTGGTTGTCAATCATTGAAGTGATCATGACAATGTGCTTATTTGGGCATGATAACAGTTCAGATGTAAAGTTCTTTATAAGCTTCTACTGCTTTGTATAGTTGGTCAGCATATATTTTGTCCTTGTTACTGTCCTTGTCCAATCCCTCTTGGCCATTCATCTGGCATCATGTGTAATTTTTGTAACATGAAGCGTAATAATAGGACTTGACTTGTAATTGCTAAAAGCATCTCATCTCGCTTTATAATTGCACATTCCCGGAATATGTTGTTAATCCTCAGTTGTGTAGCTTTGCCAAGCGTTTCCCGCGATCCTGAAGGCTTCAGGTACTTTGCCTTTCCTCAGGAAATGCATTTGCAATCATATACTCATGACGTTGATGAGGATTTCTAGATGGCAGTTTTGTTATACAACCACTGTTTCCAGCCCCATCACTGAAAGTGTCATCTGTTTCCAGCTTTTAGTCTCTAATTCCTTTTTGCTCGTGCATCTTCTGTGATAGTAAATTTGGGGGATTTCCATCTCTCTAAGTTGCTTGGTAATCTATAGAATTGGGGCATAATTCCTAACTTTAGTGGCTTGTAACAAAGTAAGACATGATTCACAGTTCTGTGGTCTGATCAGGTGACTTTCTGATGATTACTGACATGCCTACTGGATGGTGAATTTGACTTGGGGGTTTTGCGTTGGCTACTTTATTTCATTGTGAAAGGGGCGTGACAACAATACTATACCCTATTCGACTTGAGTCCTGTGCACAGATCTGTGACCACAACCACTAAATTGCATGAAACAAAAAAAATTAAAGTAAGCTTATAGTGTTAGGTATAAATAGGATTTCAAACGCATTCAAAATCGAAACAAAACATTCCACCAAATAAATGACCACCTTCAAATAGGCCGTGTGTCTTAGTCAAACAATTATATACAGTGTTATGTGTTTGAGTAAGGCAGTAAATTGTATGTCATCCTAACAGACAACAATTTTTGTAAGCGCCGCGAAAATGCCTTTTCAATTTACTTAGATTGACATTTTGAGGAATATATTATTATAAACATAATTAAATGAATAACTTTGTAATTTTTTAATATGTTATTATATCCAAAGTTGGACATTTCTAGTTTACAGGGTCACTGTATCTTGTGTTAAATGCTTGAGCCAGATCGACTCAATATTATCTGAGAAACAGCTGCTGACATACAAACAGGCGATTTTCTGTTACGAAAGTGTAGGGCGTACTTATTCGGATAGCATTAGCCAAATATAGCTGGACTGAAACCTTACATATTATGCCTAAATAATAATGTAAGTCCTGTCAATATTCTGGTGCAACAGAGACCTTCAATTAGGCCTTGTGATGTCATCCTAACCGTATGCTAGTTTTCTGCATAGAAATAAAACTACACGAATTGCATTTGAAACGTGGTAGAAATAAATGTATTAAAATGATAAATCTTAATCAATTAAAATATTGTTTAGCTTTCTATAAGAGCTCATCGATCATTCACATTAGCTCTAAATTGTATGCTTCTGACTTGTTTATTAAACATATTATTAAGGTTTAAGTGCATTCACCCCTTTAAAAATAAGACAGATATACAACTGCCGTGAAAATGGAGTAGGCCTTTTAAAAAGGTGATAACAAACAGACAGCTGTGAATGCTGCAATGCTATCACATATTTTTCATCTCTAGGGATATAGGCCTTGCCAAAATCACTATGAGCATTCGTCTCCCAGATGGTACCGATCAACCTTACTGGTCCATAGACTATATGTACTATAGTAGCGACTATAGATCGTTTGATCAGAAATGTTAATCTTTTGAGCACCGGCCGATTTCCAAAACTCATTGAGAATTTAACCCCTCTTGTGTCAACTTGCTGTTTTCAATGATAAAAACCGGCCAATACTTCCTCTGCAGTTTTCTATATGGCTGTCTATTTTTGGAATTTTACCACTGGAATGAATAGCTCGGTTACCAGAAATTTCGATTGTCTTGAGAACTCTTAACACATTAAAGGCTTAATTGATAAAAGTCGACTTTTGAGGGCTTTGAGGCGCGGTTGACACACGATGGGGTTAATAAAAATTGTGATGAATATTTGAAAATAATTGGATTAGAAGCTGTTCCTGTCAAATTGGTTTCGATTATGTTCAGCAGCCTACTGCATAGTTACGTTTAATGAGAGATTATGGAAATTCAGGATTCAATAGATTAAGCAAAAGACAAACAGGCAGGGGTCGCTAGACAGGGAGACTGACGAGCGTGCGGGTGGGTGGATTTTCGGGTGGGTGCATTGCTGGACGAATGCATGGGAGGAGACTATCTGGGTGCGTAGCTGAGTGATTGAGCGATTGATGAGTGAATGAGAGAGAGAGAGAGAGAGAGAGAGAGAGAGAGAGAGGTGGGGGAGCGAGCGAGAATGTGAGTGAGTGAGTGAGTGAGTGAGTGAGTGAGTGAGTGAGTGAGTGAGTGAGTGAGTGAGTGAGTGAGTGAGTGAGTGAGTGAGTGAGTGAGTGAGTGAGTGAGTGAGTGAGTGAGTGAGTGAGTGAGTGAGTGAGTGAGTGAGTGAGTGAGTGAGTGAGTGAGTGAGTGAGTGAGTGAGTGAGTGAGTGAGTGAGTGAGTGTGAGCATCTCAGAGGATAGTACATGTAGGCTCACCGGAAATATGTCTTACATAGAATAGAGGTTAAATTTCCTCGAACTTCTCTAACAGGGACCTCGGCATCTATATGTCCACTTCAGCGAATCCGAACGAATGCTCCTCTATGAGATCATCTATAACCCTCGCTAAATCATGCGTTCATTTGCAGTGTCGCACTGTTTCTTTTCTGCATTACATCTCAATACCCATAGTAGATCTGCACATTACATTCATGTCATAGCCAAGTGAACACCTGCAGATACGCCTGACAATAGGATGGATTCGAGTCTGACCAGCCTAGGTGTATCGAGTGAACACGATACCGGGTCCACCAGCAACTGCATATTTCAGAATCTCATAGGGTCGATCCTTCCCAAGTTGTGGGCAACAAGGGTGTGTTTGCGTGTTTGCACGCATGCTTGCTTAAAGGCGTGCACGCGTACGTGCATGTGAGTTTGTTTAGGTGTAAGCGTGCTTGTGTTTCAAATACCAAAGATATAAGTATTTAGTGTCATTCCTTTGCCAATATTCCAATGCATTAGACGGATCGATTTCTAGCTACTATCCACGGATATGTACTTGACCTACGCCCGCATTTCACATATGCTCTACTCGATTCTAAACGTTGTCTCGTGAATTTCTAGTAGCTATTGTTTCAAGAAAAGTGGGTGGTTGGATATGTTTTACTATGACAGCAACAGCTCCCTGTCAGACTATTATGAAAATATTCAACAGAATGTGTATAAGTTGTAAATCCATCACATATATGTTATTCACACACTTGACAGACTTTTCCGGCTTCATACACTTTAGTTAACCCTTTGAAGCCGAAAGGCCAAAACACCAAATTCCTTGACGATTTTATAAATATTCTGTTGAGTATTCTGAGACTAATTTGACTGGGAGCTGTTGCTGCCTATGGCAGCAACAGGGCCCTGTAAAATTAGTTTCAAAATACTCAACAGCTTACCTGTACGATGGTTTTTAAAATTCCGATTATAGGAAATCAGGGTTCAAAGGGTTAAGGACTTTTCAATTTTAGTGACGGAAGGGAAAACTGTTTTGATTGTGACGCCACGTGAATCGTGGTAAGGTTGATTGTGACATCAAACACTTGTGTGACAGATCGAATCCCTCCATTATCATAGATGCTCATTTAATATATCCATCTTTTGTTTTATTGTTACTCCGTCTATGCCAATTAGCAGAAAATCATGGTACTTTTGCCAAGAATATTCTATAACGTTTCTATAGGTTCAGTCAACCATTAGAGGTACGACACGTTGACCTACTTTTGATATTCTGTATATTGTTAACGGACAATGCACCCATACACCAAATGCGATTGCTATATAGGAGAAACTCTAACAACTACAGCCTCGTCCAAAATTGTCCATGATGTTCAGGGAACCAGAAAAATTAGGTCACGCTGCCCTACTTTGATATGTGATATGCATGTGTCCTAGAATGCATCTCATCTACTCATGGTTACTGTAAGAAGAATATGACGAATTGCGTTGTTTGAAAAACATACTATGGATTCCAATGGAAACATTTCATATTTGACCTATATTATCCCGAAATTAGGACATACTGGCCTAGTTATTATAAGACCTTCTGCCGAAAAGCAATCACCGACAAATCCAGAAAATAAATAGCTCTAAATATGACGAAATGTGAAAACGGAAAAATATTTAACCATTGGTTCTCATTACTCTAGAAAATTTCATCATCATCAGTATCATCACCATCATCACCACCACCACCAGCACACTCAACGCCGCCGCCATCACCATCACCACCACCACCACCATCATCATCATCATCATCATCATCATCACGATCATCATCATCATCACCACCACCACCATGACCAAGATGATGATGATCATCATCATCATCATCACGAGCAACACATCATCATCATCATCATCATCATCAACACCAGTTATTATTGTTTTTGTTATTTTTACTGCTGTTAATGTGTATTCTTACCATAACATGCAATGGAACGCACATCACTGCGGATGGCCTCGGCAACGGTTAAATCTGTCACCTCAAACAAACGACGTGGACTTCCAGCCATATATTCCAGCACCGACCTGTCACTCACGCTTCCAACACTAATTACAATGATTTTGATACCAGCTTCCTTAAGCCGGGTTACTTCAACCCCTGGATGGTAATGACTGGGTGTCGCTCCGTTTGTTATTATAATAAGGACGTTAGGCGTGTTGATACGATCTCCCCTCGTGGTAGTGAATGAGTCCATCCTCACACGCTTGAGACCTACCGAGATATGTGTGTTTCCATATCGTTTTCTAATTCTGGTAACTGCTGCAATGATGCCCTCTTTTGTTGTGTGCGTATTTAGATAAAAGTCATTCTTTGCTCTGGTAGAAAATGTTACTATCCCTACTTGAATATCGTCAGGCCCAATAGTAAAGCCCTGAATCATCCTGCGTATGAAGTCAATCCGCTGCGTCCAGAGACTGTCATTGATACTAGCAGATGCATCCACAAGAAACACAACATCAACACCTGCCATCTCGCAAGCTGCATAAACAGATAAATATACAGTACTTGATGAAGATCATAAAAATTGCCATAACAACGTTATTAGATGGATCCATTTCTATCCAAACTCCGCCCATTTCTATCCAAGCTCTGCCCAATTTGAACGGGTATTGGCATACATTTTAACATTTTGAAACATAATATTTTGAATTTCAATTGGTCTACAGGTAAGATGATTAATATTTTGAAACTAATTTGATTTGGAGCTGAACTACTGATTATAGGTTCAGAATATTTTACAGAATATTTATTAAATGGTATATTCACCACATATATCTAATTCATAAACTTCATGACGGACTATTAGCATTTTTTGACGAATGTATGTTATTTTGTCAGCTAACATATGTCTCATTTGATTATGACGCCAGAAACTGAGTGACAGATCCGATACCGCCATTACCCTCGGCTCTAGGATGAAGATTCAGGTAGCCAGCCTGTCTGCATGCCTGTCTGTCCATCTCTCTTCTGGTTGTGCGTGCATGAGAGCATGTGTGTGTAAGAAAATTCGGAGTCGGTCGGTTCTCCTGGGTGGAGGCCGGAGCCGAATCTCCGTGGTATGCGTTAGCGTGTATTTTCTCCAGGTATGTTGCCTGCGGGAAAGTTACCCCAAATAGCATACCATTGCTGCTCTAAACAGCGTGTGCATATATACACTTCTGGGGCCTAGTGCGCCCTAAAGGCGTTTCTTTGTCGGTCATAAAACCTGTTCTATGCGACCTCCTCTTTAGATGTTCGATCACGAAAACCATATCGAATAGGAAGCCACTTGAATTAACCATATGAAATCCCATACTCTAAATTTTAAGACAATCATACACGCTAGCCATTGAGTATTTTGAAACTAACTTGACTGGAATATGTTTCTGCTATAGGCAGCAACAGCTCCCAGTCAAATTTGTTTCAAAATATTGCTTGAAGTTGACGGGGGTCTGTTCTTGTCATAGGCAACAGGTTTCAGTCAAACTACTTTCAATATATGCAATGGCATGATTTCTTAGATTACCAGTTATTTTTCGTATTTGGCATTTCAGATCTTAAATGCGTGGTCAAGAAAGAATGTGCCTATTAGTTGGCCGTAGATGACAGGTTTTAAGACGGACCATCTAACGCTTTTATGATGCACTAGGCCCCAGATCTGCATGTCAGCTGCGTTATAGATAGAAGAAATACGACGTGTTTACACTTTTCCGTGAGAAAATGGTTCAGGCGTTTCAAATCTTAAATTCATTTCAGAATCGACTCAGTATTAGCTGAGTTCTTCAATCAATGCACGATAGAGTGCCTAATGCCAGTAACTGTTCGTGTACCGTAGCATGGACCACGTAGCTATAGTGGCTGATTATGGCCATCACTCTTTCGTCTTATAATTAGTTACGCGAAGAACTGACGGAGCGAGAGTACAATGCGAAGAAGCGAAGATAAGATGCAAAGAAGCAAAGATAAGACGCGAAGAACGAAGATAAGATGCGAAGCACGATGCGAAGAACGAAGATAAGATGCGAAGTACGATGCGAAGAATGAAGATAAGATGCGAGTCACGATGCAAAGAACGAAGATAAGATGCGAAAACCCGAAGATAAAATGCGAAAACACGAAGATAAGATGCGAAAAGGCAAAGACACAATGCGAAAAGGCGATGGAGCGAAGAAGCGAACACGTGGAGGAGTGAAGATACAATACGAAAAGGTGACGGAGCGAAGGAGCAAAAGTGCGAAGGAGCGAAGATACAATACGAAAAGGCGATGGAGTGAAGGAGAAAAACGTGAATGAGTGAAGACACGATGCGAAAACATGAGGAAGCGAAGGCGCGAAAAAGCGAAGAAGTGAAGGAGTGAAGGAGCAAAGAAGCGAAGAAGTGAAGACGCGAATGAGCAAAGAAGTGAAAATGCGAACAAGCAAAGGACCAAGGTTTGCATACTAAAGAGCTATCTATCTTGCGTGTTGCCAGTGTCGGTGGCGCCATAAATGTGACAGGTGAGAGACTATGTATATGCAAACGTAATGTAAATTCAAGTCTGCTGTTCTGGTGGTGGCGTTTTTCTCTGTGTCTTAACTATAATCATAAGTTATAGAAATATAACTTATACTAGGATAAATATTCAATTCAATTCATATTATAGCGGAAAAACAGAGGTTCTGGCCTTCATAGTCATAAGCAGTACAATGCATGATAAAGTGCTTCTCGACTTCAATACACACTGATTCGCGCATCTTGCAAATATTCTGCATTCAAGTGTTACCTTTTGGTGTCTTCCGAGTTCAATCGCCAGGCTGCGTGCACTAACTCCAAGTTTCGTGAGATCCTTACATATTAAGAGATTTCGAGAATTAATCAGATAGTTTTCCATCGCAAAGTTAAACTTGAACAATCCCTAAGTGTGTATTTTAACATTTATGTTTAAAAGGTTATCTTTCCAAAAGTCTACAAATTTTAATTGCATCAAAAGTTTTAATTTCTTAAGATCAGATTCTGTGTGACCAACCACTGTGTTATCCCACGTATAGTTGAAACCAAAATAGGTACACAGTTCGTTGATGAAGAAAGGCCAATTACAACTAGAACACATTTACTGTAGTAACTGTAAATCTGCGATGACTGGGCATTAAGGAGTATTCTAAGCCCTCTTCTCATATGATCATTGAACATGTCTGATGCTGATCTGATAAAAAGTCTAAGTGTTGTCGCAGTTCAAAGATCCATAGTTGAAATTACCATAGTTTTACACAGGGTATGGAAAAGCTGACTTCTTGAATACCGATAGCCATGACACTAAAGTATAAAATAATGTGTTCTGATTTGCTGTAGTGGAATTTTTACCAAAATCAAAGAAAATGCCATTAAATGTCAAATAAAGGAGAAATTAATGAATTAAAGGTAAAAGGAGGCAATTCATACAAAAAACTAACCAGTTTTTGTATTTGGCATGAATTACCTCCCTTTACCTGTTCAAGTTGACTGTGCCAGTTCAATATGGTGAATTTCGATTCTAATGAATTATCTCCCTTTACCTGTTGCAGATGATGAAGTGCAGGTAACATGCCAAACATGAAAACTGGACAACTTTACTCATGAATGACCTTTACCCCAAAGGCAATATTACAATTTTTATTGGAAACTGTTTAGATCTCTCAATGTTCTAGAATCTGGCCAGGTTTTAAGAGAAACAGAAGAAAACTATAGGAGATAACACTGTTCCAGTATTGTTCCCATAGGTTTACTATGGGGATATGTGGCAACCAAAAGCTGATTTTCTCAATTTTAAATTCGATATCAAATCAAGTCAAAGTGGAGCTAGAGGTTCACCAAATTTCAAGTTGAAAACTATTGGAGATAACACTGTTCCAATATTGCTCCCATAGGTTTACTATGGGGATATGTGGCAGCCAATCAAAACTCATTTTGGCGGATATTTTGGAAAAAAAAAAGTTCGCCAGGCTGTCATTTAAAAAAAATCTTTTTTTTAAATTTTGATCCTGAGTTCATTTCTGCAAAAAACGAAAACTCGTATTTTTTGCCAAAATTCTTTATGGCGGCCATTTAGAAAAATTATATATTTTCCATGCATTATCGGGTTAAAGGTCTGGCGGCCATTTTGAAAAAAACCCATACATTTCCTATGGGACTTTTTGCCCACTCAAGGGCAGATAACTAAAAAACTAGTGGGTGGAGCCAAAATAAAAGTAATAGCCATCGATTGTGGCATGGGCCCTTGAGGTTTGACCAGGTTTGGAGTTAAGGATGAAAACTCTAAGAGGAGATGCGGTCTAAACTTTTGAAGGAAGAATAAGTATAACTAGAGAACAGTTGCTGAAGTAACTGTAAATCTGCGATGTATGGCCATAAATAAATAGTATAAGGCCTCTTTTAATAAAGAGATGAAATAAGGTGTGTCTTCGAACACGATCTTTGAAGTTGCATGATGAAAGGCAGGTAACTTATGCCAAACATGAAAACTGGAAAGCGTTACCCAAGAATGACCTTGGCCCCTAAGGTGATATTAAAATTTTCATTGGAAATTTGTTAGATCTCTCAATGATCTAGAATCTGGCAATGTTTGAAGAGAATCGGAAGAAAACTATAGGAGATAACACTGTTCCGATAGTGATCACATAGGTTTACTATAGGTGTATGTGGCTACCAAAAGCTGATTTTCTCGAAAACCTTGGTCGGATCAGCTTTATATTTGATACCAAATCAAGTCACTATGAGAGCTAGAAGTTCACTCAATTTCAAGTCGATTGGACCAAACTCATTTTGGCGGGCATTTTGGAAAAAAAAATTTGAAAAAGAATTTTTTGTTCAACCACGAATTAATTTTTGCCAAAAAGAATTTTTGGCCACTTTGATCCCAAAAGGTGCACTTGGTCGCCATCCCCCCCCCCCCCCCACAATTTTTTTTTTCACCCTGAGTTCATTTCTGCAAAAAACGAAAACTGGTATTTTTGCCAAAATATTTTTCTTGGCGGCCATTTTGAAAAAATATCTTTTCCAAAAATGATCATCAATTGCAACATCCTACCCATGTATATGGGAGTGAGCCGATCAAAACGGTAGGTGTAGTACCACTTCAAACATCCACTTGAAATCCCCATACATTTCCTATGGGACTTTTTTCATGCGCTCTGGGGTCAAAGGTCTGGCGGCCATTTTGAAAAATATTAATCTTTCAAAAACAAATGGTCAGTGGTAACATCCTCACCAAATATGGTAGTGATCCATTCAAAACTCTAGGTGTAGTAGTAATTCAAAGCTCAATTTTGAAAATCCCCATACATTTCCTATGGGACTTTTTGCCCACTCAAAGGTGGGTAGCTCGAAAACTATTGGCTGGATCCAAAATAAAACACACGCCATCGATTATGGCATGGGCCCTTGAAGTTGTGAACGTTTGGAGTTGATTGGATGAAAACTGTAGGAGGAGATACATCCTACACTTTTGCGGGAAGAATAATAATAATAATAACTAGAGAACATTTACTGAAGTAACTGTAAATCTGTGATGTATGGCCATAAAGAAATAGTATAAGGCCCCTTCTAATAAAGAGATGAAATATGGTGTGTCTTCTAACATGATCATTGAAGTTGCTTGATGAAAGGCAGGTAACTTACGCCAAACATGAAAACTGGAAAGATTTGCCGGTGAATGATCTTGACCCAAAATCTTCATCAGAAATTATTTAGATCTCTCAATGCTCTAGAATCTGACCAGGTTTGAAGCGAATCGGAAGAAAACTATAGGAGATAACACTGTTCCAATATTGCTCCCATAGGTTTACTATGGGGATATGTCGCACCCAAAAGCTGATTTTCTCGAAAACTGTTCGTCTGACCAGCCGAAAATTTCAGACCAAATCAAGTTGATATGATGCCTAGAGGTTCACCGAATTTCAAGTCGATCGGACCAAAACTCATTTTGGCGGCAATTTTGAAAAAAAAAAATTTGAAGACATTTTTTTTTTAATTTTCATTCCGAGTTCATTTCTGCAAAAAACGAAAACTGGTATTTTTTGCCAAAATTCTTTATGGCGGCCATTTTGAAAAAATAATCATCAGTAGCAACATCCTACCCAAGTATGGGAGTGCTTCGATCAAAACTCTAGGTGTAGTAGCACTTCAAACATTCATTTGAAATTCCCATACATTTCCTATGGGAGTTTTTGCCATGCATTGTGGGGGTCAAAAGTCTGGCGGCCATTTTGAAACAAAATAATTTTCAAAAACAAATGGCCAGTGGTAACATCCTCGGCAAGTATGGTAGTGATCCGATCAAAACTCTGGCTGTAGTTCCACTTCAAAGATCAATTTTGAACGTCCCCATACATTTCCTATGGGACTTTTCTGCCCACTCAAAGGTGGGTAGCTCGAAAACTCTTAGGCAGATCCAAAATAAAAACACACGCCATCGATTGTGGCATGGGCCCTTGGAGTTGTGAAAGTTTGACGTTTATCGGATAAAAACTGTAGGAGGAGATGCGGTCTAAACTTTTGAAGGAAGAATAATAATAAGTTTAATAATAAGAAAGATCCTGAGTAAAAATAACAATGTGCGATTGCATCGCAGATTAATAATAATAATAAAAAGAAAGATTCTGAGTAGAAATAACAATCTGCAATTGCATCACAGATTAATAATAATAAGAAAGATCCTGAGGAATTATAATAATCTGCGATAGATCTTTCTAGAAATGTAAACTATTTTAAAATCGGCCTAGAAATGGCTGAGTTATCCGCGGAAATCCCCTTAAATTATCTTCAAAATATTGCTTTTGACGTCTTAATCACATGTATGCATAAATAGATCTAGAATGTTCTGTGCACGTGATAAATACGTCACTGATCTAGCTGCACGCTGATTAGCAATTGCTCGGCCGTTGATTGGCTGAGGCATCTGCCTCAGACGTCACGAGTAGTATAAAAGGGGTGAAAAATCGAGAATCAGGAGTATCGCCAATGTGGAAGCCGGCCCGCACAGGACCTCAGAAGGACGGATGTAACTGCTGACCTACAAGTGATTCTCACATCTACCAGTGTCTTATGGATCCCAGCACATCTGCGGTGGTAGGATGTCCTCGGCTTCCACAAGTTTTTGGCTATCCGGGGGTAATAAACCAAATTTAAAGTTATACTTTCCACATCCGGACTTTCTTAAAGGAGCGGGCCGTGTGGGCCCTGGATGTAATCCTACAGAATGTAAAGCTATGGTGATTCTTGGTGGATGACTCGCCAACCTCGCTGAAAAGTGGACTTCTATTTACGCACTGCATGTCGTGTGTATTTTAATTAACTTTTTGACCACAGGCAGGTGAAACTTTGCTAGGTGTGCCGCAAGAGCTATGCGATGCATCCTGCACCATGTACAAGTTATGTAACTGCTTAACATTATCAAGCCCGCTCTTCTTATGGGCAAACTTCAACTTTACTACTTCCATCACCGGACGGATAATTTTCTCACTTCCATGTAAATTATAAATACGCTAGAGATTATCTAGACATTACTTCACTGATCTGTTTCTCTGTCCTGAGTCTGTATCGTGTCTAACCTGTCTGGAGGAGCCAGCTTGTGGAGACCTACCTGCGGAAATCAGCTGTGGGGATCTGCCTGCGGAAACCCTTCCAGCCTCAGAGAATGTGTCAGCTCGCTCTATGAATATGCTAGCGCCTCAATTTCAGTAACATAGTAGCCTGTTCCATGCCAATGACTATTAGGTACTCAAGTAGCTATACTATTGTACATTTAATTATCATTTCCGTATTTGGTACTGATGACTAATAGGTAGCTTCCCGGTCTTAGGACCACAATTTATAATTTCTTTATTACTGTGCATATTATCCTTGTTTACTGTAGGTCCTTTCAACTAGCCGCACCGTTTAGGTTCATCAACTTGTGATATTTAGTTACCTCATTTAATTATATTCTGATTATTATATCTACTTATTGCATTGGTTAGTTGTATATGGCAGATAGCCATCCGACTAACCTTACTATTCAGCTCGATAGGATAGGTTAAAGTGGTTATTCACTCTTCACTTAGAGACATGTAGTGTATGCCTCTTTTCCGGTTGTTGCGGTAATGTAGCCCCGCACTCCGGCAAGGTTGTGTAAAATTGGCCAATTACCTATAGGGCCCCATATATATTAAGTTATTGTATCTTTCCACGATCCACCATAATTATGGCTTATTAATTGTTTGGACTCCCCATCAGCACATTGATCAGATCCGACCCTGGGAAACTATTGGAGGTTTCTGAGCGGTGATGGTTAAAGTGCTGATTCACATACATCTCCCCCATATCTTTAGATACTTGTTAGCTAGATAACCCTGCCAATGAAGGAAGCACTGTGAAAACGTATAATTATAAATGTGAGTTTCTTAGTTTATTTACCAGCCTGCAGTGCATATCTGGGCATATTGGAATTTAATCCTAACAACAGGACAACTGTAAGATCCGTAAGACTCGGTGATGGACGAGATGCGCATCTCCAACCAACTCATTGCAGTGTCTGGGTGATATCTTGGAATCCACCACGCCCTCATGGGACGGACACTCGCTATGGATATTCGCCTCTCCATCCACACCATAACGACATGTTAGTAATCAAACGTGCTTGTGTGAAATGTAGCCATTGTCCAGGTGATGTTTTATGTGGTTGCGCAGCAAGGTAGCCGGATTCTCATCGAATTCGGATGCCTTGTGTCGCAACATGTATGCATGTTGTCCTTACCAGAGGATGCTATCCCAAAGTGACCTACAGGAAGCTGAGCGTCTGCGCCCATTGGACAACTGTATCTAAAGTTAGGTAGGAATCCTGCCACTTGCGGCCAAAGCTAGTCATCGTTTCTAACAACTAATTGGTAGGTTAGACTGTAGCAGAAGGCCCGCATAAATAAAGCAGCATCTACCAATACTGTATCTTTGGAACTATATAAGACGGTGACCTGGGAATTCTTCGGAAATCGTTCGTCCCGTCTTCACGTAAACCAGTGTGCAACACCTTAACAGTAGCTTCACTAGAATTTTCAACACTTAGCATTTTCTGTTGAACAAAAGAGTGTTTTCCTGTGACGGAGGCCTGCACGAGACAATTTCATCTCGCATCAACAATATTTTCTTTGTGTGTGTTAGGGGTATATTAGCTTATATTAATCTACTTAGTGACTTCGTTGTGGATGTTTCTCTTGCAGGGATAGCTCTGCGGATTCAAGAACCTGTGTGGTACCTCCGGTGACACCATGTGGAAAGAACACCAGTTAGCTCTATATTGTGTATTATTGTGGGCTCATTTACTGTCAAACGATCATCTTGTTTGCATAGTATATATTAATATTTCTACTGTTTTAATTACATATTGTTCCATTCTCTAAATTAGTATGGACAGACATACTGGTGACACAAATAGTTGGGACGACACCGTGTGGTTCAATCTTGGCGGCAATGTTCACACGGCCCCACTGGAACATCAGTGTTCCACCGGCTCTAGAAGTCAGTCTTTGTATTTCTCGGAGGCATCATATGGGATCTGCAACCCCGAGATCCGCAGCTAACCAGCCATCCCGGTCACCGTACACTTGTGGTGCGATGTGGGGAAACCTAATAGCAGACCAGTACGTACCCCCGTGAGCTACACTCGCAAAGGTGTTTGCAGGCTGTTTTAAAGTTACCAGAAGCAATAAATGCAGGTAGCAATCAGTCTGGCCTGTTTCAATAATGTTACCATTGTATGTAAACTCATAATTATTTAATAGTTTATCACCTTTATTGAAAATGTGTACCTTAGTTTTTACAAAATTAACCACCAAGCCCCATTTATGACAATACGCAGTTATAGCTGAATAGAAATCGACGAAAAATTAGCCGAACCCAGACATTTTGGTTAACAGACGAATTTTATTGCCAAGCTTAATTAATAATTATGAAAATAATAATATAAAATACACTTTATACAGTCAACCCTGTCTATAACAGCCACCTGTCTTAATAAAAGCAATTACTAATGCCTTATAAATACCACACGCATCGATGTAAAAAGATCTAAGCACCCGCAACGTCGATACTAGACGCTAATTCATTGGCAAAAATATGCCTGACAAAAACATGGCATTTTATGCAATAATATATAGACCAGGGTAAATTTGAAAAGTCGTCATTAAAGTAAATCAAAAGCCATTTTTATATTGTGTGATTTAACAATTTAAGTCAATCGCTTTTTCAATTGCGTATCTAAGAATTGAAGTCAATTTTACTTTACTTTCCATATCAACAAGTTGAAATGATGGCTGAACCTCAGCAAAAAGAAGTATGTGTCGTTTGTAGTGAGTTTAGCGACAGCAAATGTAGAAAGGTCAGTTAAAAAGGCCTTACATCATTGATTAATGCATCCAAACTACGGGGAGATATCATTCACTTGCAACTGTCTTCCTCTAGTGAACACTATGTGCATGATAAATGTTATAAGCGCTACACATTATCTAAAAATATTTCAAAGGCGCAAAATAAAGAGTGATACAATGAAGGCTCATGCCCACCTACACCTACACTGCGATCAGAATATACCTATATGATTATCACACTCATTGTTTGATATGTTCTAAGGAACTAGACTTTGTTGCTGTCCGGCGCCACCGTGAACGATGTTCCCAAATAAGCAGTATTGAGTATGTTGGTAAGACTAAGAATAGTATTCTTCAGGCGAACTTGCTGGGTACTTGTGAGAAAAGAAATGACCAATTTGAAGATAATGTCAAAGCAAAGATTATTTTCGCAGGCGATTTCTGTGCTGTGGTGACCAAATACCATCGACAATGCATGCAAGAATTCATGTCTTGTAAATACACCCGCTCATGTGATGCTTCATATAGCAATACGCAGAACCTTGATGCAATAAATAATAAGGCATTTGCCCAGCTGTGCAATTGGCTTATAGAGATAGAACAGAATCAGAACCAGCATACATTGCAAGATCTCCGCTTACAATTGACACATTTCTGGCCAAATGATGTACCCGCATACAGCATAAAACACATACAGCAGTGGCTTCTCGAACACTTTGCAAACGACGTGACAATATCTCGTGATGAAGACAAGAAAACCGTGGTCACACTGCCTGGTACAGCCTCACCTCTCATCCATGAAGCATATGCAGCATCAACAAGTGGTGAAAATGATGAGAATGAGCGACATTTGAAACTTGCCGGGTCTATGGTTAAGCAAAGTATCAAAGAGATGGAGCAATTAACAAATGTGTATCCAGACCCTTCACGCATAGACCTTAAAAAATTTGAGTTCGAGGTACCTGATAATCTGAAACATCTGATTTCGTCTATCTATTCTGAACCTCGTACTGATTCAGCTAAGCTGAAAAATAAAGTGATGATGGCGTCCGTTTGTCATGGTATTATGCAAGCAGCTGGAAAACAGTTTTATATTTCACCACTTTTGTTATCTATTGTTTATCCACTAATCGACCAGATCCCGTGTGATCAATGATGTGCTTTCATCGGGCTCAATTCCTCCTATGACCAAGTGATTGCATGTCAGCGATGTGCAGTTGAATGCACGTCTGTTGAACAACTGTGTCCTGGTATTGTCGAGAAGGCTGAAGAAGGAGGATTCTATCAATGGGTTGCTGACAACTTTGAATATAATGAGGATACCATTTCCGGGCACGATACAACCAATGTGATGGGAATAATTGCCTGTCAAACAATGACTTCTGCTGAGCACAGAGTAAACTTGGTGAAGGAAATTTGTCGTAAAAATGTGATTACTGATGAAATCAAACAAGCTGGTGATTTTGGGGTTTTCATCCAGCTATGCAGATGTCCTGTTAAATCATTAATGGCAGATGTAATGATCAAGGCAATTAAGCCTATCAGCTCTTGATATATATATAGCAAATTAGATATGTTGTGGCTTTACTCTAGCCTCCTTATACCTCAATCACTAAACTGGCAGGGCTTTATGTCTGCCATAATTACAGGTGATGATTTTCACCGTACTGCAGTAGTTTACAACCCCATGATACCACTCAATCCAGGCACAAATGAAGCTGTCTGCTGTACAATGGCATACGTGCAGTCCCAAGCTATGAAAGCAGGAATGTATTGCGCAAACATAACCTTTGATCAGCCATTTTACTTAAAAGCATACAAGATTAAGCAGGATAATTACCCACAGTTTGTAAATATGTATACACGTTTGGGTGGTTTCCACCAGCTGATGTCTTTTCTTGGCGCCGGCTGTAAGATCATGGAGGGAAATGGGCTAGATGACTTGTGGGCAACTGTCTATACTAGAAACTTCATACCTAGAATGATGGAGGGAAAATCCTACGCAAAGATACTGAGAGCATGTCTCCTAACAGATGCGGCATTGCAAATTTTATTATTCCAACCACACGAAGAAAAATGTGTTTCTGTCAACACATTCGATGATGCATATGATGAACCTTCATTCACAGAGTTGCAAGATGATGAACATGATATGGACGCAGCAACTGATGTAAAAACCACTGCCATGCATTCTGAACGTCAACACGATATGTCAACAGATGACATGTGGTCAGAGCTACACAATGTATGCACCTCTCTTTTGTCACATGATCTTTCCACAGATGATGTTTGCAATAATGAACATTTGCGGGATTTATGCAAGCAAGTGTGTGACTTGAGGAAATGTAAAAAACCAGGGAAATTGTGGTCGCTATTCATCGACTTTGTTGCTACAGGATTGAGTGTACTTGGAACTGAGGGCTTCATTTAAAAGCCACACAAGAAATGTTGCCATTGTTCACTGTTGCTGGACACACCAATTACACAAAGTGTTGCCACCTTTACCTTCAGGATTCTCAACAGCTATGCGGTGCCTTGGGGAACCCATACAAGAAGGCCTGTTTATGGTATGCAGACATAAAATGCTGTATTGGAGTGGTACATGGTCTAATATGACAATTGAGCCGTGCCTAATGAGAGCTGGAAAGACACAAGGTGGGCTGATAAACATAACACACAAAGATTCTGCTAGAACTAAATGGCTTCTTATGGCACATGTCATTGCGCAGTACACTCATGCTCTCATATCATTGACTGAAACATTCAGCGGGACATGGTCAGAACAGCACAGAGAAGTTCACCCCACAAACATGAGGCGTGATCTAGAGGACTTGAAGAAGTTCACGTCATTTCTCAAGGAACACACTCCTTCACAGTTGATGATCAGCAGCTGAGAAATATCGCAACTGGACCAATTGCTGACCATCGTGTTACTGTTGACTATGTCATTAACATTGGCCAGAGGATTCATGAGAAGTTGAATGAAAAGAGATTTGGTGCCATTACACTGCAGACGGCATATCAGGCTGTGGCATTGGCTGTCATGCGAAAGGCTTTGCAATTGGAAACGAGGATGCCCATATGTATTCTCAAGAGCTTTACTATTGGTTATTCTCATCTGTCTATGTTTCTGGACCTCCAGACCAAAGTGTATTTGGATATTAACTTGCAACGGTATGCCCAGCCCTATTCCGTGATGATGTTACTATGAAAAAAATCTAAAAAATCTCAATTGGCAAGGCACATAGTTCAACTGGATCCTGCGATTGTACAGAAGGAGGTTTTAGAAGTAGCAGCAAGAGTATATAATGGATGTGCTCTTTTGCATCGGGTACCATGGCCAACGGTTGGTACAATGGATAATGTATGCAAATTATTCTTGTCTGAGGTAATACGTGACAGAAGTGTTGGAGTGCCAATATGGGTGATCTTTGACAGCCATGATACCACAATAACCAAAGATCAAGAGCAGAAGCGATGGCGGCTTCACCAAGTAGCTGTCCATGGCGTGGCTGTCCAAGACAACACACCTGTTCCAGGAGACATAGCTGCGTTTCTGTCAAACACATGTAATAAGAAGATCACCTTAAAGCTACTAACAAAACATTTAACAGATGCTGATATAGGAGTGGAGCATGCAGGAGATGAAGGTGATGCTGATTTGTTGATTGCGAGGAAGGCATTAGCATTGTCACAAATACCAATAACAACAATAGTTGTTGTTGATGATACGGACATTTTAATACTACTACTCTATCATGCAAGCAGGCCTGCTGATATTTTCCTACAGACTAGACAACTAAAAATATGCATCAAGGTGGCAAAAGCGAAGCTAGGTAGGGAATTGTTGATGTGTCTCCCATATGCCCTTGGTATGTCTGGATATGATGCAACCTCGGCTTTATATGGCATGGGCAAAAGAAAAAAGCTCAAGCTGCTTCAGTCATCAGAAAGGTTGCGAAAAGGCGTGCTTGTATTTGGTGACCCATCCACACCAAAGAGGACATACAAGTTATCAGGGAAGCTTTCATTAAATCTGTGTACAGTGGTGGTTCAAGAGGTCATGGGTTAGACAATCTCAGATACTTGACTGCAATCTCTCCTAAACATGTACAGGTTGAACGCATACCAACGACACGTCGAGCAGCTAACTTCCATAGACTTTGGGTACATCACCAAGTAAGTACACGGTGTCACCTAAAGACTGTCTTGGACAAGGAAGAATATGGGTATAAAGTAGAAAATGGATCAGTACCAGCAATTATCACTGACAAGGATCCTGCACCCTTAGAATTACTTCAGGATATCCGGCACCAGTGCATTAGCTCTACCCGTGGTTATCATGTAGGTGTTCTAAGAAAGGCATTGCATGCAGTATCCATTGTAACTGTGAAGGCCACTGCCAAAACAACTCGAAATATGAAGATGTATAGACAATGAACGTCGAATGCTCTACCTTAACGTTTAGGCTTATTCTATTGTTTTTTAAAGATAACTCAGAAGCATTGCATGGAATTTGTAGCTTATTATCTGGTTCTAATTATTTTGTAATAATTACATTTAAGGAAATCGCGTGTTCTTTATTTATATGACATATTATATGGCTCCCACCCATCGTTTTGGCGGTCATTTTAAAATTAACAAGAAACATATTTCCCCCATGCGGGAATTTGGGAGACTTTTTCTGGCAGCTATTTTGGTTCATACTGAAGTGATTAAAACAACAATTTGTATGTTAACTAAAATGTCCGGGTTCATGTCAATTTCTATCCACCTATTAGATAAGTGAGTGAAGTTTGGAGCCCTGTATGTGATTTAGACAGTAATACAAGGTCGTCAGCGTACATGATGCAATTGGTAGTTATGTTGTCTAGCGTGACTGAGTCACACTGCTGAGTAGAAAATGTTGGACAGGTCACGAATATACATATTAAATAAAAGTGGGCTTAATACACAACCCTGTTTAAGCCCAACACTAGACGGGAAAGGATTAGATTACTGTGGTAATTTTGCAGGTGTATGGAATATGAAACTCCGGAATACATGCGCTGTAGTGTATTAAAAAAGTTACCACAGATTCCGGATGATAGTAATATATATAACAGAGCATTCCTGGAGACAGAGTCAAATGCAGATATAAAATCCACGAAACAGCAAAACAAATATTGTTTAGATGATTTGGCATACCTTTCAATCAAGGTCTTTAAAGCATAAATATGATCAGCGGTGCAGCTGTTCTTTTTTAATTCAATTTGTGAATCTGGTAACAATTTATGCGCAGGAGAAAAATGATAGAGTCTACTTTATAAAATACTACAGAACAGTTTGCATAAATTGCTGCCGACTGCAATACCTCTATAGTTACCAGCAACATGTTTATCTCCTTTTTTGTAGTGCCGTTAAAATGTTGCAACGCCAGGCCTTAAGGAAAGCACCATTATTAAGCATATTGTTAAAAATCCTACATATAATTTGACAATATATAATTTAGGTATGGAAAATCAGAAACTAAAGAATGAGCTCATAGCATTGAAAACCCTGTCTGACGACAGTAAATATATTAGAAGAGTTACTCTGAAATCGAGATCGTCAATAAAATCAAAAGTGCATCTGCGTGTTGGCCATTAGTTCCTCCTTCACTTGAAGAAGCATGTGTTAAGTTACCAGATGACATAGAAATGTTCCTGTTTTGTCTCGATTAAGTTGCTCCTAAGAATCCATTTCAATGGTGCATATGGCTTTGTGCATGTGGCTCATCGATACATTTGCTCAACATTACATTTGTGCTGTCAGTCATGGGTCGCAAATTAATACCGAAGCACATCTTTCTCCCCTGTGTTTTGAAAGCTTTGATGGGAAATGTGGAACTTATCCAAGCGCTAAACCGTTTCGGCCATGGGGTCTCGTACACTCTGATAGAAGGGAATGAAACAACATTGTGCATGGCAAAACTGGCAAGATGTGAAGGCGATATTGTTATCCCAGATAATATTCAAACACATGTGTTCATTGCGTTGGCATAGGACAATATTGACAGGTTGGAGGAGTCTTTAACTAGTGGAGGAACCTTTTCGTATGGTTAATGGAATAGCTGCTCAACCCACAGTGTTTAGACCCTTACTTTTCAAGCCAGAGTTCCATAAATTCGTGAGATAGACAAAAAGTAGTAAATGTCCGTGGAGTGAAGTTGGTCCTCGCCCTTTAGAAACAATCGTGTAGCAAACGTAGCACGTCCAATTTCAAATGCTCAAAAGAAGAACATTGTGTTGTTTCTTACGCACCAACTGGAACTTCCCATCAACAAGTTATGAGTTGGACAGGATTTAGTATTATGATACAGAAAGATATTGCAGTCTCACAGGATAGGATTGGCTATTTACTACCATACATGCCATAAATACATGTCCTTCAGCAACGTGTGTATCAACATAGATGTGTATATATTGGAATGTGTTGTGAGAAACTGGATTTAACCCATGATAACCTCCATCATGATACTCATCCAAGAGTTATTGAAAAATTCTTATTGTTAAAGAAGAACAGGCTGTTGCATCTATAGTAGACGTGTTAGAAGATGATGTGCCTCCCTTAAACGATTCGAACGATTTACAGAACATCTCGAATGCTGGTCCTCCACCATCTAATATTGCTAATGACATGTCACGAGCAAAGATGATTGGAGAGGACCACCACTATACCTTCAAAGTGCAGCGACTGGGGAGTGGTCATCCATCTGTAACGTTTCATGATCCGCTACCCATAGCAATGCTAAAACATTCTCACATATAAGTAAAACCAAGAACATAGCATCCAATGGTAAGCTTGTAATGCTTGACAACTACCAACCTGATTGGCAATATGTCTCTAGTGACAGCAGACAGTATTTTGAGAAAAAACAGCAAATCAGTTCTTGAATAAGAATTACAGAAGAACTCGTCACTAGCAGAGGTGATTCCGAATCATTCAGCTTGTATAATAGACGGGATGTTACTAGTGAACAAACTAAAAGGAGAACAATACACGTTTGGTGAACTATCATCATCTATCCTCTCTAAAGTACTCCATGAAGCACCAGCGTTAAGTAGTGAACGCCTTGACATTGTGTTTTATGTGTACCAAAAGGATTCCATCAAACGGATAAAATGGAAGATCCGACGGCAATATGGTAACGCACAATATAAGAAAGTAACGGCCAGGCAAGCAATTGTACAGTTGGTAAAATTTCTAGCAAGCAGTTCAAGCAAAACAAACTTCATTACTTGTATCAACAATGACAGGATGTTGCAAAAAGCACCAGCAAGCTAAATGGAAAGACGATGTATGTAATATGTGTAGAAGTATTATATTCTGCGGTTGTAGTAGTAGAAACATCCTACTACTTGAATCAGTCCTTCGTTGCTTTTGTTCACTGCATCTTGTCCTCAGCCAAAATCTTTAGCTTCACCAGGCCCATTCTTGATTTGACTGTACCGAGTCCTGCTTTCTTCAGATCACCTTGTAGCATGCTTAACAGATTTATGCAATGACGTCCTCTCAGGGCTTTGCATTTGCTGGCTCTCAGTATGGCGAATTCGAAGGCTATCTGTGCCGGTGTGCCCCATGGCATCCATAGCACATGGCCAAACATGAATCATCTTTGTGGGCGACTTTTACAGACAGCGGCGATGTATTGCACATCTTGTATAGTGTATCATTTGAAATCTGACTGTCTAACCATCAGCGTCCAATGATATGCTATCGCATTGAGTAAAGCAGGTGGGCAGTTGTTCCTCATTCACAGTCGAAGCAAGAGGAGGCAGCTACCAGACTGTTGTTGCATGCAGCACACGCACAATCAGAAGACTTCAGCAGGGTGGTGATAGTTTCAGATGACCCAGACATATTCTTGCTTTGTTTGGCATTCATGAAAAGATAACAGCCTCCACTCTTACTTGAGTATCACTCTTAATATAAATGAAGGCTGTTATCTTTTTCCGGAATACTAAACAAAGCAAGAATATGTCTGTGCCATCTGGAACTATCACCACCCTGTTGAAACCTTCTGATGCCGCCTGTGCTGCATGCAACAACAGTATTTCACTCTTAATTGAGTACCACTCTTGATATAAATGATATACTGCGACATTGGCACGATTGCAGTAGCACTTGGTGAAACTGTATGTGCCGCTATTCTAGCACACCTACATCAGTAAATAAGCCCCGCTATCAGTTATTCTCTCATCAACTTTCCCATGTGCCGATGCACTTAAGAAGCAGACCATGCGATCCAACTACCAATCTAAGCCTGATGTACCAATGTCATATGGTAATGGTCGAGGTGATCGGATCCACAGAGGAGCTGACCATTGATTGGATGGTGTCCTTGCTCCAGATGCAGTCCTAGCCATTGTGTCATGCAAATATTCTCGCTTGTACACTTCTTCTCGCTGCACGTGTCAGTCGACTGGCTTGAAATGTGCAGAACTATGTAGTTTAGTAGATTGTGACAACTGAATAGGAATCCATTACTGTCAGTATTAATGTTTTCCGAAATCTACTCCAAACCTTTATCTATTGCACGTATAACAATTATACGTTTTGCATAAGTGTGAACAGGTGTGTTCCAAAGTATTCTCATTAATGATTGGCAGCAAACTATGCTTAAAAGTTGTTGTTTATTTTAGGAATAATGTTTTAGTAAGCTGTTGCTCTCTAAGATGGCAACAGCTTTCAACATCACTGTTTCCAAAATCTACAGTAGCCGTCATCTACCTTTTTGGCATAAGTGCTATATAAGGTTGCTCCAAAATATTTGTTAGCATTAATCCCTTATCAGCAATGTTCATTTGCATAAAATATTTCTTATTAAATAATTGATAATTTGGGGTTTAGCATCAGTTTTCAGCATTGTTTGCTGTCAATTTCAGTTACAGAATATTATATACACATGGTGTGCTCTATGTATGATCATAATACTCACCACAATACAGTATTGCAAAGGAATTTCTGCACTGTAATACACCTTTGAACTAGTGCATGGTTCAGTTATTGTTCTAATAGCAATGTATGCATAAATATACAAGAAAATAACAGCAATTCAATCTCTCTCATTATATTGCCACAGCCAAGAGAAATTACATGGAATGAATACATACAACCGCATATAGACTATAAACAGTTATGGTGCGGGTAGAATTTGAGATCTTGAGTAACTCTTTTATTGATTCTGATAGGGGTGCACTTAAAGTGGCATACAGAGCTTAAGCTACCAGCCCCAGTTTGCTATCAGGCAGAAATGAACTTCTGAAATGTTCACCCTTCCAATGATACCAGATAAACCTGGTCAGAAATTTGGTACCGGTTGACCCCGGACCCTGATGGACTAATTTGCAAGCACTTGCATTATTACGCTTATGAAAATTAGCCCTAGTCCTTCCTTCCAACATCCCCCCTACCCACCGCCATTATGCCCCTCCCTCAATCCCTCCCACCCATCTTTCCTTCCTTCCTATGCTGCCATCTCCTCCCTTCCTTCCCTGCACCATTCCTTCCTTCATTCCTCCCATCCTCTCTCCCTCCCTCCCTTTCATGCTCCATTCTTCCATCCATCACGCACTACCGCATTCCTTGCCCCCTTTCTCCTCCATACACCCCTCCCTCCGCACCTCACTTCGTCTCTTTCTTCCGCCTTCTTCCCCACCTTCATTCCTCCATTGCTTACTTCCTTCCATCCCTTCTTCCCTACGAATGAATGAATGAAGGAATGCGGTGGGGGAGGGATGGAGGGAGGAAGGAAGACAATGAATGGAGTATGGGAGGAAGGGAGTGGGGTTAAGGGGATGTTGGGGAGGGAATGGGAAGAAGGGATGGAGGGAGGGATGAAGGGAGGAAGGAAGGAAGGAATAGGGAAGGAAAGAAGGAAGGAAGGGAGGGAGGGAGGGAGGAAGGAATGAAGGGGGAGGAAGGAAGGCCGACGAAAGGGACGAAGGGAGGTGTGGAGGGAGGCAGGGGAGGGAGGGATGTATGGAGGAAGAAAGGCGGCAATAAAAAAAAGCTAGTGAGTGATGGAGGGGAGAATGGAGCGTGGAAGGGAGGGAGGGATGGAGAGAGGAGGGGAGGAATGAAGGAACAAAGGAAGGATGCAGGGAAGGAAGGGAGGATTGGGCAGAGTAGGAAGGAAAGATGAGTGGGAGGGATAGAGGGAGGAGGTAATGGCGGTGGGTAGGGAGGGATGTGGGAAGAAAGTAAAGAACGCTGGATGGATGGAGGGATGAAGGAAGGAAGTACCAAACAAAGTAAAGAAGGAACTAAGGTATGGAGCGACGAAGGGATGAAGGGGTGAGGTAGGGAGGAAGGAAGACAATGAATGGAGTAAGGCGGTGGTGGGGCAGGAATGGATGAGGGAAGGTTGGGAAAGGAAGTTGAATGGAAGGGATGAAGGAAGGATGTATTGAGGTAGGGAGGGAGGGAGGGAGGGAGGGATGGAGGGCGGAAGGAATGTAGGAAGGGAGGGAGAGAGGAAGAAAGGAAGGGAAGGAGGCAGAGGTGGAATGAGGGAGGGGAGGAAGGAGGGAGGGAATGGAGGACGAAAGGAGGCAATGATTGAGCTAGGGAGTGAGTGGTGGAGGGAGAAATGGAGGAAGGACGGGATGGAGGGAGGGAGGGAGAGCGGAAGAGAGGAAGGAAGAAAGGAATTAAGGAAGAACGGAAGGAATGATTCGAAGGGAGGGAGGGAGGGAGAAGTAAGAAGGATGGGGTGGAGGGTTATATGGAGGGAGAGAGGTAGGAGAGGTGGGCAGGGATACTTCCTTTTGTACCCTTAGCTTGGTATCTATAATTGTCCGTTTTCATGTAGATTTGAGGGTCTGGCTGTCCATCATTAGAGTTACATCTGTAACATACTTTGGTCTTCTATCAGACATGTAACAAGTATTTGAGAAGTATTTCAAAGACTTACCCTAAGTATTTGTATTCGCATTTAAATACTTTAAAAAAAAAAGCATTTGTATTTGTATTTGTACTTAATTACTTTTGAAATTATTTGACCCCAGCCACAACAGGCTGGAAAATGGAGGAAATTATTTTTCAGTGTCCTATTATAAATAATAATCTACAGAATACATTAGAAGGATATCAGATTTCAGAAACATGCTTATCAATCTGTTAATTGTTCAGTGCATAGAATACACATGTAGCATAATTGAGAAGAACTCATTACAGGTAACCTTAGCTTGCAGTAATTGAACATGTAATATTAGCTTTACATTATATAGGTGGTACAGTGCTTTAGATGCATGATTTTCAAACTAACTGCTGGTGACTAGTAACGGTGTTATCTAAATTCTCCACTTAAAGGTGCATAATCACACTCGAATTCTTGGAAATAAAATTATTAAAATTGCACACTTTTCAATGCTTAAATTGTGTGCATAGATGTAATAAAACGAAATACATCTTAAAACATGAGTATTTCATTACGCGCAAATTATTATAATTCTTTTAGTTGGGACTCTGTCTCTAATTCGATTTTACATGTTAAAAAATTATATTAATTAACACGTGATGAAAGCATAATATGTTAAGATTTATTTAGTTTCTTTAATTCTAAGCCTCTAAAACCTTTGTGTTGAGTTTGAATAGAGGGAGTGATTTCTATGTATGCCCGCCCATTTGCAGCTAAGCTCCTCCCACTTATTGCGCGTGTTTGGATCGATTTATATACTTCGCACCCTGACTTGCCAGAATCCCAATTCCAATGTAACTATACAGTTAAGCTGTTGAATATTTTCAATCTAATTTGACTGGGGACTGTTACTGTCTATGGCAGCAACAGAAACCGTGAGCTCCAGTCAAATTAGTTTCAAATTATTAAACAGTATGGTCAGCTTATAAATCCATCAACGACATACAATTTGTACAAATGATAGACCTTTCCTGCTTCTTGACAGTGTTATAATACATCATAATGACTGTGACGTCAGCCTACATATGCCATAATTGATTATGACATCACATACTTGAGCAACAGATCGGATCTCTTCATTAATACTAATCAATGATAATTTCTAGACTTTCAGAATAATTCGAAATAATATTTGTTGTCCCCGACCTCATCAACATTGGACATGATGATGATAGGCTCCATCCATATGTGTGTCTTTTCATCCACCCATTCATCATTATTGGTTTCGGAGCATAGCTTTAGAAAGCATTCGTGGATTCTCTTCGAATTTGGCGAAAGTGGATACCATGTTATATTGGATGGTTTGAGTTTGGATTACATCAGAATCTGTCACTGGAGTTTGTTGCACTGAACACTTTAACATTTGTTAAAAAATCTTGTTTCCAAAGCAGAGCATTAGCACGATTACATGAATTCGCTTCATATTTGGTCAGTGGATAGTTAATTTGAAAAATTGGAAAACGTATGGGCTCAATTTAAACTGGTCTCAGCTTCCCGCATTTAAACATTTGGTTGCTCACAATAGAGTGTCTTATAAATGGTTATATTTAATGCAGGCAATGCTGTACTATTTACTGCTTACACAAATATGATTTGTACATTTATTTTTAATAAGGAGAATTTAACCAACATCACTGATAAAAATTAAAAACTAAAATATCAAGTACTTATTGGCAAACTAATTTAAACTTATTAAACAATGTCATTTAACACCTTTACCCGTATCGATGCTCTTGATTATGTAGCTTTTAACCATGCAATTTCATCTGACAAACAGGCTGTCCAAACCCTCTATCGTGCCTTTGGTACAGCAACTCCATCTTGATAAATCAAGAGGAAGGTCTGGTTAGGTGTCACATAAGGTCTGATTGATAAATATATTAAAATGCTTTAATTTTAAATCGTTTTGGACACCGCATTTGCCAAGAAAGTATTATGCAAAAATAACAATACAAATGAAAGATTATCCTTCCTACGTCATAGGAAATTCATATCAGATCAACAGAAGTACCTGAAATAAAACGTGCATAGTAACAGTGTATCGGAATGACTATAAAATATATTATTGTAAAACAATTTTTATGAATTAAACTGTATTCAGTATTAGAACCATGGTACTTATGTTCATAAGTCAAAGCCTCTACCTTTGGACCAATGATGATATTGTCTAGCAAGGTTGTCAAAATGTCCTGTTTCCTGATGCGAAAACTGGTACCAAATGGAATATATACTAATTTTGAAGGATGAAATATAACTAAGCATGATATTTAGATTGCCCTTAACGGAAATAAAATTTAAGACTTATTTATTTGAACAGCATACACCTGTAAATAATTGTATATAATGTACAGCAGACGACATTTTCTTTAGTAATGACTCTCCACAGCAACATATCTTAAATTGTCTCCCTTGTCTTAATCATAGTGTAGAGCTGACTCTATGTAGGTTATTGCAAAATAAACTGCTTATCTTGTCTTGTATGTATCTTAGCAACTATACATTCGATTGTTGCAAAATTTTCAGCATATGAACAGATCATATTATTGGTTATATAAATATCTTACTCAAGGCACTCTTCTTAGGATGTCATGTGGTTTATGCTAGAAGAAATGTTTTTATTTGAAATAAGATTACTTAGTATCTAATCAAGCTTATGCAACATATCTGGCTTATAAAATAATAAACAAATGTATATTAACCAGGTTTGTCATGTGCTCAATTTAGGTTTAGCTATATTTAGTCAAAGTTTGCTTAGATTAGCATAGTATTTACAAATACAATTGGCTGATCAACCAGGAAAGTGAAAAACAGTACAGAACTGCCAACAAATCCTAAAAAGTCTTAATGCTAAAAAAGGCTCCACTAATATATGCATAATTACTCTAAGGAATTTTGAAAATTAAAGGCTAAAGTGCATGTTAATTTTGAATTCATTAGGCATCTCATCATGGTTCCAATGCCAAGTTCCTAAGCACCATTTCTGATTTAAATAACATGTTGGGACCCATCATAAAATTCAAATTGGAACCTAAGGTGCCACTGTAATCCACTTACTAATTGCGGACCAATTGACGAATACAAAAATTACAAGGATGTGGCTAGTGGTACTTTTGGCGTTTTCTAAAGTATGTTTACCTACAAATGAACTTGCACTCTGTATGAGACAATTCACCTTTCCAGAGTATCCATCCATCATCTGACCTTGTATGCCGTCATAATCAGCTCAGTGCATGGATGAAGACGTCACAATCATTACATCACAAATGGTTCCATATAGACAGTTATCAAATATTAAATAGTCCAACACATTGTATGAATTGTATGTCATTGTAATTCTTTGATATTTAAGAAACATGCTGTTGAATATTTCGAACTAATTTGACTGGGCGCTGTTGCTGCAAAATATTCAACAGTTTACCAGTGTATTTTTTTTGGAAATTGATAGTCAGCGTGTTCAGAGATCATTCGATCCCAACACCAGTGAGGTATGGGTGGAGCTTAGGTAGAGATTGGCGGGGCATAGCTAAAATAGGAAAGGTCCTTTACCAGTTCTGATGATTAAAGAGTCTTAATGACCATAACCTGTTAATAAAATTCATATTTCCCCTTATATCAATGATATGTATTTTTATTTATCACCAGATTAAGACTGGGTCGGTCATCGAGCAAGACATTCGAGTGGTACATTTTCAAAAATACTCCACTTGGGCGACAAATGGACTAGACAATTTCTGAGACATGGTTTGATTGGCGTGATCATATAATGGTTAAAGGTCAGTCCTATTAGAGGAGGGATTTTAAATTGTATTTCCTTGCTAATCAGTATAGGCGTAATTTATAGAAGAACCGTAAAGATCAGTTAATGATGCCAAACAGGTATACTAGCAATTTAATTATTTGTGTCATTTAATATTGATTACTTTAATGCAGCATGCCGTTAAATACATTATAATCAGGATGGGCATAAGGTCCTTGGTCATTATGCCCCACCTCACCCCCTCGATCATTTCATCTGCCCCTGGCAGTGCCGGTTCAAAAAGAATTACCACTTAACTGTTTTTCCATAATCATGTAGGCCTAGCGAAGCACATGCTTCTCTCCTCCACCCCAGGCGTATTAAAGATTTTCATAAGAGACCGTCCATTCAAGGTAATGTATGTATGTTTGTATGTATGTATATGATATTGTCAAACGCACTGGCTCAGAATTTTCAAAATTGAAAAAATTCTTGTTTATTTTATTCCTTGAGATTGTCATTTTATTTTAGAGACGCCATATGGCCTAATTATCACACAATGATAAATCACTGAGTGGTATTTTTGAAAACCTATTTAAGTTTGGCTTTTACTAAGATGTCACGTAGATTCGAATTTTTCTTAAATGCAATTACTGGGCGCTTGTTGAAAGGTTGTCTGAGATTGTCCTGTAAGATGTGATATTCATCGTTTAGGATTTTGGCAATTTCAACATTTTTCCGATTGTATGTGAGAGTAAATGGGATAATCTCTCTTTGATCTAAGAGGCCTGGGTCAGAATTTATGCCCCTAGGCCATTGTGTTTCTAATTGTTTAATCCAGAATGATTCTCTTAGTTTTCTTTGTTTATCAGTTTCCTCTGTTGTGTCTGAAAGAGGTAGCTGTTCGATAGGCATAATTTCAAAGTCACGAGGGACTGAATGATCAGGAAGATTAAAATGTTCAGCCACATGTGTGTCTTCCTCTAGTCTAATATCTGAGAGGTGTCTAGTTGCACGCCATCTTAGTGGATTTTTAGTTTCGCCGACATACTGCTTTTGACACAATTTGCATGAAATTAAATAAATGACATTTTTAGAATCACAATCTAAAATTGACTGAATTTGAAATTTGCTTTTGTTTTGAAAGCTTGTGAATGTACTCTGGGAAGGAAGAAAACCATCCAATTTACACCTTTTCTTTTCGCATTTCCGAGATCCTCCTTCACCTACAATCGGACGATTATGACAAATTTTGGTAGGCCGAGAATTTCTGGCATTATCCGGAATGAGTTCCAAATTACGCAAAGTTTCAGACTTTATTTTACGTAGGAACCGAGAAGAGTATCCTCTCGGTCTGAGAGCTTTGAATAAGGTCGAACATGATGATTCAAAGTTTTTCCTATCACTCGAATTTCTATGAAAGCGGATTATTTGTGATTTTACAAGTCCCTTGAAAGTATGTGGTGGATGGAATGATTTCTTGTGCAGTAGTTGATGGGAGTCGTTTGGCTTAAAATACACTTTGTAGTCTAAGTAACCAGTTGTTTCATACTTTATACCTTTGTATAAGGTTACATCCAGGAAATCTACAGACATCTCATCAATTTCAGCTTTTAGTTTGATATTCGGATCATGATTGTTCAGAATGGCTAAAAATTCATTAAATGCTTCTTTGGTATGTTGCCAGATCATGAAAATGTCATCCAGGTACCTGCGGTAAATGAGTGGCTGATTTGGACACCTTTTGAGTGCTTCCTTTTCCCACTCAGCCATGTAAAGGTTAGCAAAACCTGGGCTGAAACGCTTACCCATTGCGCAGCCACAAATTTGTTGGAAAATTTCACCAGCAAATTCAAAGTCATTGCCTTTCAGACTCAGCTCCAATAGAGCTATTACTTCTCTGTCAGGCCTGTTGGTGTCGGGGTAGTCGGCAAATGCTCTACGAATTGAATTAAGACCCTTTTCGATATCAATGTTTGTGTACATAGCATCGACGTCCATCGTAATTAAGAATGAATTTGGAGGGACCGAGATCTTAGAGACCTGGGCTAGAAAATCTTCAGTGTTTTTCAGATAGCTAAAATGTCTGTTTGCAATTGGCTGAAGATGGTAGTCGATAAATTCACTAATCCTATATGATTCCGAACCACAATCTGAAATAATGGGTCGCCCTGGTGGAGTCATTGGGTCGGTCCACGAGTCAATAGACTTATGGATTTTAGGAAGAAGATAAAATGTACGTGGTTTCGAATCATCTTTTGCAAAGAGATATTTAAATTGCTTTTCAGTTATCTTCTTGTTATCAACCATTTTTTGGAGAATTTCGTTAAATTTGCTACAGTTATTTTGCCAAAGTGGTTCCTTTAGCTTTTGGTAATGTTCGGATTACTAAGCTGTCTATGTGCTTCTTTGATATAGTTATTTTTATCCATTATTACAGTAGCTGATCCTTTATCCGCAGGTTTAATAACAATTTCATTATTTTTAGATAACCCTTGTAGGGCATGGCGCTGCTCATAAGATAAATTTTGCTGATCATTTGGAAATGTTGTATTTTTAATACGCTCTGAGTACAGTCTTATACTTTTACCGATTGCTGGGTCAACCAGTTTCAAATTTGGTGCCCAGCCTGTTTTCTCAATGAATGGTGGAATGTTGCTATTCGAGTTTCGAAAAAAATCTGCCAATTTGATGCGGTGACCAAATTCAGCAGTTTCAATAAGGCCATTTTCTAAATCTGCATCCAAACCAATTTTGGGTTTCGGAGTTGGTACAAAGGTTAATCCAAAATTAAGCAGCGATTTTTCGGTTTCGCTTAACTGAGAACCAGCTAGGTTGACAATATTACTGCCTAGTCCAATTTCTGGGTGGCAGCTACCTTGACCCGAATCTAGTTTAAATTAAGGAAATTTAGCCAATTGCTATAGATAGTGTTAGCAGTCCCCTCAGTCCAATGTATATTGTCACGACACACACTGAAATCTGCGATTGGCAGGCGTGGTATGACAGTAACCTTGGACCTAGGGGACTCTGCAATTCGATTAATTGCCTCAAGAATGTCCTTCTGGTTGGGGGTCGAGGTAGCTGAAAAGTTTAATTGGCTGAAATAAATCATAGTTTTAGGGAATTTCTTCCTTATCATGCTGAACATCAATCTCAGTCGAGTCTCAGTGTCTGAGAGTGGACTGTTCCGGTCATTGATACCTATATTAAGGATCAGTTTCTCAGGATGGACTGACCCTGTGTATCTATTAATGACAGTTCTTATGTCATTAATAGATGCGCCAGGGAAGCAGGCCACCTGTATGTCTGGATGCGGGTCTACGTTGATTCGGCTGAGATTTGATGCTCCCACAATCAAGATTTTTTTACAAATAGTGGGAAGCTGCCAATTGGGTCTATTTACAGACTCGTTCCGGAATTTCCAAAAGGTGTTCTTCTCTAGCTCAGTGGGACGGGTGGGTCTTCTGGGCTTACAAAACGGAGATGGGGTGAAACGAGGTTGTGGAATCTTTGCTACAGGTGGCTTTTCACGTGATGATTTTCCACCAGCTACACGCTGTGGTAGTGATGGAAAATCATCAGGTGAAAATGGTGCCATAGGGGATGATGGGGATTCGGGTAGTGGAATCAAGGATGGGTCTACTGGCGAAATGACACTAACAACGGGTTCAGAGCGTTTTTTGCGTGATGATCTTCCACCAGCTACGCGCTGTGGTAGAGGTGCAAGATCATCACGTGGAAACGGTGACATAGGGGGTGGTGGTGGCGATTCAGGGAGAGGGATCAAGAGCGGGTTAACAGGCGAATAATTACAAGGGGACGGTCTGTCATTTAGACGTTTAAGGGGTGGTGAAACCTCAGTGGGCGATCTTACTCTCTTCCTAGCCTGGGAGGGTGGAGCCACACATGTCTGTTCGACTGTTGGTTTACGTTTCGGCGTAACATTTTTTGTGCCAACAGTCGAACGGAAATGTGGGTCAATAGGCCTAATGAAATCATAAAATGCTGCAATAGCGCTTCCACTGAGCTTTCTACCATGGTTGTTCTTGGCCCAGCGGATGGCAATGGACTTAGCGAGGCCGAGGTCAAGGTTGGGATGGTCTTGGGCGGAGAGGATCTGGGACCTTAAACACCCTAGCTGACAGTTATAATGACCAATCAGCGTTCTCACCATTGATTTTGCCCACTCAGAGTTCACCGACCAAATGTCAAAGAGGATATCATCATTTGGCATGGCCGGCTTCAGGAACTTACTTAGATCCCTTACCTTTTGGCCTAAGCCATTAGGCAAAGTATCCAACCTGAGGTGGTTGCTCAAAATACTAATATGGTGAAAACCTGGATCACCATATAGTACACCTTGACTAGGCGGGCTTGGGCAGACGGGTGGTGATGCGATTCACATCCCGCACCATCCCTTCGTCTACCTTTGCCCGGTCTGGCCATAGTGTACTTCTCAGTCAGGCAAATCCCAGTCAATCAATCAATCTTAATTAATCTTAATCAATCTTAATCAATCTTAATCAATCTCAATCAATCTCGATCAATCTCGATCAATCTCGATTAATCTTAATTAATCTCAATCAATCTTAATCAATCTTAATTAATCTTAATTAATCTTAATTAATCTTAATTAATCTCAATCAATCTCAATCAATCTCAATCAATTTCAATTTTGATCAATCTGTTGCTCCCTAAATCTGTCACTCACACACTCAAACAACCAATCAATCTATCTATCAATCAATCAGAAACACTCATAATCGATAAACCCGTTAATCACGCAATCATTCAATCATTCAATCAATTAATCAACCAACCTGGCAAACAAGCAACTAATCACAATCAATCAATCAATCACGTATTCACGCAATCAGGTCAGACACCATCAACTAATCACTTAATCAGTAGGATACACTCAGACAGTCAATCAGTTAACAATGTAAACAGGCGTACACTTTACAAATCTTGACAGATGGGCTGTCTTTATATTTCCTAATTCAAGAGGGGTTAACTTACAGAGCTGAAATGGAAGGAATATGGTTAGTAGCAATGATTAATGACATGTTAATATTTAATACCTAAGAACAATCAATACAGGAATAACAATATAAATATTATAACTTACTCACAGCAATACAGGAATACAGTACTATCCAGGAATACACAGAAATACACAGGAATACACAGTAATGAAATTTTTCACATCGTCAGAGGGCTGGACGCGTTTCGTGTTGATACACTTCTTCAGCAGCCTATTAGACAAATCTACCAGTCCAACAGTTTGCCCTACTATTTATTGGGCAAGTGAATGTTTTTGAGACTTAATCATTTTCTTTAATATATTTATAACAAGTTTACTGAAAACTGTTGCTGCCTAGCAGCGACAACTTTTCGTCATATTGTTGTCAATATAAAAAGCTGATACTACAATTGTCACTAGATAAATATTTGATAACAATTTGGTTGAAAATCGTTGACCAACAACTTTCAATAATCAAATTGTTCTCAAAATAAGCAGGAGGGCAGTCAGTGTTGCAAGACTTGCTGAAGATATTTGGAGCGACTGTATTGACATACATTTATGACTAAGGCAACAACAGCGTTGTCAAATTCTTCTAAGAATAATCAGCGGGCTTTCTGTTTTGTTAGCCAACATGTGCATACACAATTAGTTAGACCTATATCATATGTGTATTCCAGTGTTAAATATATTCACCAGGATCCAGCAATCCACCACGTGCACGTGCACGATCGCCTCTGACTACCAAGAATAGAACAATACGTTTACATTCTGATTGATGATGTAATGAACAAATACAATTGTTCGCGTGTATCTGTGACTGGGTCTCGATTTCATATATCATATAGACCTAACTACTTTGGCATGCACTTGTTAGATAACCAAACAGAAACCCCGCTGATTATTTTTAGAAAAATTTGGCAACGTTGTTGCTGCTTTAGTCAGAAATGACTCCCAATAAAGTTGCTCAAACTATCTTCACCACGTCTTGCAACACTGACTGCCCTGTTGATTATTTTGAGAACAATTTGGTTGAAAGTTGTTGCGTCAACGATCTTCAGCCAAATTGTATTATCAGCTCATTATATTGACAATAATGTGACGGAAAGTTGTTGCTGCTATAGGCAGCAACAGTTTTCAGTAATCTTATTATACATATATGTCACTTGCACCATAGGAAATATAAACTAGTATTGAACTATTGGCACTTACTATGCGCTCACCGTGGATGCCAGAAGACGAATGAATAGCATTAGCGTTACGAGAGTGGTTTTACACGAACAATTGTGACCCGGCAAAGACAAGAGACGCTAAAATAATGGCACCTGCAAATAGCCATCTAAAATGGCGGCTATACTGCTAGTTGGTTATGTCTAAATGAGGCAGTTGTATAATAGTAAGTAAAGTATAAGACGCTGGTCATTATATATTATTGAGGGGCTGTGCTGTGCTCACTCAAGACCCAAGTTCTTCCTTTCAGCATCGGCTATTATTTAGTGTCCTGTAGGTATTTTCAGACTTTACACAATACAGCTCGTGCGTGAGCTGGCCTGAGTTAGGGCTGGTTACTACACACAATGTTGGTTGTTAGATTTCGATGTCCGTTTTTCTGATCTGTGGATTGGTAAGCTTGCTTATTTGTTTCAAGCAGTTTAGTAGTGTCAATGTCTGACACCTAGAATAGTTAGGTCGCTTGCCGCTATGTATTAAGGACCAGGCACTTATATCTTGTAAATATGTTCTGATTTTATAAAAAGGCTGTTCCCCGTTTGATACGGGATGAGTGTATGTTAACGTTCGCTTTGTCGATATCATGAGTAAGGCCGTACATGTGTTGTGGTGTAGTGACGCCTCGTTTGTTAAAACCATGGGTCAACCGTATTTTATCTGGAGGACAAACACATTTGGTCCTCGGTAATAACTTTACAACAATCACTACACACCATAAACTCACTGCTACACACTGACAAGAGTTACCACCTTCATGTCGAGCGCACTCCCACTTTCTGCTCCCTGTTACACACCGTGCGACTGCTTTCAAACCCTACTCACCAGCCGAGCTAGGCTTTTACCTGCTTGCACCTGCTTTCACTCACTGTGACCTCTCGATGTGGCCTCACTCACCTCTATGACCTCTATATGTGGTTTCGCTGACATCTGAGGTTTCCTCGTTGGAGTTCCTACGCTCAACCACAGAATAAGACGTGGCATCTTGTACAAAACTGGGTCTATGACGATTGTGATGTCATCAGCAGCAATGACGTGACGTCATTCACAAAGTTGTTTCAAAGACGTGATCAACAGCACCGACGTAGAATCCTCAAACCCGCTTTTAACAACTGTAATTTGTTTGACCCTGTGACCCATTCATGAAGAGTGGACTGACAAATACTTAAGTTGTATAAATTAGCTCATATTAGCCCTTTAAAGGCAAATTTATTCAAGTAAATTTCCATTTTGTCTTTGAAAATGCCAGTTTTCAGGCTCGGGGAGGACTGAGTTTAGAGGTTTACCAATGGGATGACTGGCTCCGCTATTGAGCTCATCATTCCAGGGATAAATTTTCAAAGGAGATCTTCCATGGGCTTGCAAATTGACATTCCTAAAGAAAACTATAGAAGCTGATTTTGGCTGGCTTGACAATAAAAGGGTTAGCGGTATGACTGACTGTTTTAAACAGGTATCCAATGTTCCAAGCAACAGCTGGATACAATGTCCATGATCTTTAGATGTAGAAAGCTATGGGTCAGACCATTACTTTATCTTGTGAATATGCTACACTATTAATTTACTTGCTGATTTATTTTATTGATATTTTACTTGTAAAGATCGTTGACTGTTTTAATATCTGTTTTCCAATGTTGGATATAAACAATGTTAGTTTGGCTTCTGGAATATCGATGGGGCCTTTACAAATAACAATGACCAGAGAACATTCAAGCTTACAGACCCAGAAATTAAAAGCCAGATAATAAAATTTGACATTATCTGCCTGGTAGAAACGCACTGTGGAGAAAATGATCAGATTACAATACCGGGTTTCCATATACAAACAAATCTTAGGCCAAGATTATCCACTTATAAACGTGACTATGGAGGAATTGCTGTATGTGTAAGAAAAGAGATACGCAAGGGTATAACATTTATACCTCCATCAAATAGCGAGATCATGTGGATCAAACCCCTCAAAAGTTTTTTCAATCTCGAAAAAGATATATATCTTAGCGTAGTTTATGTAAGTCCAGTAGGGACAACTTTCTCTGCACGGAGAGATAACACCCTTGAAATATTAGAAAATGATGTGGCTCTGTATTCTAAATCCGGAAATTGTTTAATCTGTGGGGATTTCAATGCTCGATCTGCAAATGATTCAGATGTTTGTATGGACGAGTGATCACCTATAGCCGATTTACTACCAGACTATATACATGATGCAGATATTCCCAGAAACAACATGGATCCACATGATGTAGATAATCGCGGCAAGCAATTACTCTCCATGTGCAAATCTTCAAATCTGCGTATCCTAAATGGACGTATCTTGGGTGATTCTTCTGGTCATTGCACTTGTTTCGGCCACACCGGCAAACCCAGTCTAATTGACAATATGGTAGCGTCTGCTAATATTTTATATAAAATAGAATGTTTCCATGTAAATAATCTCAACCATTTCTCTATCAATTGTTTATTGAAGATGGTACTCTGTACTGGTATATATGAGCACACACTAAGTGATACTCCTAATCCTCCCTGCTCTAAGTATAGGTGGGAAAGGAGAGATTATACCAAATTTTTGAAAGCAATGTCAGATCCTAGAATCAGGTAAAAAATCAACAACTTTATGGCATTGCCTGCTAACAAACCATGTAGCAAGCCAATCAATGCTGATGAGTCTATGACAACTACACTAACAGACATTATCATAAGTGCAGCCACATTTTCGGGTATAAAACATATTGATTCTGGAAAATGTTTGAAAGCAAAACCTAGAAAGATTGTTAATAAGCTGAAGAACTAATGGTTTGACCAGGATTGCAGAATTATGCTTAAGGATCTCAGAGGTATGGCATGTAGAATTCACGAAACGCCATCAGATACCATCTTATTAAATAAGTTTCGATATTTGCGGAAAAAATTCAAAAGACAAATAGCAAAAAAGAAGTCCATCTTTAAGCAGCGAATCTTGGATCAAATGGAATCCTTAGAGTCCAAAAACCCTAAGACATTTTGGAAACTGTATGATGAACTCAAAGGTACTAATAGTAATTCTAAAGGAAATTCAATTTCCTGTACAGAATGGGTGTCACACTTTAACAAACTTGTTAATAGTGTTCCAACACACGCCGATTTAAACCTTAAAACACAATAGACAATTTTATTCAAACCAATAGAAATACAATTTTTAACGAACTTAATTTTACTATTACAACTTCTGAGATCTCTCGGGCTATTTCTTTTCTTATAAACGGCAAGGCGAGTGGATTTGACGAGATCTTAAATGAAATGTTAAAGGCAGGACACACTCGACTTTTACCAGTTCTGCACAAATTGTTTAACTCCATTCTGAGCTCTGCTCAATTTCCTATGGAATGGCGCTGCAATCTACTTTCACCTATACACAAGAAGGGCGAGGTTTCGAAACCTGAAAGCTACAGAGGTATAGCCGTAAGTAGCAATTTATGCAAATTATTTTGTAGCATTCTGCAATATCGATTAACAAAATTTGCTGAAACAAACAAACTAATCCCACAATGTCAAATTGGTTATAGAAAAAATGCAAGAACAGCAGACCATATTATGACTTTGAAATCAATTATTGACAAATATGTTAATGCTGCTACTAAGAAAAATATATTCTGCTGTTTTGTGGATTTCAAGTCAGCCTTTGACACAGTCTCTCGAAGCAAATTAATGTATAAATTACTACAAGCTGATATTGATGGCAATTTACTAACTGTCATTGAAAATATGTACTCTGATGTCATTTATACAGTCAAAATGAATGATGGGTACAGCAATGGCTTTTCATCCTCAGTTGGTGTCAAACAAGGTTGCGTACTTAGCCCACTTGTATTCAACATGTATCTGCATGATTTGCCACATATCTTTGATAGAACATGCGATCCTATACCTTTGAATAACACTTCTATTAATTGTCTTATATTTGCTGATGATCTTGCCATAGTGTCAGAAACCCACACTGGTCTGCAAAATCCGCTAAACAAATTGAATATGTACTGGAACAAATGGGATCTTACTCTCAACTTAAATAAGACCAAAATAATAATTTCCAATAAAAGTAGGCATTTACTAAAGCGATACATGTATCACTTTACATACATGAGCTCACCGATTGAAGTTGTTAAGTCTTATTGCTATTTAGGTATCGTCTTTACACCATCTGGTAAATTTAAAGCTGCATGTGAAAGACTGGCAGAGCAGGACAAGAAGGCTTTGTTCAAACTTAAAGTTATCAATGTCAGAAATAATGTTTTAACAGCATTCACGCTATCTCGTTCTTTAATTTTACCCATCTTATCTTATTGTGCAGAAATTTGGGCATCCTTTTACATCAAAGGCATCAATGAACATAACTACATGCAATTAGGAGATAATGTCCCAGTCGAAAAGGTCCTAATTAGCTTCTGTAAATATTTACTGGGGGTTAATAGGAAAGCTACTAATGCTGCTGTAAGGGGTGAACTCTGGCAATATACTTTACTCACCACGCTCCTCACACAATCAGCCAAATTTTGGATGAGAGTATATGACATTGACTCTAAGACAATAGTTCATCAAGCCTATATGCATTCGTATTCCTCATTAGAAGAAGATAACTGGGCTAGCCATTTAAAAAATCTATGGACTAGCTTTAGCTTCGAAGAAATTTGGACCAACCAAAGCACCAGAAATAAAAAGACATGTGCTAAATTACTAACTGATGCCATGGAGTTTAGATACAAATCAAACTGGCTGGTCCATGTAAACAGAGGTGTTACAGATCGAATTGGTACATCTCAACAGGGTTCTAAACTTAGGTCGTATCAAACATTTAAAATCAACTTTAACATGGAGAATTATTTACTAACTGAACACGAGTTTTCTAGGCGAAATTTGTTTGCCAAACCCAAAGTCAGTGCACGCGATCTCCAGATAGAAGTGGGGAGACATACACTTCCCAAAACTCCTGTAGAAACAAGAGTATGTTCGCTATGTAACATTCAAGCTATTGAGGATGAAAGACATTTTATTCTAAAAGGTCCATTTTACCACAGTGAAAGACAATCGCTATTTAATTGCCTTAATGTTTTTGTAAATTGTGCTTCCCTCAGTGAACAGCAAAAATGTGTGTTCATAATGTCCTACAATAACGGTGACACTGAGGTCTGCAAACCGGTACTAAAATATGTCACTGATTAGTTCATGAAAAGGCAGAATGCGATGGCTCCGAAACAATTCACTAACCCACCGCCTTCACTAGTAATTGCAATATAGCTGATCAGATCGGCAGCAAATTTTGCTGTAGGTACATTACATGTATCCTTATCGCCCTTTCATATGACGGCTGGGTGAAGAGATGACATCGTTATCTTCTGTGTCATAAAATCTCATGGGATATTGAGATATGGCGAGTGGTGATGCTGCTTCTTCTTTATTTAGTGATCCTGGCGGAGGTTTCCACTGTAACTAATGCGCAGTACCTAGCAGAACATTAACTTCAACATTAACTTCAAATTTACACTATGAATGATATGTAGTCTCATATATTAATATAACCACTTAATTTGATAACAGAGCCATCAGCCTTAATTCGTGGATGTCATCTTATGCGCGCGGGCGCGTGTGTGTGTGTGTGTGCGTGCGTGCGTGCGTGCGTGCGTGCGTGCGTGCGCGCGCAGGCGAGTGCGTGAGTGTGCGTGTGCGTGTGCGTGTGCGTATTGTATATATCATGTATATTGTACTTATTGTCAACTGTATATCGTATGTACTATCTATTCGTACTGCGTGTATTGTAATCTGTATAATGTCTGTGTAACCTTCATGTTTGGCTATATCTTCGTGTAAAAGATTTTGTGCCAATAAATAATCTGAATCTGAATCCTCAAAACCTGGGCCCGGTTTCACGAAACTTCTTAAGTCTAGTAATTTGCTTAGCTCGTAGTTATTTTCTCAAATCACTACAAATGCATTTCTCGAAAAATCTTAAGCTCAAAACTACACAATATTTAAGACAAAAACGTAATTTTCTTAAGACTGGCATAGAGCAGTCTTAGGTTCAAAACTAGTCAGATAAATATGGCCGCCGTGAGAAACAACATTCGATAAAATTCATGATTCGCCCTGAAATAATTTTCAGGGATCGGCAGAATCCGCTTGACATGTATTATGCGCATAAAATACTGTCCCAGTATCGTTCATGCCATTAACTATCATTTTCAGCCAATTTAGAAAGACCACAAAGCGATCTAATAAGGCATTTTTAACGTCGTAATCAATGCTATTTTAGCATTAATGATCATCCAATTATGACGTCATAATGGTGAAACGTCACAGGTCTAGTCACTCATATTCCGGGCAAGTTCTTGTTGCATTTTCCCGGCGTATCGTTAACTATGCTACAAATCCATACACTCATGTTTTTCACTGATATAGTGGCATATGAAATAAACAAAATAATAACACTATATATAGGCCCTAATAATAAATTAAATGCGTAACCACTGTTACTGCTGTAGTCCTCCTGCTTATTCTAACCGTGTTAGCCGTGCCTCCGAATTTGTAATCATTTCACGAATTAATCATTACATTTGAACATTTTGATTCGTATAAAAACAAATAAATTCTAAAAAAACATCGAACTATATATAGTAGAGTCCCGTCGGATTATTTGTCTGGCTTATCCACCACTTTCCCATATCTGTTAGACTTAATTACCAAATCACAAATCCCCCATCACTTTCCTCAGCTTTGACCTTTTTGGCCCCGCACCTACCCCATGCAAAGGGGATGGAACAATTTGGTTGGAGTTCACCAAATGCTTTCAGAGGAGAAAGAGTGGTGGAAGGAATGCTTATGATATTTAATCTTTTGACCCCATCCAGCACACCCTCCTCTCCCCCACCCCCAGCCACACACGCTCACCCATCACGGGGTGCAACCCGCAATAAATTCATGTATCATCTCACAATCTGCAATCATATGCAACCGTGATAATCCCGTATATTCCCCCGCGATCACTAGACACACGTGTACCAATCGAATCGGCAGTAGGTTTAGGGAATAATAATACTTTTCTTACCCGGTAGTCTGTCCATCATGCCAGAATTTCCATAGGCCAGAGTCAGAGAACTCGATCAACTACCTACAGGGGTTAAATTTTCAAAAAAAACCGCGGAGCAGAGGCAAGTAAAAGTGCACCCTCTCAATCATTAATGATATGGGTAACCCATAACAAATTTGGTTGAATTCCTGTAAATCGTTTTCGAGGAGATAATCAGATGGGCAGACTGACATACGGCCAGACGGACTGGTGAAGACGATTTTAATATCCCTGGAGGGATTTTATTCAAACCATTTTTCCAAAGATGTTTGGGGATAATAATGCATACATTTTAGGCATATATGGCATATACCTACGCTGTTGATGTCCGTTTGTTTCTAGTTCACCTGGCCTGAAAGGCCAACTGAGCTTATGTCATGGCGGGCGTCCGTCGTCCGCTTGTTGTCCATCGTCCATCCATCCGTCGTCCGTCCATCTGTCCGTTGTCCGTTGTCCATCCATGATGTGCTACAATCGATTTTTGAGCGCCGACACATGCCCGCCTGCCCGCCTGCCCGCCAGCCCACCCGCCACACGCACTCATGCACGCACACACACACGCACTTGTTGCACGGCATAATCCCCAACTTTCTTCGAAAAATGTTGCGAGAATATATAATAATAATAATATATTTTCATTAGATGAGGTGAAAATTGGCGCTTACATTACAATACCAGTCTGACAAAACGTCCTACAATTTAGTGAATTAATTTGATAATCTTGTCTCATTTTAAAGGCAAGAATTTGTAGATACAGTGTGAACGACAGTTCCAGAATATCGACAGTTTCGGATCACTATATTTTAGCCATCAATAAAATTCTTTGGAATTAGGCTTAATAGATTTAATATTTTGTTATGTTTTTCAATAACTTCAGTTTATTGAGGAGGAAGAATCATAAAAATGTGTATATCACTTGTGTCAGATTTCCAGCATTTATTTCATAATAAATCATCTGTCGCGATTAACCACCCTTATAGTCGAAATGAAAACAAGCTCATCTCTCATAGCGGTATGCCGAAAATGCTTCTGTAGACAGCACATGTTTGTATGTCAATGATATTTCTCATATTCTGGTTTTTTGCCTTCTGAAAACATGACAATGGAATAAGACTTTTTTCGAAAATATTATTTTATAGTCCTCAATCTGACAGTTTAAATGACTGGATCCGGAACTATCCAACGTGATAGGAATTGACGTATTCGGTCGACTCACGCTATTGTGAAATTCTTTAAAGGGTAAAACTCACACTAAATCATTTTTATATTTGTATAAAGCACAAATGTGGATCATCAAAATCTAATCTGTTTGATTTAAAATATTCTATAAACATATAATTCACAGGAACTATTTTTAGGTAGTGATCCAAAACTGCGTGAAAAAATTATAATATATTCATAATAAACAGATTGCTGAAACACTGAGAGAATTATATTGTTTATTTGCAAGTGTGTGTTATACCAGTATTGATTAGTGCGACGTCGTAATGTTCGGAATGGAACGGAATAGGGGTGAACCCACCGAGGCTGGATTTCCACATACAGATAATGGCTCAATGATAATAAACAGTGCATACGTCATCCACTAGCTGTGAGCGGTGTGAGACTATGATGTCATATTTATGACGTCACAATGACCTCTGTGATTTTACAACAATCTTACAAAATGCGAAAAATACGCTATAATGAAAACTAGGCAATGACGGGTCATGACCAATATAAATCACATAGAAAAAGTGTCCCCTAACTGAAAGCAGATGTTTATCAGAACCGTGGTAAAACTTGGATTTGTGTCATAGTATAGGCTTGTACACGACTCCCCGTCCTTTCGCTTGCGATTCATTGCTTAAGAGTTTGCTAAGCTAAGCAAACCACGTTTTGAGCTTAGCGCATTTCGAGAAACACCTTAAGATTTTTTGCCCAGCTCAGCAAATTTGTTTTGCTTAAGCTATAAAACTTAAGAAGTTTCGTGAAACCGGGCCCTGATCACATGTGTCAGGGTTTTTATGTTCCATAACTCAATCCTAAGAGTCATATTTGTCACGTGATCTTCTGGTACACCCCACCCGGGACGTCGTTCCCATACACACATGTACCTCCTGTGTGGCCTCATAACTCAATGTCCGTCTGTAAATTTGACAGTTGTGACGTCACTGTGTAGCTTTTCAACTGTCACTTAGCTTTATGATCTGTTGTGTCCAACAGGGTTTGCTATTATATTAATATACTGATTTGTTTGTTCAGTTATCTGTGATAACTAGTTGACCGTCCTTTTATTTATTTTGCTCCTGCAGTACTACGCCAGAATACGATATAATTCCGTTACTGCAATAGTATTTTATCATTGCATTTGTTAGAATTTTCTGTCATACTTTTGAAGTTATATATTTTTACATCAATATGCTAGTCCATTACTTATTCTTACTATAGAATCTCACCCCCACCGAATTTTCTCGTATATTGTTGTGTTTATGCGGTCTATGATATGCCTTGGCGTTATTAGTAATGTTGCAGTAAATACAACTTGTGGCTTTGCCATTCAATTCACCTTTACAGAGTATCCATCCATCATCTGACCCCGTATGACGTCATAATCAGGCTAGCTGTTCCATATAGACGTCACCAATTCTCAAATACTCCGACACGTTGTTTGATTTGTATGCCTTTGTAATTCTGTGCAATTTAATAAACATGCTGTTGAATATTTTGAAACTAATTTGACTGGGCGCTGTTGCTGCCTTAGGCAACAACGGCACCCAGTCAAATTAGTTTCAAAATATTCAGCAGCTTACCTGTGTAGTTTTTTTTAAATTGATGGTCAGGGTGTTCAGAGATCGATCGATCGCAACACAAGCGAGGTGTGGGTGGAGCTTAGCTAGAGATGGGCGGGGCATAGCTAAAATCGGAAAGGTCCATTTTATTCACTCTTGCCAGTATTTTGCTGACCGCGTACACACCTGTTCCACTCCAGATGACGGCAATGTGGAAGATGTACCCACTTTAGGCAGATTTTCTCTCCTGTTTGAGAAAACATTGTTCCCCCCCCCCCACACCCACTTATCCTGTGGCGTCATAAAGTCATATCTTAATCCCTGTGTGAGCTTACTACGCCATACCGTCACACTTCGTGTAACCGACCTGTAGTTTAGGAGGTTAAGGTCATCTTGACATAACGGGCCATTCATAGGTCGTTGACTTAGCATTACAAGGCCAGTCATCTGTTCATGTGTGCTAATCCCTAGACAATGTTTAAGCATATTTAGCTACCAAGTAAGGACGAATCATGTAATATGGGGTTCCTTGTCCGTACGAACTTGAGCCAAGCCTTCATTATATTGGGCCACGCTTTCGTTATATTACACTCGCAATACATGTTTACAGTTTACAGTTGTGTAAGCTGCCCATACATTTATGGTATAGAAAACACGCTTGTGGCGTAACATTTTTTAATGCTATGTTACAGTGATGTTTATCTTATTTTATAAGTTTTTTTTTTTAATATTGTTTAACTATCCAATCGTGTTTGTATTCTTAAATGAATTTTTAATGAAAAATTGATGTCATTATTCAAGGTTTAGGAATATATTGTCATTTGCATTCTTAGAAAGAATAATAGTTACAGTTCAATTGTAATCCTTCAGGATATCTAACTTTTACCAATCAAATTCAGCTTTTATTCATTTGTTGATCTCCCAACAGTGAATAAGTCCTTTTGGCATTCAGTATGGGTGTTTGTTCTTCTGTTGAGCGCTTGTTCATTAGAAAATAAATTCAATTTTCTTTACCCACACGTTTTGCGTATCTCGTCGTAAACGACAGTATATTGCCTTAATTAAAATCTATATTTTCTATATAACTTATAAAACAGAAACGGTATATTTTATATAAATTATATTTAAATGTACAAAATTGGTATATGTAGATTTATCTTCCTGGAGATCTTTCTTTCGATTTCATTCAACAATACAGATACGTAGTCAACACGTTTGCATTTTGAAATATTGGAAATTGGTATTCGAAATATTTTTAGATTTAAATTTCCTTCTGCTATATCCAGTGATTATACGGGCCAGGTAATCATTTTGAATATAATCATAGGAATATTTAGATATTACAATTTTTTTTTATTTCCTTTGCGTCAAAAGCATTCTTCAAACCCATAAAACTTTAATATCGTGTGCACAAGTTTGGTTTATTTTAAAGATTGTAATTCGCTAAGAATCACTTCATTATTAGCACAGGATCAACCTCGTTTATTTTTTCAAAACCTTCATTTAACTATATGCAGCATTCCCGTGATAGTCTACATCTCGCGCTCGCGAGGGATTTGCGGTCTGTTGGATAAAATACACCATATTCTGAGCTAACGAAGAAATTGCATTCAACTTCGATAAGCTGTATGACGGGTTACACAGCGACCTGAACACACACTAGTCATAGTTTATGGCTTTGAACAACGCTTTTGACGCAGATCTGCTGAAATAATTTAGTTTTGGAATTTATTGTAATCCAAAGGAATTAACTCAATTAATCGTACAACATTACGATCAACGCCTATGATTTCTTTTCTATCCGAGACTAATTATTTTGTGTTCTTTCAATTAGGACTGCCGATCTAGCTAGAAATGGCGTTGTTTGATGCCACTGAAGTCGAGAAATGCAAGCGCCGCACGTATCTAGAGACCCTGAGAAAGGATGCGTTGTTAGATTGTTGTTGACAGTACTCAATCACACAACCCGTTAAACGCTTCAAGAAGGATGAGCTGCGTTGGTTTCTGGAAGACGAACTCGTAAGATTAGGCAATCTTTCAGAGATTAGCGTATATCCACGGGGAGCAGCTGCTCTTATTAAAGCGGAACCGGACACAGTTGGTGAACAATTGAGATTATTAGAATTAGAAGACAAAGCAGCTGAACGTAAATCTCAGGCTGAGCAAACAAGGCGTCACTTGGAGGAAGCTGAACGCTAGCAAGCACATGAGCTGGCATTAACGCAAACACCAGCGGCTCCTCCTCAAGACAAGTTTTGTTTGGATAAGGCTATGCTGAGCACACCTCCATTCAAAGAAAAGGATGGAGTAGAATAGAAAAAGATCTAAAATGGCCTAAAATCCACTGGCCAACTGTTGTTAGGAACAAGTTATAGGATAGGGAACTGAAAGCAGAAGTAGCTGTTGCTGATGCTAAGTCGGAGGACTAGGCACACATCAAACTATCAGTGTTCACCACCTTCCAACTTTTATCAGTGTCCTATAAAAAAGAGTTTCCGTTCTTAACTACGTGAAGTCCAATACACCTGGTCGCAGTACGTTTGTGAGTAGGCTAGACGTTTTGACCAGTTGTTGCTCTCAGAGAAATTTGCTAATGGCTTTCATAAACTCTGAACTTTAATGCTGAGAGAGGAGTTTGATAAGAACATTCCCGAGGCAGCATGGCAATAAGTTGCTGGTTTAGAATGTGTGGAAACTTTGGAATCTTCTGTGATCAAAACCCAAACTTTATATCACAACCATCTTAAGGACACACCACGCTCTAACAAGTTCATTAATTCTAACAATAAAGGTTCCCAAAACAACAACAACAATGACGCGTCTAACAACAACAACAACACCAACAACAACAACAACAACACCAACAACAACAACAACAACTCGTTTAACAGCAGCAGCTCAAACAGCAAAGGTTCTGACAACAACAGAGGTCGTTCACAGTCAAGGTCTGGCAATAACAGGAACAGTGCTCTGCAAAGCAGAGGTTGCTTCAATTGTGGAAAGACAGGGTATTTGGCAGCCATGTGTCCAGCAAAAACTGGAATGTGTCACAAGAGTCGTAATCCCGGACACTATGCTAGAGAGTGTCGATCTACACGGACAGGAGCTGTCGGTGCTGTAGCCTCTGGGGATATGTAAAGAGATTAAATGACATGACACAGCGGTTGTATTATTGACCTACCATTCCGTAGATACAATTTATCTACCCGTTGTGTCACAAGGTAGGGTTGCCTTGGTTGGTTCCGAGAAGCTCCTACTTGTGGCAATATTACGAGACACAGGAGCCAGTCATTCTCTGATACGGGACTATGTGCTCTGTTTCACTCAAACGCCAGCAGTAGGTGCTGATATGCTATTGTGAGGCATTGGAATGACTACTATACGCATACCAATGCATCGTATCAACCTTAGCTCAAATGTTGTGTCTGGCATAGTTGAAATCGGGGTTAGGTATTCCTTTCCTATGAAAGCGATAACCTTGGTCTTGGGAAACGACCTCACTAAAGGTAGAGTTGGAAGCTCAGCTTCGGTTCTGAACAGCTATCCCGACATGATCGCAAAACACCTTGCATTGCTGCTTGAATCGAGATGCGTTTTCTTAGAGTGGTCCCGCGGGTAATTAATAAACCAGTGGATCTGTTTGAACAGAGAGGTCTAAAAATGGTCCCGTTTGCATCATATTGCGAGCCATGCCAAGGAGACGGCTGTCAGAAGATCACACACAGGACTTGGTTACTAAATCCGCCGATAATAGACCTGTAGTGGTAAAGCTGGTTCAGGATGTTTCAGAACTTGAGTTTAGCTTAAATACGCTTATCCATCATCAATCGTCAGGTGAACTTCACAACCAGCAACTTCGAGATACAAGGATAGAAGAGCGATAAACTGAATCTAGTTTTTTTGGTCATTCCCAAGAAGTCATGCTGTGATATGGATACTTGTCCAGGGGGACACTTTTCCTATTCGACGAAAGTGTTCTTTTCCTTGCTGGAAACTCCATATCCGTTCTTCTCGTTGATGTACACAGTTAGTGAAGGCAAATTTTGCTGTATACTTCCGGTTGCTACCGCGCACTAGCCCACAGTACCTGGTGAAGATGATAGTGGCCATCGATGGTTTGCACCTCAGGATACTTTTGCTTAGTGCCAAAGGTTATAGCACTGGACAGGAACAAGATAAGTTTCTCTCCATTTCCGAAAGATCAGTCAACGAAGAGGGAGGGGTGAGTGGCTAGTTTGTACGGCAAAAATCATGCCAGGTCGTCTCTCTATTCTATTCGGATGAAACTGATGCTGATTGCTTCATCCTGCCCCTTCATTAACTTCATCATGATTGGTATGGACCGAATTATTTTTTTTTAGCAAACTGATATCGCTAAACGCCTTGCGTTCCATTGCCTTCATGGATGCTTCTTCAACTTATAGGGTATTGTCAGAGGTCGCACCTTCATTGGCCACAACGCCACTTGTAAAGGACATAAGCAAAAGTAAGGCCAGTTGGAACGGGTTGAGTAGTTATAACGAGTCCAAGACTTTGGCGACACCCGCGCAGGTCCACACATTGCGCAGATGTGGCACTATCGATCCTGCTGAGTTCCTTGACATCTACTTCTCTGAACAACTTCCACGGCCACAAGTCAGATTACAAGGAATTCCTGATCTGTACTTGTCAGATCTTCGCAGCATGCGATAGCCGAGCCTGGTGAGCCAGTCGCATTATTCTGGTTTCATGATAGTTTCCATCTTGAGCATCTGCTGCATGCAAACTTGTTCTTATCTTGCATAACGTACACGGTGCCCAGCTGCATGCGCGTATGGGATCATGAATTGTAGGATGAGCAGTTACGCATGAGCGCGTGGTTACTAAGAAGTTCCACAGACTCGCTTTGCAGCCAGCATTTGTTTGTGCCCAATCAAGCCACGCCCCCTCCTGATAAGACTCCAAGACCTGTGCGTGGTGCCGAGCACTTGAGGGCGCATCGTCATTGGCGGACGAGGGTTCAGTTGGCAGCTGAGCGCCTGCGCTGTGCGGCCGAAGCCGCGAAAGGCGTGGGCACGTGGAGGTAATATGGGGGTGGGGTGGGGGTGAGTGATTGAGTGAGTGAGGGAGTGAGTGCGTGTGTACGAGAGGGTGGTGGATGAATGGAGGGGATGGATGGAAAGAGAGAGGGAGGGGGAGTGACAGTGACGGTGGAAAAAAGTGAAGGCCAGAGGTAGGAAAAAGGGAGTGAGGGGAAATAGAGCGAGTGATGAGCATGAGAGGTAGCGGAAGGGAGGGGGGAAGACGAGAGGAGTGAGTGAGACGATGAGACAGAGAAGGAAAGAGAAAGCGGGTGGGGATGATATGGGAGAAACAGGGTAGGGGAGAAGGGGGTGGGGGTAGATCGAGAAAGAGCGTGTGCGCGCGTGCGTATGCGCGTGCGTGTGTGTGAGAGACAGAATGTATAAGAAAACATAAACAGTTTAGCATCACTAACCACGGCAGACAACGCCAACATCCTCGTCATGTGTACACTTATATCTGCTAGAATCTGCATGTGGACACTCATATATTGAAGACTCCGTACCTTTACATCTTACTTCATCTAGAACAATTGGTGCAGTCCCTTTGCCAAATGACTCGCTGCTTCGCGCGACAGCAAAGGAACTCCTGGTGTTACAAGAGATAACATTCAGAAGTGTATTATAGATATGTAGCATGTGAAAAATAAAGATTACAATAACTGGCGTCCACTTGCTAAATAAGAAATCTTGGTAGGCCTACTGGTGGATATTCTGATAATATACGCGTACTACGCCAAATCACAAAAAAATGGTCATTATACCGTCCCGCCCGTGTGCGCCTGTGTGTGTGTGTGCGGGTGCGCGCGTGCGTGCGTGCGTGCGTGCGTGCGTGTGTGCGTGCGTGAGTGCGTGTCTGTGCGTGCGTGCGTGCGTGCGTGCGTGCGTGCGTGCGTGCGTGCGTGCGTGCGTGCGTGCGTGCGTGCGTGTGTGTGTTTGTTGTGTGTTGATTTATTTTGTAAAAGAAAATGTGTTCGATACAACATTTAACTTAATTTGAGTTTGAACTTAATCCTCTGGAGTGTTTGTTAAAATGATGAGAAAATTCAATTAAAAGAAAATAGTCACTCGATGAATATGAACCATAATCCATATCAACCATAATCCATCCATGAATGTCCATATGGATGATGGATAAGTATGTGAACAGGATATGTCAGATGTCTGGATAGCGATTAAAATAAGAAAGATGAAACGAACGTAATAAGAGGTCAAATTGTTAATGACCAGTGATAGGCGGATCAAGTATTGCTCTAATCAAACACATAGATACCTATGCATATAAAATAGAACATCTGGAGGAACGAATAATGGAGAAATGACAAGCACCAGCTAGATGTATATACATAAATACAACCTGAATGGGCATCGCAGATATAGAATACATAAATGAAAAACAAATAAATACATGATAAATGAAATGAATGGAATACAAATTTATATAGAATCTATCTTATTCTATCGTTCACTCCACCACCCTAAAATTAAAAATGAACTATGAAATAAATTGTACACATTAAAAAACGAACAATGGCAATGCATTCCCTCCCCATTGTTACATATTAACATGTGGTTTGTAACAATGCAGAGAAGTTAGCTGATTACGTCCATAATAGGGTGTTCTCTAAAGGGCAGAGATATAATGGTATTCCTATAGAGAAGCAATACACTCAGTTATCTGCGTACCCGAGACCAAAAAACCAGCTGAATGTACCGAGTTGGCTGGGGTTATGAATGTGGTCAAACCACGAACATCGCATGCTTAGATCTACAAATTAATGTGTGAAGACAATAAGGTCTTATTATAAGCCTCGCTTTAAAACTTAATTGAATCGCCGGCCTCGCTGATAGAAAACCAACTGCCTTTTCCCAATCGCACTCGATAACTAAAACAGTTCACTAAATTAAAATCACTCAATCTATGTTCCAAAAATCAGAAGCATTTTACATTCTATTATATTTTCTGAAATTACCCCAGATCAATTCTAGTCCAGAAATCAACTACTATTGAATGTATATGTAAAAGCTTGCACACATTTACACTGTTCCGCCAGGAACTCATAGAAAATGTAGCCTATTGTATTACGTGGCAAGAACAGGTTCAGTCAAAATGTATATTATTTTGAAAACCACTTTACTGAAAATTATAAGCTGTTTGAATGCTGCGATTGAGTATGTATATTATATAAATCGTGACTATTCATGGCACGATCACGGTTGAAAGCCTGTTAGAATTGCTTACAGACATGTGTAGTAAACTATAACACTGTGTCGAGTTGAGAATAAATAGGCTCAATGACCACAGAACATCGGAAAATCAACCCAAACCAACGGCGTGCTGAATTAAATAAGGATAGGTCTATTTACATATGCCGAACTCACGTGTATAAGCCTGGATATGACGTGTATTTTGTGCAACTCAACTTGTCTCATTGAAAGATCATTGTTGAATGACTGATCTTTGGCATTTTCAACAGAGTACCTTACGTTTATAATTCAATAATTGGGACTGCTGGTCAAAAATATTTTCTATTTACTTAAACTCATGATTTCTAAAAAATTTCCCAGACCATACAGTATTAGAATCAACAATAGATCGGCTTCGTGTAATGTATTACAATAAATATCCATATACCACATACTGATTAAAATCCATAAACACAGCAAAAGAGTCTGCCATTCAAACTGTCCTACATACTCATTGGACGGATGGATGGATGGATGGATGGATGGACGGACGGATGGACGGACGAACGGACGGACCGACGGATGGACCGATGGCCGGAGGCTGGATGTGGAGAGATAAATAAAAATCAATTCTGAAATGCGCATTGGTATTGTCAACAAGCATGTGTTAGGGGCAAAAGAGACAGTCAAATGAGATGATGAATATGCATGTATGATATATATATATGGGCACGGTGTACTGGCTTGAATATAAACAGAATATTACTTTCTTATTTGTAAGTTTTGGGCACTGCTTACATAATAATTGTCCCCCAAATAATGGAAGATATGTTGCTCATAGATGTGCAGGAAATAGCATTGCAGGAGTGGGGGTCCAGATAATGCCCGATACCGGGTCTGGTATTCGACCAGTACCTGTCTAGTAATCTGCAATATCAGGGGGTAGGCTTAATGGTGGTCGTGCTGACGGTGCTGCTGCTGGTCGCGCCTGGTTTGAGTAGCGCGATAAGTAATGGTGATTGCACAATGGTGTAGTGGTGGTGAAATTAGATGTGGTGGTGGTGGTGCTGCTGCTGCTTTTGCTGTTGCTGCTGCTGCCGCCGCTGGTGCTTCTACTGCTGCTGCTGCTGCTGCTTGTGTGTCCTTGAGTAGATGGTATGGAGTGCAGCGTAGTTGTGGCACCCGTTGCGCTGTTAATGCTGCTGCGAAGTCCGGATTATGTCCTGGGTACTCACTCATATCCTAGACTTGCACATACGACGCTTGCTGCATTGTTATTGAAACCGTCATCACAAACTGTTCCCCAGACACCGCGTGAGAGAACTTCAAGGCGGCCTTCCTGGGGATTTGAACCATTAACCAGTCGTACTCGCTTTGTCGCTCTTTCTATAAATATGAAAGGTACATTGGTGTATATACATGTACACTGAGCTCTAAATAAGCAAGTTTCTGAGTATTTTACCCAATAACTATGGCCAGTTACACAATTAATTTAAATATCATGAGTGACGAAATAGTCAGTTACTCAATTAATTTAAATGTCACGAGTGACGAAATAGCCAATTGGTAAATTAATCTAAGTTTCATTGCTATTAATGTATAATGATTTAGCGTAGAATACCCAGTTAAATTCCAAAAGACGAATTTACAAATCTCACCGCGTGAGCGAACTTCAAGGCGGCCTTCCTGGGGATTTGAACCATTAACCAGTCGTACTCGCTTTGTCGCTCTTTCTATAAATATGAAAGGTACATGGGTGTATATACATGTACACTGAGCTCTAAATAAGCAAGTTTCTGAGTATTTTACCCAATAACTATGGCCAGTTACACAATTAATTTAAATATCATGAGTGACGAAATAGTCAGTTACTCAATTAATTTAAATGTCACGAGTGACGAAATAGCCAGTTGGTAAATTAATCTAAGTTTCATTGCTATTAATGTATAATGATTTAGCGTAGAATACCCAGTTAAATTCCAAAAGACGAATTTACAAATCAATCTAGGAGTAAATTTACACAATTACTGAAAAGCGTATCTAGAGCTCTGCTTGTACCGATAAACAGTCAATGCTGTTACCTCAACAAGCTGGAGTTAAAGATGGACCACCTGGCATTATAGGCTACCACTAAGAATGCCCCTCCCCAAAGGCTCAAACACGATTCAGTAGTACATGTTTTATATTATGAGAGGGCCTGTCTAACGCAACAGACACTATGTTATCTGGCAAAATAAAATTTCGCATTGTTCACCCATGATCTTCGAAATTCTTAATCCGATTGGTCTCACAATTTTACACCACCACAGCGGTTACCGTCAAAGAGACTTTCCAGACAATAGAGGGATACATTTTCGGCTATGCCCCGCCCATTTCTAGCTAAGCTTCGCTCACGTTTTTCGCGTGTTGGGATTGACTTACATACTTTGATCCGTGAATTCAAAGAATCTTAATTTCAATGTAACTATACAGGTAAGCCGGTGATTATTAAATTGTAAGCTCATCAAAGCCATCCGATTCGTACACTTGACGGACATTGCCTCATTCGCCATGAATGAGGCAAAGTCCGTCAAAAGGTACGAATACGTCGTAATGATTGTACCCCCAGTCCTATTCTCACCATATATTAATAACCTACACAATTCCTTATAAAATAGTAATCCTAAACAGCCAAAACTTGAAACAAGATGATGAATTATCCACAGTTTTTAAAATTATTATCCTCTCACCGTAAGTCGGAGGATGGTATTGCGATCTAGCCTGTCTGCTCGCCTGCTTGCCTGCCTGAATTCCTGCTTGCCCGCATTCCTGCCTGTCTGTCTGTCTGTCTGTCTGTCTGTCTGTCTGTCTGTCTGTCTGTCTGTCTGCCTGCCTGCCTGTCTGCCTGCCTGCCTGCCTGCCTGTCTGTCTGTCTGTCTACATGCCTGTCTTCTGCCCGCGTGCGTGCGTGCGGTGTTGTTTATGAAGTAGGCATATCAAACACAATTGGAACTAAACTTAAGAACCGTATATTACTGATAAGCGCATATAGAGCAACTCATTGATGTCCGAGGATGTGTATGTAGGCCTAATTTGATTCACGTTCTGGCTTAAGTATCCCTCGAACTAAAAGGAAGCTGAAAGGAAGGCATATTCTGGGTATACAATAAATACACAGACCGATTCTAATGTAAGCTGTTGAATATATTGAGGCTAATTTGCATGGGCACAGTTGCTGCCTATCGCAAAAATGGCTCCCTGTCAGGTTTATTTCGAACTATTCGACAGAATGAGTATTAACTTGTCGCGCGATCAAAGACATACAATTCTTACACTTGATAACGGAATTTCCAATGGACCATTAGATTTTTATTTATGCCCCGCCAATCTCTAACTAGGTCTCCACCCACACTTCACCGTGTTGGGATTGATCTATCTATCTGACTATCAATTTCCTGAAAACTGTACAGGTAAGCTGTTGAATATTTTGTAACTAATTTGACGTGGTGCTGTTGCTGCCTGTCGCAGCAACAGCGCTCAATCAAATTAGTTTCAACACATTCAACATAATATTTATTAAATAGTAAAGACATACAATTCGTACAACAACGCATAGCCGGTCTTCAAAAACGTGTGCGTGGCCTACCCATCCACGTCATTCATGACGTCATTCATTATGATGCCATTCTATACGTCGCATAGCTGATTATGACATCATAGCTGAGTTGAATTTATGTGCTTTGAACACTGAATTCCCAGAATCCCAGTTTCAAAGTAACTATACAGATAAACTTTTGGATATTTTGAACTCGCCTTAATGGCCCAGCTAAATGATATTAAACGATTATTCATTTGGTGAACTCCATGACCGTTTAACCTTTTGAACCGCAAAATGTCAGAAATATGAAATCAACATTTTCCGCCTTTTACTATACAACATTTGCTTTAGTATGGTGGCCGGTTGCAACTTCAGACATGCATAAGAGCTAACTTTTGCTGTTACTGTCCATATTTGCTGTGATCTGTTACTATATGGCCTGGACTACAACCCACGACTACATAAATCTGGGTATACACTAACCAATTATCCCCGAGCAGACGCAAGTTTCCGTTGTCTGCAGTAGTCGGGAAGACTCGTACTCAGAAGCCATGTTGGTCATACACCAACCGACTATGTCGTCAACAGTAAGCCTGCACCAAGCCATTAACCCAAGAACAACACGCATATATATATATATATATATATATATATATATATATATATATATATATATATATATATATATATATATATATATATATATATATATATATATATATATATATATATATATATATATATATATATATATATATATGTATGTTTATTCATATATATCTTACCTTTGCAGTTAAATGAAAAGTAGTAGGCTTGCTTAATATTCTTTATCAGATCGGCTTTTTTATGTCGCGATTCAGGACTCAACTTGCAAAATATGTTCCCCTCACCTACGTCTGTTGCAATGGTAAATGATTTACATGTCTCACTCCCCTGGCTCCGTCTCATCCGAGTACATGCTTCAAGACATTTTTTGAGTGGCCTAGGCCATTCGGTCGCATCTCTGACGATGTTGTCTCGCGCGTGATTGAAATCATACATCCCATTATAGTGGTAATTGTGAATACCTGCAATGGTTTCAAAGGAGAACAAAGATTAATAAATAGATCCGATCTGCCATTCAATTAGATGTCGAAATCAAAATGCGTATTGAATGAGGTATCTTGGTCAGTCATGAGCATTGAATATAAGTTTATGACCTGTATGTCGTTAATATTTAATAAATATTAGGTTGAACATTTTGAAACTATTTTGACCGGGCGCTGTTGCGGCTACGGGAAGCAGCATGACCCGTTGAAAGTAGCGTTAAAATATTCAACTGCTACATCGCCTAATACAAATGTGTAATATGTTTCCGTGAATCACCGAAATGGCACGAATGGCCCTCTAACAACCTTTGAGGTTGAGAAGTTACACATTTCATCCAAGTCACCTTAATTATAAAACAATCATCTACTTAATGTAGCATCTGTGGTGTTAGACTATGTCAATTCTCTCTGTAAAGGCTTATACAAAGAAATGTAATTTCTCTTAAATTTATTGCCACATCAATCAAAATGCCTTATTTCTATATATTAAGATGTTATCCATGCAGTCGAAGTAATATTTTTACGAAGCTCGTTATCTTAAGCACAGAAATGGAATGCGTATTTAAAATAAAAGCTGCATGTAATTTCTAGCAATGCACTAGCTTATCCCAAGCACATACAGAGATGGCATTGCATTTCTCTATAAATGTGAGGAAAATAATGCTCATTCTCAGTACATCTTTGGACTAACCTAATAATCATCAAACAATGAAACCACTAAATTAGCACTTTAATGACAAACTGGCAGTGATTTTGAGGAGTATTCTTTCGTAAGTTAAGAATCTATATATTTAAATTTTTATGTTTGGACTGACTAGCTCGATAACCTAGGCCGTTATTCCAGGGCTAAAATTAAGAAATGGCCTCGTGATCTGCAAGTGGATATTCTTTTAAGAAATTCTTAGATTTTCCTGACCATTAAAGTGTTAATTATTCAAGCCGTGTGGTTGAGATCATTCGTCTTGCCTTGTGAATTACATACTTGTTTTCTGGGTTGAAAACTTGAGGATTGAGTGGGCCAAAAAAGATCCAAATTTTATAAAACAGGAAACAAGGCAATAGCGATTGGTAAAATATTGCAATATAGTGTTAGAGTACGGTACATCATCATAATCATCATCATCATCATCACCACCACCACCACCATCACCACCACCACCACCAACACCACCACCATCATTGAATTCAATCAATTTTGCAACCCTCCCTCAGCCCCCACCCCAACACTCACCCCTTATGTGGAGCCTAATGTCAACATTGTCTCGCAATCCGCAATCATATGATTAACAAATATACAAACGTGGTTGAATTCCACCAACATTGACTTTGAGCCCACCCACCCATCCTATACCCCATCCCTCCCTCTCCCTACCCCCGGGGCGGAGCTTAATAGAAATGTCATCTTGCAGTCCGTGAGAATTTTTCTTTCAACCTTACTCTTGGTGTAAATATACCATTACTAATATCTGGAACCCGTGTGTTTATCTTTCAGAATCACATATCCAGATCAATTCACCTTTCCAGAGTACCCAACCATCAAATGACGTCATAATGAACTACGTGATGTATAGCATGAGATCATAATGAATGATGTCATGAATGACGTCGATACGTACGTCAGGACCGCATGTTTGAAGACTGTCTATGCGTTGTTGTACAAATTGTTTGCTTTTACTATTTAATAAATATTCTGTTGAATATTTTGAAACTAATTTGACTGGGCGCTGTTGCTGCCATAGGCAGCAACAGCACCCAGTCAAATTAGTTACAAAATATTCAACAGCTTCCCTGTATAGTTTTCAGGAAATTGATAGCTAGGGATTTTGGGGATCGATCAATCCCAACACGCCGAGATGTGAGTGGAGCTTAGATAGTGATGGGCGGGGCATAGCTAAAATGGAAAGGTCCATTAAGGGGCATGAGTGGTACTAGGTTGCCTTTGGTCTAGACACTTGCCCCGCTGCATTTCATTTTCACACTCACCAGCCTGGAATTGATCAGACGATCGCATTGTCATACGGCAAGTGGAGTATTTTATATCTGTGAATGGACATTTTACCCGATTACACCTAAGACGTACAGTATAATCGAAGCATTCAGTAGCGGCTCCTCGTCAAATTACTTAGAAAATATTCAACATAATATGTATTAAATTGGTATTGATTTTCATCCAGATGCAAAGTGGGCCATAAATTTTATGGTGCTAATTGTAACCCCGCCTCCACCTCCAATCCCCTGCCCTGTTCCTACGCCGATGCAGGGGTCAGAGTCTTTGTTTTATTTTAGTGAAATCTGTATATTACCCAGCGTTATCCTCAAGTAACAAATCTGAAATTCATTGGAAATATGGTTTTCAATGCATCACCAGAAAATATCTCGACACATTTAGTTAACATTTGGTACATGGATAATCATGTGACAAGACAGTTCTAATCGTGTTTCAGCAAGATGGAACATCCAGATGTGAAATGAGTATGGCACCCACTTTGCGACAATATTTTGAAGCTAAATGTCCAAATGCTAGAAAATAAGTGTTCAAACTGTATAAATTTAGAGGCTTAAATTAGATGTAATGAAATTAAATAACGCTTAGCTAATAACGATTACATATATATTAATATGTCTTAAAGTTCTAAATTTGAATTTGAGACAGGAGTCTCTAATTCAACTTTGCAACTAAAAATAGTATATTAATTTATACAAATGTAATCATCACATGCTGAGGTACACAATTTAGGGCTCTAAGTAAAATTACAGAATTTTAACAATGTTTTTGTCAAGCATTTTGGTGGAATATGCATCCTTAAGCTGTGAATAATTTGGTATCTGATGTGCAAAGATAAAATAGTTAAGTGGTCACTCGTGTTTTAGTCAACTATGGCCGTCATTGACTTCATAAACCCTTGTTGAGCTAAGAAATATATGGGTCAATTTCAGGAGAACATACCAAAAAGGTGGTTCAGAAATGTCAAAATTCAAACCGTTATGATATATAATTATATGAATTTTTATTCATTTGACCTGGTTGGAGGGGATGGTTTTATACCGTGTCATGCCTAATCTTAATCCATTTCCTGAAAATTATGTCCTCACTACACCCATTCCCATCGATTTGGTCAAGTCCAGAAGATATCAAGAGTGATTCTATTACGACTAACATGCAGATCGGCTGTGTGTGATGTAAAATTATCAAGAATATATATATATATATATATAAGGACAATTAATGAATAATATATATATATATATATATATATATATATATATATATATATATATATATATATATATATATATATATATATATATATATATATATATATATATATATATATATATATATATATATATATATATATATATATATATATATATATATATATATATATATATATATATATATATATATATATATATATATATATATATATATATATATATATATATATATATATATATATATATATATATATATATATATATATATATATATATATATATATATATATATATATATATATATATATATATATATATATATATATATATATATATATATATATATATATATTATTCATTTTATATATATATATATATACACCTGTGCAAAAGTTAAGCACCACCCTATTTTTACGCACATGCGAGGGTATATTCATGTGCTATGAAGAAAGCAATAGCATAAACATTTATGTACCCATCCATCTTAGTGCAAGAGGCAATAATGCAACTCGAGGAATGCTGATTATGATGGTGGGGAAACACTGTATGTTTTTGTTTGAACTTGAAAACGAGGCCTGAATATGGTTACGTTGACACAACTGACAACTATTGCCCTACAGTTGACACACGTGGCTAGATTGTCATTAATGGTGTCTGAAAACAAAGTTTAACATCTGTGCACGAGTTTGAGACTGTCATTATTAATACCGGGTATATCCACCTTGTGCCTGGATGACGGCCTGGACACGACGTCTCATGCTGGTCACCAACCGACTGATACGCCATTGTGGTATTCGTTGCCATTCAAGATGGAGTGCGTCTGTTAGGTTCTGCACAGGAGGATCCCTCCTTCTCACCATGTTTCCCAGAATGTCCCAGATATGCTCAATAGGGTTCATGTCAGGGCTCCTTGCTGGCCATGGTAGGGTTTCGATGGCATTCTGGCGGAGGTATTCATGCACAGCTCTAGCACGATGTGGTCGGGCGTTGTCATCCATGAATATAGGGTGGGTTCCAGGTGCATGATTTGTGGCATGAAGCAGGAACCGACTTTCATCGGACCAGTGTACCCGTCTCCAGGATCTCATGTTCCAGTGTCACGCTCCTCTTTGTGGTGTGCAGTGAGGAGAGGACGTCTGACAGGTCTCCTAGCTTTCATCCCAGCAGCATACAGTCTCCTTTTGACGGTAGACATTGACACTCTATTGCGCGTTTCCCATTGCTGGCTGAGCACTCTGCTGTTGGTGAATGGAGATCTCCTAACAAGGCGTACTAGGGCTCGATCATCACGGGCAGTAGTCTTCTTCGGTCTTCCAGATCTAGGCCTGTCGTTCACCTCGTTAGTTTGCCAATGTTTTGCAATCAAACGACTGATTACAGTATGGTTAATGTTCAGCTGTCTGCCAATCTCTCTGCATGACATACCAGTGGTATGCATGCTTATGATTTGCCATTTCACACGATCACTTAACCTTCGTCTTGCCATAGCGGTTCACAATCAAGAGCTAATTCTCTCTGTACAAATAAACCACGGTCATGAACACAAAATTCCTAATCTTGTCGCCTAAATCTGTATGTAATGTTCTACACCTCAAACTGGACTTTTACATAACTGAACACGTGTGCTGTTTCCCGCCACGCACGGACATCAAGCGGCGTGAAGTCATGCATGCATGTGCATTTCGTACTTGGAATTATGTCAGCTAACGCGGGGACAAAAAGTATGGCAGCCTAGTTGTTCCATCATGTTTCTACGTTCTATTGTTTTTGCTGGTGCTTAACTTTTGCACAGGTGTATATATATATATATATATATATATATATATATATATATATATATATATATATATATATATATATATATATATATATATATATATATATATATATATATATATATATATATATATATATATATATATATATATATATATATATATATATATATATATATACTCGTTGGCTGTAGAGGTAAATTGTATGAATCCAAATGAAAAATTCAATCTGAGTGTCTTGATATATGTGACGGTCTTGGCAAAATGTTATGGTTTTGACATGAAATGACATAAAAATGCAAATTTCCTGGATATTGTGCACAGGAATGTCTATTGATAACACACAATACATTAGCAGGACACATAGAATCATAAGGCATCTCCGATGTAAAGAAATGTGCAAATTTCCATGACTTAAATATAATGAATGTGATGATCTTGACTGTGATGGTTTTGACAGTATGATGCGTTTATCTATGCTGTAATTTTATTTTTTTCACTAGATGCAATGATGCTATGCTTTTCAAAATAGGCTGTCGTTCTAAATATGAAACTTTATAACAGGAATTGATAAACGCATTTGGAAAAACTTGGGCAAATATTCGGCTTTGACATCTACTTCATATACTCTTCAAAGTAGCATGATTCAGATATCAAATTTCGTTTATATAGTTACACTGTTATGCTTTACGTTTTATGTTTTATGTTATAGTGATACAGGAGAGCTATAACAGGGGCGAAAACCTTATCGGATTGATTGTCACATATATTTACTAAAGGATATATTCATGAGGTCTTTTTAAATGCTTCTGTCTACTGCAAATTTTATGATGGAAGGAAATCGTACAGTCTCTGTTTGGTCATTCCCACATACATAGCACCGGTTATTGTGGTCTTATTGTGTACTAGAGATGCTAATTATATAGATTATATCATCTACAAATGTTTATGTTTTAGTTTGCGAATTGACAAAATATACCATATCCCATTATTTAAGGTATTCGCTAGAGGTATGTGTGGTATTTTCCTGTATGACTGGTGGCGGATGCCATCGTAGTTGTTAAAGGAGCTGTATATCTGATACACACATTCTTGACGTAGGGTTATGGATGCTGATACCGGCAGTATGACAGGGCCGATATTAATAATTCCGGTACCTGGAACCTGTACCTGATTAGCTGCATCGTCTGATACTATGGACGTTAGGATTCGTCGAATAGTTTTCAGAAGTTGTAGGGATACAGCCTAAAGAATAAGAACGACGGGCAAGGCAACTTTTACATTCTTTGGCGCAAGGGTGCTAATCCTCAACAGACACCTATCCTGTCTTAATGTAAGCCGAGTTAACTGGTGATCTCTCAATTGGCTGTCAACATTTATCTGTTAGTAGCATTGACCAAAATGTCAAGGATGTAAAGAGGGGAGCCATTAAAGCTCGGTTCTTAACTGGAACATATATTGTACAGTCAAAGCTAAGCAGATTTAATCAAAACAAAGTCGATCCAACTTGTCCTTTATGTCAGATTGCAAGCGAAGACTATACTCGCATCCTTATCCAATGTGGTGTTCTGCATAGCTATTATGAAACACAGTTTACAAGGTTTAAAAGCTGCAGTGACCGAATGCTGTGGTTCACATCACTGGGATACCATTAGTATCTATCCTACTTACTCAACTTATTATAGACAGTACTGCATTGCCCACCTGTGGGATACTGTATAATTCTGACCTTCTGTGTACTGTTGAACTACTTAGCAGACAACTCTTTTACAACATACACTGCTCCAGAGTTCATATTCTGAACACCATATCAGGATGAATAGCCTATGCCTATAATGGTTCTCGCGATGGATTCAGCAATGCATCTGCGGGTGTTGTGTTGAATTACTCTGGCCGTTCCACACATCCCCTAGGCGCTTGGGATGCCTTGTCCGAGGGGAACGCATGGCATCTCATATGGTTCACCTAGGGGTTTTCATGGCACTACCCGATGTAGCAGATGAAACCGACGATCTTATTTTTAGTATCAATATAAACTTGTGATAAATCAACCAATTAATACAGGATTTCTTTTTGGACTTCTAAATCGTTTCGTGTTTTGTTAAAATCGATTAGCGCCTTCGCGCTTTTATTCTTCCAAAGCATCAAATAGTACGTTTGTTCATTATTTTAACTCAAATATGTTTTAAACTTATGATAAATTTTTAGAAATTAATGCGTTTTAATGTTAGGAATTTATATCGTTTGGTTTGTTGTTTTATTCTGTACTGCTCTTGTCCAACTACTCTATCTAGTTTTAGGGTGTTGTTTTATTCTGTACTTGTCTATTTAATTTTCCATTGTTTATTACTTGCTTCTAATCTATTTTCGTTTGGTTATTATCCGATTTTAACCATTACCACTACGGTGGGTGCTTCTATCAAGAGGAGGACTATACGAACATAACAAAACAACTCCCGTTAGCAATGGAGTCTTTAGATTTCAACCCACACGCCTTGGACACTGTAATATCCTAACTAGATCAATAGGAAGACACGTCCAGGATATGATTAAATAAACTGTGAGTCTATATTTGGTGGGCCATGCGACATAATAAATTAAATCTACTCAGTAGTTGCAAAACTAATTTATGTTGTTAGTGCAAGACGGACATTACTCGAAAGTGCAAATACAGAATGTTTTGAGTGTGTATGTCGGTAGGTGTAATCAGAGAAAATTCCATTCATACTCCACCCTACGTATGACAATTCGATTATCTGATCAATTCCCGGCTGGCGGGTTTATAAATGAAATGCAGCAGGACAAGTGTCCAGTCCAAACGCTACCTGGTACCATCCATGTCCCTTGATTATTCTGGATATCTGATTCTGAAATATAAAAAGAAGGATGGCAGATACTAGCCTTGGAATAAAAGTGCGTATGGAAGCAAAAGTATCATGGATTGCAAGACGATATTTTGGTAGACTGCGCCTCATAATAATAATAATAATAATAATAATAATAATAATAATAATAATAATAATCGTTATTTATTGAGGGTAGCACTTCAAGTACATGGGGTGGGGTGGCGGAGGAATGGTGTTGAGGGTGTGTGGTGGAGTGGAAAAAGTCAAAGTTGGCGTCATTCATCCATATGACTGCGGATTACGAGACGCTGTTCACATTAGGCTCCGCACCTGTGGGTGGGTGGTGTGTTTGGGGATGGTGGAGGTGGTGTGGTGGTGGGGTGACGGAGGGTGGACAATATGGCAAGGTTGGTAGAATTCAACCAAATTTGCTTTGTGAGTTACTTTGTAAGGCCGTGCCCCTGATGATGATGATGATGATGATGATAATAATGATGATGATGATGTTGATGATGATGATGATGATGATGATGATGATGATGATGATGATGATGATGATGACGGTGTACTGTAAATAGCACTATTTGATAAATCTCTCTAGCCTTGTTTTCCAGTACAAGTATAATTTCTTATTTATAAAATTTTGATCTTTCTTAGCCCACTCAATAGTCAGGTTTTCAGCCCAGAATGCAGCTATGTAAATTTCAAGGCAGCTGGGCGGTGTGAACGAATTATTCTGAGTGTAGCGAAAACGTAACTATCCAACACGCCGCCGACATGCGCAGTGTCCAATCTATGCATATTTATGGTTTGGCTCATTCAGCTAGTAAACATATCAGTTCTTCAAAGTGTTTGAATCTTTACAAATGCGTGAATAAAATGGCCGGCGCTTAGTTAGAATTTGGTGATGCATATCTAGAAACGGATCTCTCTATAGTTTCTGTGCTTCCCCCGCCAATGGAACTTTCCTGTTTATTCAACCATCATATGACGGCATAAACAACTACGTGACATGTATGATGACGTTCCACTCAATGCCATCATGCATGACGTAGATATGTTCGTCACAAACACATACACACATAATTGGTAACGGACTAAGCATTGGTGTACGAATAGTATGTCTTTACTATTTAATAAACATGCTGTTGAATATTTTAAAACTAATTTGGCCTAGTCAAATTAGTTTCAAAATATTCAACAGCTTACCTGTATAGTTTTCTGGAAATCATGGAGTTCAGGAATCGATCGATCTCAACACGCGCGAGCTGTGGGTGGAGCATAGCTACAGATAGGCTGGGCATATTTAAAACGGGAAAGGTCAATTATATAGTCTTGTTGAACATTCTCCAGCAAGATTTAGCCTACCCACATACTTCTGAAATTAGCAAACGCGAATGCACTATAGTTAAAAAAAGTAAAAAACCCGACCGACTGACCAACCAACAGCGATTAAGGTGATATAGGTCATATTATATATCGCAGATGGAAACATTGCAACATCTTTCTGTCTGAGTCTTATAAAAAGTAGAAAAAAAGCGAAACTGACGTGACGGAAAATGGCATCTATGAAACATAAGCATAGGGCCTATGTAAAATTGACATGACTTACATCTGGGTCCACTTTATTTGTTAGTGACGCCTAGCTCTTGAGATTGCAGTGTCTCAGTTCTAATACACATATACAGGGAGGCTGTTGAATATTTTGGAAACTAGTTCGCGTGGTAACTGGTACGATCATAGTTTCAGAACATTCAATAATCTATTTCTTATATTATAAAGCTTTTTTCATTTTTTTTGTAATGCCGGGATTACATTACACGGCGTTTTGTAGTCGGCTGACTAATTTTATCGTAGGACTGCCGGACGATTTCTCGAGAAACTATCGTGACGATCACACTGCCAACACATAGCGCGACCAAGTCGTGCACATTTAACACAACATCATCAACAACAACAACAACAACAACAACAACAACATAGCAACAGCAGCGGTAGCAGCAACAGCAGCGGCGATTGCGGCAGCAACATGGCGCGGTTGCGCAGAAGGAAAAAACCCCCAAAAACGACTTATTATATCGAGTATCGCAACTTCGCTCACAAAATACGACCACCGACAATCATATGCAAAAAGTTCGACATGTCGAACTTTTCATAATCGGCCGAATTTTGTTTACGACATCGAGTATCGGTAATACGATCATGAATTTAGAGTTATTAAAGCATACATATTCAAGGATATCTAAATTTTTGCTTAGTCCGCATTTCAAACAGTCTTCTCTTGGCCTGCAAATGGACACGCCTCAAGACCACAGCAAATTCCGTTTTGTCAAACTCTATGATTAAAATGGTTATGGTTAAAATAGTCAACAGTACGTTTTATTTTTGTTTTTGGAATCATGTGATGTTAATTTATGTGCCGATCTGTACAATGTTCATATGAAAAACATAAAAATTGTAACTAAAATGTTCAATTAAAAATGGCACATATATTTTTAAGCACATTGAGGTGAAAAAATAGCCTAACCCGGAAAAAATTGCTATCAAGCTGGTTTTGGTCTCGTTGAAACCAGGATTTCATCCTCTATAACATATCGAAAATCCGCAAAAAAGGTTTTGGGGAAATCTTACAATATGCAAATTAGCTAATTAATATGCGTATAACAGCTTTGTGTTGGTTAAGCATTTAATCTGGTATAGCATGGATGTATTTGTTATCTAACTTGCTTTTTATTGCCTGATTCATATACCAGATATGATAAAATAAAAATATCATAATCAGCTAATTAACTTAAAATAAATTCAAATAACTAATATGCAAATTCGTTAATTAAAAGAGCATACTCACACCAAATTCTTGAAAATAAAATTGCTAAATTTGTGTACTTTTAGAGGATTAAATTGTGTATCTATATGTAATGAAGCGAAATAAATCCTAACATAAGATCATTTCATTTTGTATAAATTAATACAATCTTTCAGTTGTCAAGTTGAATTAGGGATTCGTGTCTCTAATTCAATTCAGAACCTAAAAAATTATGGTAATTAATGCCTAATGAAATCATCGTATGTTAAGATTTATTTTGCATCCTTATATAGGCACATAATTTAAGCCTCTAAAAGTATATAATTTAACAATTGATTTTCAAGCATTTTTGTGTGAATCTGGACCTGTAACACATGCGAACCGAGAAACTAAATATGATACATTATTTGTGATCTAGTTACTATATACATGAGTCCATAATACTATAGACCTGTGCTTATAGCCTATTGAATATTTAAAATCCAGTTTGAAGCAACAGTCAAAATTAGTTTCAACATCTTCAAGACCTTTAGGGATTGTTATTTTGAAATTGAGTCAATAAAAGCATGTAACATACCATAATGAGTCATTTGAGATGTATCCTTGAATACGTACAAGTGGAACTGTGGATAATGTTTTGGTGGAGATAGATTTTAATGGGAGTGTACATTTGACACTTAGATGCATATTAACTTTAGAGGAGTTAGTAAGGAACCGTATACACATATCTTTATCCAATTATCAATGTATCATATTCACTTTAATTATTATCATCATCAGAAACAATAAGTTCCACCATGTTCCTACATCCATCACCATAACAATTAGCACGTGCCAAAACAAATTTAAGGCCATTTTTTACGACACGAGCATACCATTGTTCCACATGGACTTCTTAAAGAAGATTTGCACTTACACCAACCAACTTCGAGAATGTCTTGTGGTCCAGGTTCTAAGTCAGTCGCCACAGGTGTTAATTTCTGATCTTCAAGCTTCCATCTTCATTCTGTAGGATCAGGCGTGGTTAACATTAGGCTTTTCCTTTGTACACTTTGGATGTGCACTCTTAAACAATGGTAGGCAGTGGCTCCCTCTGTTGGTGGAAGTTTCTCTAATTACATTTTTGACATACCTGTTGCTGCCATCCGCATGTACAAAACGTACCTGAGGCCATTCAATGTATCAATTGCCTTCCCTCCATACAGCATTACCAATGGCTCATCCCTGCCTCGATAACCTTCTACTGTGTAGTGTCATATGCACCTAGCTCATCACTGAGTTTCCTGATCGCTTCTGACTATGTAACCTTCTTTAGAATGGCAGTTTTACCTTGACCGAACGAAGCTGAAGATGTGTCGCAGCCACCCGATACATGAATGAATAGCAGCCGATACGCGATCTCATCACGCAGTTGTTCACATATATCCCGGATATTGCAGAGCCTCTGGCCTTTCCTTTGACCTTTCTTTTCCTCTGATTTCAGAAATCTATCTGCTAGTTCAGGTCTAAAATAGTACAAGAGGAGCAAAAGAATGTCAGTGTCATCAGCTACTACTATCACAGACTTGTTATTTACAGATATAAGTTCTATGGCCGACGATACTATCAATGTGTCAGCATCATCTACTGATTGGCGTACTTTATGATTTTCAGCTGCAAGATAACGTGCAAGTAATGATATGAATTGATTCTTATTTTCTTCATTTGCAAGAAATACATTCTGTCTTGCATGAACCACAGCTGACGCGTTGATCTTCACGTATGCAGCTGACTTTCCTGATCACCATTGATGCGCATCGTCTTTAGTTAATGGTCCATTACAGTAGTTATCAAAGACAATAACACTTTGGCCATATCGTGTTTCAACATACCTAACATATTGATTTAAAATATTTTAATAGTTTCCTTGTCTTCCACTTAACTCTATGGAGTAATGCGCGTCCATCTAGTAATACTTAGTTACAGCTGGAATTGGCCGTTCAGCAACGTCCTGAATGACAGTCTCTGCTAAAGCTGCCGTATTTGGTTCACGCATGCTGAACTCCTTAAAGAGAGTCGTTGGATAGGTGGTTAGTTCATATGCAACGTAGAGTGTCATATCTTCTGATCTTTCTACAAGTGCTATAAGTCTTAGCAAACAGATTGCTTGTGTTAAGATGAACTACATGTTGACCGACCGTGATGCCATTTTTGCAGAGTAACTAGCGTCTTTACTTGATCAGCTTTCTTTATCAAAACCTCCGGAATCTTGATGTTGTTAAACTTCTTTTGTATTTTAGAGGCAACCTCTTCAGTTTGATCGCAGTTGATTGCATTATGATCACCAGCAGTTAGGCCAGATGCCAGGAATCGCAATCTTTTTTCAACCATGCCAAATGGTTCATAGATATCAAACCAGTCAATAACGCTGAGAAGGTTTTTGGAAGTCATGGTTGACTCTTGATTAACCAGCTCAACATGTTGCATGCTTGTTATCTGTTGAAGTTTAGTCAGAGAAGGCATAGCATCATGAACACTGGCACACATATGCATGCTGTTGACCTAGGTAAGACGAATAGACTCTGTAATTCATCGTAGTCAGGTCAAACCTCTTCGACCTTTTATGCTCCGCATCATAACCTGCTCAATAACAAGATATGTCCAGAATCCAGCCCAATATCTGTCAGATCATTATGTGTGATATCCATGAATCATGAATTTTTCATATAAGCATAAGCGGGTATCCGGTAATTGAATCATGAGTTGAAGATACAGGCGAGTGGGCTTTGCATAATCGTTATGGCCAGTCGCTGCGAATAGGTTGATCATCTTGCTGACTGCAATACGATATAAATGCCTACCACCTGTCATTTCACCTCTTATCTGTAGTAGATAAGACCTTTGCTGACATGAAAGTTGACTGGCAAAGTATGTGAAAGACTACTTCAGCAGCAGCGAAGTCGAAACACTGTTGCAGTCTTTCCTAAACTTCATGACCCCATGCATCATCCCTTTGTTTACACACGGCAATAATCTGGTCACGAAATGTCCGGGTACACGCTGGTGAGTCAGCGTCCATTTTGTTTTCGTTTGGGATCGGTATAATTCCTTCTACATGCTTGGTGCACGAACTTTTTGAAGTTATGTTTCTGAGATAAGGACTCAAGATCAAATTCGAATTTGCTATTACCTCTTAGTTTACTGTAATCGGTCAAAGTGGTTACGCCCTTTTTAGTAACTGTTACTTTTTTATCAGTGCTGTCCGAATTATTAAATGTTTCCATGCAAATAATCCAACAGTCTTCATCGCATTGGCAATCAGACCCTGCGCAAACACTTTCATTGGACATCATTATATCAGTCTTCTGGGGTTACAAATGGACGCTGGTATGGCCTAAACAACTAAATAAAAACTTACTTAAAGGTGCATAATCACAGGATAATTTCGGGAAATAAAATTGTTGAATTTTTACACCTTTAGAGGCTTAAATTGCGTGCCTAGATGGAATGAAACGAAATAAATCATCATCGGTAAGACATTGAAGGCCAATAAGGCCTATTGTCGATCTAAATTACCACGATTTGGAATGCTCATTTATTTCAGTCTGTAAAAATTAATACAATATTTTAGTTGCCAATTTGAATTAGGGACACTTTCACATCATACAAAATTGTATTACTTTATATTGACTGAAATCATTACATGTTAAGATTTATTAACTTTTGACCACAAAAGGTTGAAAGTCCCTTGTAATTTGTCGTTTAATTTCCTCAATTTGCCATGCACCATTATCAAGTAATGCGTCTAGATCAGTTTATGTGTTGGTGTTGGAACAAAAGTAAGTCCGTAATTTAGTAATGATCTTTCTGATTCACTTAATGGAGCGCCAGTGAGGTTAACACGAATATTTGTGCCTTGGAGAATTTCAGGCGGATGTCGCCGGACAGAAGTTGCAATCGTGATTTTGCGATGTTAAGGGTTTCATATTTATCATTAGTCTCAAGGTTATTGATGATTTTCTCAGGCTGCAGTGCGCCTTTATACCGCTTGATTATGCATTTATCATGATACAAATTGACCCCTGGAAAACAGGCAACATCCATGTCATGGTGGGGAGTCAAATTTATCCTAACCAAGATTGGATGAGCCAAAGAGTAGAATTTTGTTTGTTCTGGTAGACAGACACCAATCAGTTATGACTGTTGTCTCACTTCGAAATTTCCAGAAAGTAGTCTTATCCGATGATACAGGTGTGTTGTTCTGCACCTGTAGGTTTGCTCGTTTGCCTCGTGTGGGCGTGACACTAGACCGGGGTATGGTGGAGGAAGGAGGTGGCGTGTTGATGTTGTGTACGCTGCTATTTCTCTTCTGCAGGTGTGGAAACCGTGGAATGAGTGGTGAATTTCAGTACCTTATGATATATTGATACATTGTGTACTTTTTTTTCCCACCCTGTGATGGTGGTTTATCATCTGGCAGTGGGACAGAAGTTGAAGCGAGGCAGGCAAATCTGTTAGCATAACTGCCAACAAAGCTACCTGCTGATGTTGATGGGACCCACTAGTGCTAAGGGAGCGTTTCCTATCCCAACGTGTCAGTGGGGTGCAATTTCTGCTGCCGATCTAGGACGTGTATTCTGTTGTGGCTGTGTAGTTGCTCAAAAGTGCTTGGAATTGCAGATGTTGGAGGATTCTGTGGCCGTTTGACTTTTGATTTCGTGTCTGCCTGCTTAATGAATTCGAAATCTCTGTTATAGCACGCTCTTCTAATTTGCGCAGGACCCAACTATAGCCAGGTTTTGGGAATGTTGAAGGCCAACCGCATGGGGATTTTTGTTCTGAAGCGAGTTCGGCGCTTAGAGTACCTAGCTGGAGTTCATTGTGTTAATGTTAGTATTTTGGGGTACTATGGAGTTCCACACCATCCTTTGATCGTGATACCAAAAATAGTAGTAGTAGTAGTAGTAGTAGTAGTAGTAGTAGTAGTAGTAGTAGTAGTAGTAGTAGTAGTAGTAGTAGTAGTAGTAGTAGTAGTAGTAGTAGTAGTAGTAGTAGTAGTAGTAGTAGTAATAGTAGTCAATATTGTCAACGCACTGGCTCAGAATCTTCAATAATTGAAAAAATTCAAAAATTTAAGATATTTTGGTTTATCTTACTGCCTGAGATTTGTCATTTTGTTTGAGGAAAGCCATATGGCATTAATGTTAACCCTTTACTGGTTAAATTTGTTCAGTAAAATCCAAATATGCGCTTACTTATTTAATGTATATTTGCAGGCACAGACAAGGTCATTCCAGAGAATATACCACTGGAACGACTGTCTCGGTTCCCGAGCCAGTCATTACAGCGGTAAATTTTCAAAAATACTCCAATCCCCGCCGGCAAATGGACATTGCCCAAGATCACTAAATTGACCGTTTTTGGCTGGCCATCATGCAAGGGTTAATGTTGAATGATTGAGATGGATATTATGGATAGCTATTTGAGTTTTGCTTTTACCAAGATGTCACGTAGATTCGGATTTTTCTTAAATGCAATTACTGGACGCTTGTTAAAGGGTTGTTTCAGTTTCTCCTGTAGGTTTTGATACTCATCTTTCAAGATTTTGGAAATTTCAACGTTTTTCCGATTATAGGTCAGAATGAATGGAATTTTGTCACGTTGATCAGATAGTCCTGGGTCCGAGTTTGTTCCCCTTGGCCACTGTGTTTCGAGTTCTTTAATCCAAAACGATTCTCGAAGTTTTCTTTGTTTATCAGTTTCTTCTGCCGTATCTGAAAGGGGTGGCTGTTCAATCGGCATAATTTCAAAGTCACGAAGGACTAAATGGTCAGGAAGATTAAAATGTTCGGAAACATGTGTGTCTTCCTCTAGCCTAATATCTGAGAGGTGTCGAGTTGCCCGCCATCTTAATGGACATTTGGTTTCGCCGACATACTGTTTTTGGCACAATTTGCATGAAATTAGATAAATAACATTTTCAGAGTCACAATCTAGATTAGACTGAAGTTGGAACTTGCTTTTGTTCTGAAAGCTCGTGAAAGTATTCTGGTTTGGGAGAAATTCATCTAACTTGCACCTTTTCTTTCCGCATTTGCGAGATTCGCCTACACCTATAATAGGACGATTGTGAGAAATTTTGGTAGGCCGACGATTTGAGGCATTATCTGGAATGGTTTCCAAGCCATCCAATGTTTCAGATTTGATTTTGCGCAAGAATCGTGAGGAGTAACCTCGTGGTTTGAGGGCTTTGAATAGGGTAGAGCATGCTTCTTCAAAGTTTTTCCTATCACTCGAATTCCTGTGAAAACGGATTATTTGTGATTTTACTATTCCTTTAAAAGTATGCGGTGGATAGAAAGATTTTTTGTGCAATAGCTGATGCGAATCGGTTGGTTTGAAATACACTTTGTAGTCTAAGTAGCCAGTTGTTTCATACTGTAGACCTTTATATACAGCTACATCCAGGAAATCTACGAACATCTCGTCAATGGCCGCTTTTAATTTAATATTCGGATCGTGATTGTTCAGAATTTCGAAAAATTCATCAAACTCTGCCTTTGTGTGTTGCCAAATCATGAACATGTCATCAAGGTGCCTGCGATAAATGAGGGGCTGTTTTGGACACTTTTCTAACGCTTCCTCCTCCCACTCTGCTACGTAAATATTGGCAAAACATGCGATTGCAACATATATGTGATGACGCAGTCAGTCAGTCAGTCAGTCAGTCAGTCGAGCGGGCGGCTGGGCAGATGGGTGGGCAGGCTGGCGGTCACGGTCGGTCAGTCGATCGGTCTGTCGGTCTATCTGTCTGTCAGTCGGTCGATTGGTCGGTTGGTCGGTTGGTCTGTCAGTCGGTCAATCAGTCAGTCAGCATGATAGTAGTAGTAGCCGTAGTATTAGTAGTAGAAAAAGTAGAAGTAGTAGTAGTATTAGTAGTAGTAGTAGTAGTAGTAGTAGTAGTAGTAGTAGTAGTAGTAGTAGTAGTAGTAGTAGTAGTAGTAGTAGTAGTAGTAGTAGTAGTCATTGAAAGCTGTGCTGAAATTGGCTCTGCAAATTGTGACGAATATTTTCGTCACTACTGCTCGTATACACTTAATTTTTGTTTTGTTCGCTGCATAAGCGGTTTTGGTTGAGTTTGATGTTTTCTGTTTGTGTTTTATTCGTCGTTGTTTGTCGTATTTTGTGATTCTGGTTTTCTGGTTTCGAGAACTAGAGTCGCCAAGTAAACTGCCATTGTATTTGGCAACCGTCGTGTTACATTTGTATATAAGTTTAGGTGGCTTTTTGCCTACTATATCTCCGTTATTGATAAGCGCATTTGTACTTGGCGGGCTGAGCTTTCTGCTTAGGCCGATCTCGCTGACCTGTCGAGATATCGTGCTTCGTACGTGCATTTATATTCACTGCTGTAGACAGGCGTAATCTAGGGCAATGTGAATGCTCGCTAGTAACATGTCAAGTCGCTATAAACAGACTCTTAGCCTTAGGCTCACCACTGCTGGGTTGAATGTTGGCGTCATTGACGTCTATCATGGAATAAAAGACACTGTAGGGGCTGGGCCAAATGTCTTAAAGGGGCTAATTAATATTAGCAAAAATGTCTGGAATCTTACGGTCAGTTCACAAGGAGTGAAAGAAAGGTTTTTGGAAGAGGGCCTGATTGTCAATGGACAAATATGTAAGATCGAAGAGGTTGATTCAGATAAATTGATTGTAAAAGTAAAGGCCCCTCTTGAAATTCCGAATGAACGTATTACAGCCGAGCTGGGAAAATATGGGCGAGTGATAAAAATTGAAAGGGAGACGTATGCCTTCGATAGAACACTTGAAAATGGAATAAGACGGGTGTGCCTGGTAAAAATTGATAAACCAATTCCAGGTAGATTGTCTATTGATGGGAACTTCTTCCTCCCTGTGTGGTATAGGGGCCAGGTTAAAGAGTGCCGTATCTGCACAAGTACTGAACACCTAGCTAGTACCTGTCCTTACAAGAATAAGTGTCTTTTGTGTGGGTCAGCTGATCATTTTAAATCTCGATGTTATAAAAGATCATCGATGAATGCTGCAAGTAATGTGGAAGAGGCGAGTGCTAGCTATATGCATCCTGCTTCTCTCAATTCCAGTGAAGTACACAGTAATAACAATGTGCCACACACCTATGCACATGTTGTTAGCAAGGCTGAATATCCCATTGATAGTAAGACTGTGGACCCCAATGTTAGTAAGACTGGGGGTCCAGTTGTTAGTAAGGCTGGTGATCCAGTACTGGCAAAACACGTTGATGAGATTGAGGTTCTGGAGACAGGTATATCTGCTACCGCTCCAGCAACAGCTGAAATAGCCCAGGAAAATGATGACTCCGACGCTGTTGATGATACACAGAGTTTAGTACTGGGACAAACAAAATTTGGATCTCAGTCAATGGATGTTGATGTACCATTTGATTTGCCACCACTAACAGAGTCTGGTGTGTTATTAATACATTCTAGACAGGCAATTGCACAGGTTACTATTGCTGGTGGGGTTAAAAGAGTAATAGAAGACTTGAGCTCTGGGTCGGAGGACAGGGAGGATGACGATATAGACGACTCTATCTCTATTGCAGAGTCTGACACGTCGATCCAAACGCAGGAATCTCAGCAGCCCGATGAAATGGTACTGTATCTCTCAGAGAAGGGCGATATTTTAGTTCCATACATTACACGCTTAGGTGTTCGCTATAGGCATTTGCGGAGTGATTCAGACATTTCACGGTATCAACATCTGACCATTACTGATCTTACAAATTCAGAGTTTACTATGAAGATTGGCAAATGGGCTAAGCGGGATAAAAACAGTAAGAAGACAAAACCAAACTAGATATTATGGGTACTATGCATAGATTCGTAATCATAATGATAATTTGCTCACTTAATTGCTGTGGTTTAAATGATGGATTGAAGCAACGCATGTTGCTAGAGAAATTATCTGATTTGAAAGCTGATATCGTCATGCTTCAGGAAACTAAGTTCCATAATGTTGAAGTACTAGAAAATTTCAAACAACTTTCTAAGGGTGAAATATTCTATTCCAATGCCACTGATTTAAATACAGGAGTGGCGATTTTATTTTTACCCAGGTGTTTGACTTTATTAAATATCATTTCATCGGAAGCTGATAGTAATGGCAGATGGGTCGTGGTGACTGCTGAAATGTCTGGTTCAACACTAAATTTGATGTCTATTTATGCCCCTGCATCCCATTCTCAACGAGGTACATTTTATTCATCTCTTCGACCAGTAATTCATGATAGATCAGAAAATATTATTATTGGTGGAGATTTTAATTGTGTTTTAAATCCAGAGAAGGATAGGCGTTCGCTATCAATATACGCTGATACGTCTCATCGGCGTTTACAGGAAATATGTGACAGTGAGCACCGTTTGGATAGTTATAGAGTTTTAAACCCTGAATGTTGTGAATACACAATGGTAACACCAAATGGTCAGACAGCTTCTCGGTTAGACAGGATTTATGTACAGAGAGAGCTAAAAGGGTTAATTTCGGATAATGGCATATATCCTGTACCTTTTTCTGATCATTGCCTGGTTTCCACTGTGTTAGATAATGCAGAATGGGTTACACGTGGTCCAGGTTTTTGGAAACTTAATATTTCCTTGCTGAATGATGTTGAGTACCATCGATGTATTGAAAGTTTCTGGCGTTTTAAGCTCCGCAATATATCAGAATTTGAAAGTTTGATTTTTTGGTGGGAAGATATTAAACTAGGGTTTGCTAATATATCAAGGCAATATTCTATTCAAAAGGCAAAGAAAATGCGCAAAGAGGAGAGAAGGTTGATTCGTCTACAAACCTTAATTTTTCGCAAAGTTTCAAACGGCGATATTCACTTGACTGAGGTTTTGGAGGAGACCAGGTTAAAATTATCACAAATAGAAATCTACAGAGCAGAAGGTGCAAAAGTCAGATCAAGAGCCCAATTTTATTCTGAAGGTGAAAAGCCAACAAAATATTTTTGTGGCCTAGAAAAGTCTAGAGGTGTGGAAAAGATAATTAAGGGCCTTGAAATAAATGGGCAAATTGTTAATTCAAATAAAGATCTACTAGAAACTGTTCAGACATTTTATGAACAATTATATAAGTCTGAAGAAATTGATGAAGAGTTGGCAGCTGAATTACTTGCTAATATTAAGGAAACATTGACTCCTCCGTTGGCTGATATTTGTGATGAATATTTAACCTTAGAAGACCTGACTAAATCGCTTAAAACAATGAAGAATGGAAAATCGCCAGGGGGAGATGGCCTGCCTGTTGAGTTCTACGTTACTTTCTGGCATCTCATTGGTCAGAAATTCTGTGAGATTGTTAAAGGAATTTTCCATCAGGGAAAACTTCCTTTGACAATGTCTCAAGCACATGTACGTCTGCTATTTAAAAAGGGTGACCGGAGTGATATACGGAATTATAGGCCAATTTCTCTCCTTGGAGTTGATTACAAGATTATTTCTAGAGCTCTTTCACTAAAACTAGGTCAGGTGCTGGGCGACGTTATTAATCCTGCTCAGATATGTTCAATACCTAGTAGATCAATATTAACCAACACTGCGCTCATTAGAGATCTGATTCAGTTAGTTGAAAAGGATAACATTCCAGGTGCCATTGTGGCATTAGATAATGAAAAGGCTTTCGATCGTTTGGAGTGGAAGTTTTTGTTGATGTCATTAAATCGATTCGGCTTTGGGCCCAATTTTATTAAATGGATCCGAATATTGTACAATGGCATTACTAGTAGAATCCTTGTGAACAATTTTATAAGCCAGCCAGTTGTCTTAGAACGAGGGGTTCGACAAGGTTGCTCACTGTCAGCACTTTTATTTGTAATTTGTATGGAAACCTTGGGAGCGACAATAAGAGAAGATATACATTATCATGGACTGTGTATTCGTGGTCTTATGACACCAGTAAAATTATCACAATATTCCGATGATACGACTATTTTTGGTGGCCAAAATAGTGATTTTAATCGTTTACATCTTATTTTGGAGAATTTCCAAAAAGCGTCAGGGCTCAAAATTAATAAAGAAAAATCAGTAGGTTTGTTTTTGGGTTCATGGAAAGATCGAAATGATAAGCCATTAAGCATCAATTGGTCCACTGACAAAATACAGATCTTAGGCATTCATTTCAGTCGAACACACCATGATTCCATTAATTGGACAAACTTGCTTTCTAAAATGAGCAAGAAAATTATTCAATGGAAACATCGACGTCTGACTATTTTTGGCCGGGCAATAGTGATCAATAATTTGATATTGTCACAACTTTGGTATATTGCTGCAGTTGTTAATATGCCCAAACATGTTGAAAAGGAAATTACCAAGATGATATTTGATTATTTGTGGGAGGGTAAAACACACCTTGTCTCACAACGTGTCTGTACTAATAATAAGCTTGATGGTGGGCTTTCCATTCCAGACCTAAGAATTAAATGCGTCTCGTTAAGGCTGAAATTATTAGATGATTTACTTCATTCAGATAGTCAGTGGGCAAATGTGTCTAGATGCCTTATAGAAAGGTTTATTGAGCCATTTTCAGCTAAATCCTTTTTCTGGTCTTCTAAACCTCCACCGAATTACACACAGATTCCATCGATATTTTTGGACATTAAAGCTGCTTTAGCTAAGTTTGTTCGCAAAGAAGATTCACCTCTTTGCTGGGAGCATGCCTCCAGCCAGTACCTATGGGGGAATGATCATATTCTATATGAAGGCAGAGTTTTATATTACACTTCTTTTGCTAAGCATGGTATTCAAAATTTGTGTGATATTGTGGATGTGAAAACTCGAAAATGGAAATCACTATATGACATATCGCGAGTAACATCTTTACGCCCAATTGACGTGCAGCGCCTTCTAAAACGGTTACAGGAAGCAATTCCAATGGGTCTGTGAATGATGCTTGCTCCAAGTTAATCCTGGAAAGTACTGATGGACTTTTTCATATACGTTAAGGAATAAGGGGTGGTATAATATTTTAATGCTGCAGAATATTACTATTCCAAATGCTGTCACGGCATGGGAAAGGACTGAACATTCTCCCCAGAGTTGGGATGTGGTTTGGAAAAATATCCATTCACCACACATACCTAATCGAGCAAGGGATGTTGTCTGGCGATTGCTTCATAGAAAACTATGGGTGGACCCCCTCCTCAAGAAAGTTGGCATAGCAAATAATGACCACTGTCTATTTTGTACAGACACTGAGGAAACCAGTATCCATTTGTTTACAGAGTGTTTGCCCGTCTCCCAATTTTGGATGTACATTGAACAGATATTTAGGAAAATTGTTACAGTTGATATCAACATAATCCAAGATGCAATTCTATTTCATGAATTAGACGCTTATAATCTGACTAATAATGCAAAGAAGATCTTGTTATTTTGTTTGAGTGTGGCGGTCTGGGCAATTTGGAAGCATCGTTGTACGATAGTTAGTGACTCATATACAGGGTTTAACTCCAGCAGTTTTGAAAAATTGAAGTGCGCTTTTCGTGCCTTGTTCTCGTATTGCCTTAAATGTGAATTTCATGATGCAGTGACTAAAAATAGACTTCATTCTTTTGAAGTTATTTGGTGCTCTGGTGATTTGATTTCCATTGTTTCGACAAATTTGATTTTTTATTATCCACCGTAATTGGCCTCTGGAGTGATTTATTAAATAATATACATGTATTTGTGCGCTTGGAGCTATGATTTTGTTTCAAACTACTTTGTTTTGATGTTTTCTATATTTAAAAGCTAACTATATATTTTTAAATTATTATTTTAAAGCACATGCAAAATTAGTGGTTTTAGAGTGTGCGTGCGTGTGCATGCATGTGCGCTGACTGTTACTATGTGAAACAGCAGCATTTACTTCACGCAGCAACAGCTCCAACACGCGCATGCACTCTAAAACTCTGCTAATCAGTTTGAGATGAAAATTGCGAGTGTTTGCTCTGAAAGGGTTAAACCTTGTCCCTAAATTTAGGTGGTCGTTTGAACAGGTTAACTCATTTTGGGGTTTTTCAATGTTAATAAACAATCCAACATTTTGTATTAATATGTTTGTTCCGGGGTAATTTTAGAATCCGAATCCAAAAGTTAATTGCTTTTGACTAAAATAAATTTAACATTCAATGTACTGCTTCCTAATAATATATTGGAAATACTTAGCATGTATACATATAATTGTGTTTGTCCCGGGATAATTATGGAATCTCATTTTCAAGGTAAATTGTATTGTTTGAAATCGTTTGTTAAGTTTCAACCCTCTTCAACTATGTAGGTTACATTGTCACTTCACTGAGCTCGGTGTAATATCTTAGTGTTTACTTTTTATAGATTATCCTGCGGGGCGTTGATTATTGATTAATTTGTTCCCGAGTGACTGTGTGTGTTAAATACGTCCGAGCGCTGTGGTTGTTTCACAGCCTATGCTCGCGTGAGCTTTTATAAATGTAATGGAATGTTGTTGAGCTAGTTACTTGGAATTTTTAAAGGGACATATTTAGCTGTTTTGAATTTTTAAATTAATCGTTTGACCACCGTATATTTATTGTTTATTTATACACATGACTGATATAATCGTTTGTTCTCTTTGAGTTATTCTATGTTTAATGTTCTTTCAGTCAGTTTATTTTTGGGTATTATGGATTTCCACACGATCCATTGATCGTGTTACCAAAAAAAAAAAAAAAAAGTAGTAGTAGTAGTAGTAGTAGTAGTGTAGTAGTAGTAGTAGCAGCAGCAGCAGCAGCAGCAGCAGCGGTAGTAGTAGTAGTAGTAGTAGCAGCAGTAGCAGCAGTAGCAGCAGCAGTAGCAGTAGCAGCAGTAGTGGCAGCAGTACTAGCAGCAGTAGTGGTAGCAGCAGTAGTTTCAGTAGTAGCAGCAGCAGCAGCAGAAGCAGCAGCGGCAGTAGCAGCAGCAGCAGCAATAGTAGTCGCAGTAGCAGCAGTAGTAGCAGCAGCAGTAGCAGCAGTAGTAGCAGCAGTAGTAGTAGCAGCAGCAGTAGTAGTAGTAGTAGCAGCAGCAGCAGCCGCCGCCGGAGCAGAAGCAGCAGTTGTAGCATCAGCAGTAGTAGCAGCAGCAGCAAATAAATTGTAGCAAAGTAATCATTTAATTAATATCAATTTTTAGTTCCAATTAGGCCCTTACATTTTCCAGCAGCAGTAGTTGCAGAAGTAGTAGCAGCAGTAGTAGCAGCAGCAGCAGCAGTAGTAGTAGTAGTAGAAGTATTAGTAGTAGTAGTAGTAGTAGTAGTAGTAGTAGTAGTAGTAGTAGTAGTAGTAGTAGCAGCAGCAGCAGCAGTAGTAGTAGTAGTAGTAGTGGTAGTAGTAGTAGTAGTAGTAGTCGCAGCAGCAGTAGTAGTAGGAGTAGCAGCAGCAGCTGCAGCAGCCGCCGAGCAGCGGCAGCAGTAGTAGCAGCAGTAGTAGGAGAAGCAGCAGCAAAAGTAGCAGCAATAGCAGCCGCCGGAGCAGAAGCAGTAGTAGTAGGCGAAGCAGTAAATAATTTGTAGCATAGTAATCATTTAGTTGATATCAAATGTTAGTTTCAATTCAGCCCTTACATTTTCCAACTTGCCAAGTATTCAAGATTCTTTGAGTCTTCGATGTATATCTGAAGAAAAGTTGCTTCCTGGATGAATAGTTCTCTTGACCTAATAATAATAATAATAATAATAATAATAATAATAATAATAATAATAATAATAATAATAATAATAATAATCCTGAGTTCGTTTCTGCAAAAAATTGTTTTTTAAAAGTAAAATCGGCTATTTTGAAAAACAAATTTCAGAATGTTTTTTTGCATTTTTATCCCGATTTCATTTCTGCCAATAACTGAAACCGGTATTTTTTACCAAAATATACGACCTGGCGGCCATTTTCCAAAAAAAAATCTCCAAAAACCAATGGTAACGGTATGGTAGTGATCCGATCAAAACTCTAGGTGTAGTCGCAGTTCAAAGATCCGTCCTTAAAATCGCCATTCATTCACTATAGAGTCATATTCAATGTATTGCCGGTCAAAGGTCAATGTAACCCTTTAGTGGCCAGACATCGTCAGAACCCACGGGTAACATCCTACCCATGTACGGTAGTGATCCGATCAAAACTCTAAGCGTAGTCGTGGTTAAAAAACCATCCTGAAAATTTCCATTCGTTCCCTATGGGGCCATTTCCAATACAATGCTGGTTAAATGTCAAAGGTCAAGGCCACCATTTAGAGAGTGTGGTGGGGGGGGGGGGTGGGAGGCAGACATCAACATCCTACCTAAGTATGATAGTGGGCCGACCAAAATTCATTCTAGGTATAGTAGTCCATGGAAAAGTGCGTTGCTCGAAAACGCGCAGGAATATCTAAAATAAAATCAGAAGCATCGTGGTGTTGGTGGTGGTCATGGTGGTGGTGGCGGTAATGGTGGTAGTCATTGTGGTGGTGGTGGTGGTGATGATGATAGTGGTGGTGGTGGTGGTGGTGTTGGTGTTGGTGTTGTTGTTGTTGGTGGTGGTGGTGGTGGTGGTGGTGGTGGTGGTGGTGGTGGTGGTGGTGGTGGTGGTGGTGGTTGTGGTGGTAGTCGTGGTGGCGGTGTGGTGGTGGTGGCGGCAGCGGCGGCGGCATCAATGATGGTCTTCTCTTTGTCTGCAAATGGACATTTTCTATGAGAAAATGAAAACTTCACGAGCCGATGTCAATAAGTTCAAGCGTTCCTAACGTCCATCTATTAACCCATAATGGTGGTGGTGGTAGTCGTGGTGGTGGTCGTGGTGGTGGTGTTGGTGCTGGTGTTGGTGGTGTTGGTGGTGGTGTTTATATGATTAAACTCACTGGCTCAGGATCTCCCAAGGTTGGGAGATATTTTTTATTTATTTTATTGTCTGAGATTTGTTATGTTTGTTTGATAGAGGCAGTATGGCCTATAAAATATGAATAATATATATCATTCATTCTGAAGGTTTTTGAAGAGTTAATTTCGATTTAACCAAGATGTCACGTAGATTGGAGTTTTTCTTAAAGGCTATCACTGGACGCAAATTGAGAGGTTCTTTCATTTTATCCTGCAATTTATGATATTCATCTTTCAAAATTTCAGAAATTTCAACATTTTTTCGATTGTATGTTAAACTGAATGGAATTATTTCACGTTGATCAGCAAGACCAGGGTCCACGTTTATGCCTCTCGGCCATTTTGTTTTCAGTTGCTTAATCCAAAATGATTCTCGAAGTTTTCTTTGTTTATCAGTTTCTTCGGCCGTAGCAGAAGGACGCAGTTGCTCAATAGGCATAATTTCAAAGTGTCTATCGACAGAATGACCAGAAAGATTGAAATGTTGAGCTACGTTGGTGTCCTCGTCGTGTCTAATATCGCAAAGGTGTCTAGTTGCTCGCCATCTTAAAGGGCATTTTGTTTCACCGACATACTGCTTTTGGCATAATTTGCAAGATATTAAATAGATAACATTTTTAGAATCGCAATCTAAATTAGACTGAAGTTGGAATTTGCTTTTGTTCTGATAACTGACAAATGTTTTCTGATTAGGTAGATAGAGGTCTAATTTACACCTCTTCTTTCCACATTTCTGAGATTGTCCTACGCCTATAATCGGACGATTGTGACGAATTTTGGTAGGCTTTTGTTCGGCAGACTTATCAGTAATAGTTTCCAAATCATGTAAAGTTTCGGACTTTATTTTGCGCAGAAATCGTTTTGAATATCCCCTTGGTTTGAGGGCTTTAAATAAGGTGGAACACGCAGATTCAAAATTCTTTCTATCACTAGAATTTCGGTGAAATCGGATAATCTGTGATTTGATAATACCTTTAAAAGTATGAGGTGGATGGAAAGATTTCTTATGCAGTAGTTGATGGGAATCGGTGGGCTTAAAGAATACTTTGTAATCAAGAAGCCCACTCGTGTTATAATGTACACCTTTGTAGAGAGTAACGTCTAAAAAGTCTACGGACGACTGGTCGATGTTGGCTTTAAGTTTGATGTTAGGGTCGTGATTGTTCAAAATAGTGAAAAATTCATCAAACTCTTCCGTCGAATGATTCCAGATCATAAAAATATCATCGAGGTACCGGCGGTAAAATAAGGGCTGCTTAGGACATTTGTTAAGCGCATCTTCTTCCCACTCAGCTACATAGATGTTGGCAAAACTAGGACTAAAACGTTTACCCATAGCGCATCCACAGATTTGTTGGTAGATTTCGCCAGCGAATTCGAAATCATTGCCTTTTAAACTCAGCTCCAGGAGAGCTAATATTTCGCTAGTGGGCCTATTGTTATCAGGATATTTATCAAATGCTTTGCGAACAGAAGTCAAACCCCTTTCGATGTCAATGTTTGTGTACATAGCATCGATGTCGAGGGTTATCAAGAGTGAGTTTGGAGGAACAGAAATTTTGGAGACCTGGGATAGGAAATCCTCAGTGTTGTTCAAAAAGCTGAAATGTCTATTCGCAATTGGTTGTAGGTGGTAATCAATAATTTCACTAATTCGATAAGATTCAGAGCCGCAATCAGAGATAATAGGTCGACCCGGTGATATCATAGGGTCGGACCAAGACTCAATAGGTTTATGAATTTTTGGCAAAAGGTAAAACGTACGTGGATTTGAATCTCGTTTAGCAGTAAGGTATTTAAACTGCTTTTTCGTCATGGCCTTGTTGTCAGCAATTTCTTGAAGGATTCCATTAAATTTATCACAATTATTTTGCCAGAGTGGTTCCTCTAATTTGCGGTAGTGTTTCAGGTTACTGAGTTGCCGATGCGCTTCACGAATATAATTATCCTTACGCATTATTACAGTAGCAGATCCCTTGTCAGCAGGCTTTGTAACGATGTCATTGTTTTTACGCATACTTATTAGGCTAAACGTTCTTGATATGCAGGGTCAACCAACTTCGAGTTAGGTGTCCAGCCAGTTTTTTCAACAATAGGTAGAAAGTCGTTTTTCTTGGAATTTCGAAAAAAGTCTGCTAATTTTACACGGTGAGAAAATTCTTCAATTTCCCATAAGCCATTATCTAAAAGGGCATCTATGTCGACTTTGGGCCGTGGTGTTGGTACATATGTTAGACAGAGATTTAGCAAAGATCTTTCTGCTTCAGACAATATAGAACCAGTTAGGTTAACGATATTACCACCCAGGCCAATTTCTGGGTGGTTAGTACCCTGACCCGTTGTTAGTTTAAATTAAGGTGCGATAACCAACTATTATACATCCTATTTGCAGTGCACTCAGTCCAGTGGATGTTGTCCTCAATCATCTGAAATTCAGACTCGGGGAGGCTGGGCAGGATAGGGACCTTGGCCCTTAAGGCCTCTACACGGCTGTTAACGAATTGTATGTTTCGTTTCTGGGTTGTAGTCAGGCGCTTCGAATAATTTAGTTTGGCAAAGTGAACTTTAGCCTTTGGAAATTTTGAACGCATGGTACTGAACAGATTCTCAATTCTTTGGGAGGTGTCATGCTGAAGTTCGTCCGTATCATTAATTCCGATGTTAAGGATGATACGCTGAGGTTGGAGGACCTCATTGTACTTTCTAACCATATTCCTAATGTGGTTTATCTTAGCACATGGATAGATTGCTACCTGCATATCTGGATGAGGTGTCTGATTGATACGAGCTAAATTTGAAGACCCAATCAGCAGAATCTTCTTATTCGGAGTAGGAAGGCGCCATTCATTCTTGTTGATCAAAACTCTAGGTGTAGTCGCAGTTCAAAGATCCGTCCTTAAAATCGCCATTCATTCACTATGGAGTCATATTCAATGCATTGCCGGTCAAAGGTCAATGTAACCCTTTAGTGTGCAGACATCGTTAGAACCCAAGGGTAACATCCTACCCATGTACGGTAGTGATCCGATCAAAACTCTAAGCGTAGTCGTGGTTCAAAAACCATCCTGAAAATTTCCATTCGTTCCCTATGGGGCCATTTCCAATACAATGCTGGTTAAATGTCAAAGGTCAAGGCCACCATTTAGAGAGTGTGGTGGGGGGGAGGCAGAGATCAACATCCTACCTGAGTATGATAGTGGTCCGACCAAAATTCATTCTAGGTATAGTGGTCCATGGAAAAGTGCGTTGCTCGAAAACGCGCAGGAATATCCAAAATAAAAGCAGAAGCATCGTGGTGTTGGTGGTGGTCATGGTGGTGGTGGCGGTAATGGTGGTGGTCATTGCGGTGGTGGTGGTGGTGATGATGATAGTGGTGGTGGTGGTGGTGGTGGTGGTGGTGGTGGTGGTGGTCATGGTGGTGGTGGCGGTAATGTTGGTGGTCATTGCGGTGGTGGTGGTGGTGATGATGATAGTGGTGGTGGTCGTGGTGGTTGTCGTGGTGGTGGTGGTGTTGGTGATGGTGGTTATATGATTAAACGCACTGGCTCAGGATCTCCCAAGGTTGGGAGATATTTTTTATTTATTTTATTGTCTGAGATTTGTTATGTTTGTTTGATAGAGGCGGTATGGCCTATAAAATATGAATAATATATATCATTCATTCTGAAGGTTTTTGAAGAGTTAATTTCGAATTAACCAAGATGTCACGTTGATTTGAGTTTTTCTTAAAGGCTATCACTGGACGCAAATTGAGAGTTTTTTCATTTTATCCTGCAATTTATGAGTAGTAGTAGTAGTAGTAGTGGTGGTGGTGGTGGTGGTGGTGGTGGTGGTGGTGGTGGTAGTAGTAGTAGTAGTAGTAGTAGTAGTAGTAGTAGTAGTAGTAGTAGTAGTAGTAGTAGTAGTAGTAGTAGTATAGTAGTAGTAGTAGTAGTAGTAGTAGTAGTAGTAGTAGTAGTAGTAGTAGTAGTAGTAGTAGTAGTAGTAGTGGTAGTAGTAGTAGTAGTGGTAGTAGTAGTAGTAGTGGTAGTAGTAGTAGTAGTAGTAGTAGTAGTAGTAGTAGTAGTAGTAGTAGTAGTAGTAGTAGTAGTAGTAGTAGTAGTAGTAGTAGTAGTAGTAGTAGTAGTAGTAGTAGTAGTAGTAGTAGTAGTAGTAGTAGTAGTAGTAGTAGTAGTAGTAGTAGTAGTAGTATTAGTAGTAGTAGTGTTATACCACGTCTTCCGCGCTAGATATATTGTTTTATATTTCCAGTGCTGGTTGATAAATTCGCCCCCACCAAATTTTCAAATAATAACAATCGGACATGTTACATACTGATTATTGATGCGTAACCATTTAATGCGCACATGTATTCAAGAAAATTCAGATTTTCTCACAGAAAATCGCCAATTGCAAACTAAGAGATGGTTATGGAAATGTATCACAGGAATGAGTGGCACCGTTATCGAGCCACTCATTCCACTGGTTTAAGTGTCAACGTGTTAAAGATAGTAACCAAAGGGATACGTGCTTTTACCATCAGCAGCGAGTACAGCTGTGATCAATATCAGCCCCAATAACATCTTTGTCATCAGCTTTCTGTGAATGAAATAAAACAAAACAAATTTGCACCAATGATCTTTGCAGTTTGTTCCTTAATCATATGACGTCATAATCAACTTCGTAACGTGTAAGATGACGTTATAATGAATGACGACATGAATAACGTAGATAAGATCGTCGCGAACGCTTAATTGATGATGGACTAAGTGTTGTTGTTCGAATTGTATGTCTTTACTATTTAATAAACATGCTGTTGAATATTTTGAAACTAATTTGACTGGATGCCTTTAGGCAGCAACAGCACCCAGTCAAATTAGTTTCAAAACATTCAACAGCTTACCTGTATAGTTTTCTGGAAATTGATAGTTGTCGAGTTCAGAGATTGGCCGATCCCAACAAGGGAACCGCTTGGTTGGAGCTTAGCTAAAGACGGGCGGGGTCTGGAAGGGGGGGGGGGGCGTTGGGGGTGGGGGGGGGGAGATATTGCTAAGGCTGAATTCCTCCATTCATCTCCGAATCATTACGTTTCATTAGGCTTTACTCAATATTTGAATCAACATCTGGCAATGCCCAGCCCATTTCTAACTAAGCTCCTCCTACCTTATTCGCCCAAGTGAATCGAAGTTAACGCTTTCTTGATGCATATGCTGGCAACTTTGACGGTTCTTGTCATACCTTTGCCGCTTTTGTATTGGATATGATTGTGGCGTCAGCTAAGAAGTGACGGTAATTTGATCATCACGTTAGATTCTTGAGTAACAGATCGGATTCCTCCATTCTCACAAGTCGCTGACCTGCCTCTATCTTGAATAGCGCGTTGATGTAAGCTGTTGCTGATGTAACCTTTTAACACTCATATCAGGCAAAAATGGTTCTACAGTGGGCTCTAGAAAAGTCCATTTACAGACCAAGAGAAGACTATTTTTGAAAATTTCCCACTGGAATGACTAGCTTAATAACAGAGCCGGTCATTCCAGTCGTACATTTTCAAAGATGGTCTTCTCTTTGTCTGCAAATGGACATTTTCTATGAGAAAATTGAAATTTTTTTCAGCAAAAAATGTTTAACAACTTCACGAGCCGATGCCAATCAGTTCAAGCGTTCCTAACGTCCATCTATTAACACATAACGAAGTCGGCCAAAATCGACCTCTGTAGTCGTATTGGGCGAATGTACAATTAGAATATTTTTGAATATTTTTCAAATTTACACTTGAATGATTGGCTCGATAACCGAGCCAGTCATTCCAGTGATAAATTTCAATAATAGTCTTAATTTTTAATTAATATTACATCATTGATCATCGACTGTCCTTATAATATCGCTACAATTCTTTAACAGCTCATAGTATATCTTTCAGCGGATAGTATTACTTTCAAATTTAAATCTCGGCTTAAATACGCCTTCAACTTTTAGGCCTACATCCGTTGCATATATACTTGAGACCAGATTCTATTGCTACACTCATTGCATCTCGACTATATATATATATATATATATATATATATATATATAGTGTAGCAATAGAATCTGGTCTCAAGTATATACATATATACCACCACACCATCCAGATTAGCAGGTGCCCCGAATGTATCCATTTACATCTCATCCGTATCTAGGCTAGAAGCCGAATCTTCCGAGTTGAAACTAGACCAATCACAACACTCCACTGCAGCTGTGTATGCAATAGTGGCTATATCCCATTAACCATTTAATCTTCAGAGTTGTTCTAGAAATTTAAATTTTCTCATAGAGACTGTTTTTTTCTAACAATTTACCACTTAAATGACTGGCTTGAATACAAATTTGGCAGGTTAAAATTAGTTTCACAAAACTGATCAGGAAATGGTTTAAATTGTAAATGATAAAGATTGGTCTTTATGTTGATATGGAAGTCCAAATGAGAAGGGTTCTAAAACAATCACATCAGTGCACATCCGGCTCATGGTATGAACGTGATATGAGCATCCCACTCACCTGTATATCCACCCGCGCGTACGTGCACGCGCGCACGTACACTGAGATTTGTCATTTTGTTTGAGGAAAGCCATATGGCATTAATGTTAACCCTTTACTGGTTAAATTTGTTCAGTAAAATCCAAATATGCGCTTACTTATTTAATGTACATTTGCAGGCACAAACAAGGTCATTCCCAAGAACATGCCCCTGGAACGACCGTCTCGGTTCCCGAGCCAGTCATTACAGCGGTAAATTTTCAAAAATACTCCAATCCCCGCCGGCAAATGGACATTGCCCAAGATCACTAAATTGACCGTTGTTGGCTGACCATCATGCAAGGGTTAATGTTGAATGATTGAGATGGATATTATGGATAGCTTTTTGAGTTTTGCTTTTACCAAGATGTCACGTAGGTCCGGATTTTTCTTAAATGCAATTACTGGACGTTTGTTAAAGGGTTGTTTCAGTTTCTCCTGTAGGTTTTGATACTCATCTTTCAAGATTTTGGAAATTTCAACGTTTTTTCGATTATAGGTCAGAATGAATGGAATTTTGTCACGTTGATCAGATAGTCCTGGGTCCGAGTTTATTCCCCTTGGCCACTGTGTTTCGAGTTCTTTAATCCAAAACGATTCTCGAAGTTTTCTTTGTTTATCAGTTTCTTCTGCCGTATCTGAAAGGGGTGGCTGTTCAATCGGCATAATTTCAAAGTCACGAAGGACTAAATGGTCAGGAAGATTAAAATGTTCGGAAACATGTGTGTCTTCCTCTAGCCTAATATCTGAGAGGTGTCGAGTTGCCCGCCATCTTAATGGACATTTGGTTTCGCCGACATACTGTTTTTGGCACAATTTGCATGAAATTAGATAAATAACATTTTTTTTCAGAGTCACAATCTAGATTAGACTGAAGTTGGAACTTGCTTTTGTTCTGAAAGCTCGTGAAAGTACTCTGATTTGGGAGAAATTCATCTAACTTGCACCTTTTCTTTCCGCATTTGCGAGATTCGCCTAAACCTATAATCGGACGATTGTGAGAAATTTTGGTAGGCCGACGATTTGAGGCATTATCTGGAATGGTTTCCAAGCCATCCAATGTTTCAGATTGGATTTTGCGCAAGAATCGTGAGGAGTAACCTCGTGGTTTGAGGGCTTTGAATAGGGTAGAGCACGCTTCGTCAAAGTTTTTCCTATCACTCGAATTCCTGTGAAAACGGATTATTTTTGATTTAACTATTCCTTTAAAAGTATGCGGTGGATGGAAAGATTTTTTGTGCAATAGCTGATGCGAATCGGTTGGTTTGAAATACACTTTGTAGTCTAAGTAGCCAGTTGTTTCATACTTTAGACCTCTATATACAGTTACATCCAGGAAATCTACAGACATCTCGTCAATGGTTGCTTTTAATTTGATATTCGGATCGTGATTGTTCAGAATTTCGAAGAATTTATCAAACTCTGCCTTTGTGTGTTGCCAAATCATGAAAATGTCATCAAGGTACCTACGATAAATGAGGGGCAGTTTTGGACACTTTTCTAACGCTTCCTCCTCCCACTCTGCGACGTAAATATTGGCAAAACATGGGCTAAAGCGCTTGCCCATCGCGCAGCCGCAAATTTGTTGGTAAATTTCGCCATCGAATTCAAAATCATTGCCTTTCAGACTCAGCTCTAATAGAGCTATTACTTCTCTGTCTGGCCTGTAGTTGTCTGGGTAGTTCACGAATGCTTTACGGATGGCATGTATACCCTTCTCGATGTCAATGTTTGTATACATAGCATCGATGTCAAGCGTGACCAGGAATGGATTTGGAGGTATCCAGGTCTCAGCGACCTGGGATAAGAAGTCTTCTGTGTTTTTCAAGAAGCTGGGGTGTCTATTTGCTATTGGCTGTAGATGGTAATCGATGTATTCACTGATTCTGTAAGATTCTGAGCCACAATCAGAGATTATAGGTCGCCCGGGCGGTGACATTGGGCCCAACCACGAATCTATGGGTTTATGAATTTTTGGCAAAAGATAGAAAGTCCGTGGTTTTGACTCAAGCTTAGCAAAGAGATACTTATGTTGCTTTTCGGTGATCTTCTTGCTATCGAGCAATTTTTGAAGAATCTCATTAAATTTGCTGCAATTATTTTGCCAAAGTGGTTTGCTTAGTTTCTGCTAATGCTTTGGGTTACTAAGTTGTCGTTGTGCTTCACGTTTATAGTTATCTTTAAGCATTATTACAGTCGCCGACCCTTTATCTGCAGGTTTGATGACAATTTCGCTGTTTTTAGACAATTCAATTAAGGCCTGGCGTTCCTCATAGGGTAAATTTGGTTGATCATTAGGGAATGCAGAATTTTTAACACGTTCTGAAAAGAGTTCTATGCTTTCACCGATCGCTGGGTCCAGGAGTTTTACGTTTGGTGCCCAGCCAGTTTTTTCAATGAATGGTGGAATGTTACTATTAGAGTTACGAAAGAAATCTGCTAACTTAATACGGTGACTAAATTCAGATGTTTCCATACAGCCATTATCTAAAAGAGCATCCAAACCTGTTTTTGGTTTTGGTGTTGGGACAAATGTAAGACCAAAATTGAGCAGTGACTGCTCTGCTTCACTTAATGGGGAGCCAGTTAGATTGACAATATTACTGCCCAGTCCTGTTTCCGTGCGGATGTTACCTTGGCCCATGTCTAGTTTAAATTTAGGAATTTAAGCCAGGCAGAATACATAGAGTTAGCTGTCTTTTCAGTCCAATGAATGTTATCATTAACAACATTAAATTCGGAGAGTCTGAGTGCAAGAATGACAGTCACAGATTTTGATGATTCAGCCGTCAAATTGAGGGACTGAATCGCCAACCTCTGCTGAGCTGTCAACCGACTTGAATAGTTAAGTTTTGCGAAGTAAATCGCAGTCTTTGGGAATTTGGACTTAATCGCACTGAAAAGCAGCATTAATCTATGTTTTGTACTAGAGATGGGTTCATTCATATCATTAATACCAATGTTAATCACTATTTTCTCTGGTTTAAATGATCCAGTGTACTTTTGAATTATTCCTCTAGCATGACACAATTTAGCTCCTGGGTAGCAGGCAACTTGCGTTTCAGGGTGGGGCTCAACATTAATGTGACTCAGGTTCGAAGCTCCAAAGATGAGTACTTTGTTCGTGAGAACAGGTAGTCGCCAGTCAATTTTGTTTTCGATTTCATGACGAAATTTCCAAAAAATGTTTCTCTCCAACATGGTTGGTTGTTTGGGTCTATTTGCAAATTTAATAGGACGCACCTCCGGTGCATTACTTGGACCTGGAGTTGGAGAGAAGCTTGGCTGTGGCAGTTTCCCTGTTGGGGATGGGGTCTTGAGACCCGATGGTTGACTGCTCTGAGAGGATTTCTGAGAAGCGCCAGTCCGTGGACCAGATTTGCTACCATTAACCCTTTCCCTCTGTGGCAAGGGCAGATATTCGTTTGGGATATTTAGATTGCCTAGTGGAGAGTCAGGTAGTGGGATTAATGATGCTTCAAATAGCATATCTCTAGGGCCAGAATCTAATGGTAGCAATGGAGATATATTATTGTCTACTCGTTTTGTGACTGGCGGCGAAGTTTCAGGTGATCTGAGGCGTTTTTTCATTTGTGATTGTGGAGCCACAGTTGATATCATGACCAGAGGCGTGGCTTGTGCGAGATTTTGAATTGTTTTCTGAGATGGATCTATCGGTCGCACAAAATCGTAAAAAGAACTAATCGCATTAATGTCGAGCTTTCTATTATAATTGTTTTTTGCCCAGCGTAAAGCATTGGATTTAGCACGACCTAGGCCTAAATGTGGCATTGCCTGTGTGAGGACTACTTCAGTTCTAATACTACCAAGTTGTTCATTATAGTGATTTAACATGGCCTTAATGGTAGATTTTGCCCACACAAAATTCACATTCCAGATGGCAAAGTAGATGTCATCATCTGGGATAGCTGGCTTACAAAATCCATTCAGCTCTTTCACCTTCCTGCTAAGCCCATCAGGGAGAGTTTCAGCATCTAAATGCCTACGTAGCGTAGCAATATGGTGGAAGTACTGAATTATTTGGTAATAAAGCTTTACCAGGCGCGCATGCGCAGATGAACCCCCTTTACCATCTCCATTCTTCCTACGACCATTCTTCCTCGCAATAGCCATTCAGACAGACAAGCGTTCAATCTAACTAGAACGGCTCATGGTATGAACATGATATGAGCATCCCACTCACCTGTATACCCACCAGCGCGTACATGCATGCGCGCACGTACACTTGTAGTAGTAGTAGTAGTAGTAGTAGTAGTAGTAGTAGTAGTAGTAGTAGTAGTAGTAGTAGTAGTAGTAGTAGTAGTAGTAGTAGTAGTAGTAGTAGTAGTAGAAAGTAGACAAGATACAAGATAGACCTAATTTGAGGATCAAGCTGAGGAGCATGAACTTTTTATGTTGGTTTGTGGGGGTGGGGTGGGGGGCAAAGACATTTTCTTTTGTATTTATACCCTATATATGACGTCAGGCGGGCTTTCCCAATGAGGTATTTTTTGTGCCTAATATATGACATAAGGAGAAAAGGAGGGTATTGCTTTTGTTTTTGTTTATCTATTTATATAAGTAATGCTGCCACAGCCTCCCCACCCCATCCCTCCCCGCCTCACTCCGACCCCCACCCCGATAAGGAGAAGAGGGCAAAATATGAATAATGGGTAACAACGGAGTTTTAATTAGGGGTTAAATCAGTCTCTCTCTCTCTCTCTCTCTCTCTCTCTATATATATATATATATATCTCTCTCTCTCTCTCTCTCCACCTCATTATAACCGATAACGGGAGTGGGGTGGGGGGATGGGTGGGGTGAGGGCAGCTACAGAATAATCCAAGCTCCAAGCACCCAATTATGAAACTGAGTTGCTACAATCGCCAAGCCATCACGAATAAAGTACAGAGGGTACACCAAAGTACAGCTTGAAAATCCAACAGCTTGTCGCGTGAAACACTGCCAGGCATGTTCAGGCTTAAAGATGAACGGGGAAGATCACAATTACCATAGAAACTTATTGGACCCAGTACTGTTAATGATTGGCATATAGATCGGGTCCCTGTTAAACAAGTCCCATTCACGATTCCAGCACTGTTATAACACATTTTCCCGCTTTTATAGCGCTCAAGCTTCTCCCTGTGGGGCCTTTTTCAATTCTGATTGGTCGAGAGATCTGAATGTCATATCTGATGCCATGGTAACATCAAACAAACAGTCCAGAGGCGACAGAGCAAAGAAAATCAACAATCCAGGATTTACTCTTCGCACCTGGTATCTTCTCAGTCAAATGCCTACTTTGTGCCAAGGATGATACAAAGCGTAAATAATCAACATTCCAGAATTTACTTTTCTCAGCTGTTTTCATTTAATCCAATATTAGAAGTCACAGTGTGACCGCACACACATGCGGCAGCAGCGTGGCTCCAGCGTGGCTGCCGCGTGGCCACACATACAATGTGGCCCCGGTGCGTGGCCCCAGTGCGGCCAGTGTTGACGCAGTGTGGGTGTAGATAAGCATGCAGGCGTTCGTGCGGGTGTGCGGGTGTGCGTGCGTGTGTTTGATCCTACCTTTAGCTGTAAATTGCTTTCAGAGCGTTTTATAAACTCTGATCCGGATATTAAGGGTGATGGGAACAGGATTATGTTGCCTACAATCAGCAAACCAACAAGCACACAAAAAATATTTTATTTATATCCACATGTTTTATATTGAAGAAAATATTATATATGATTAACATAGTTTATGTTACCAGCATAAACAAACAATGTTGTAGAGACTCAACAGTCGATGTTTACACTGATACCTTACGCACCCGTAAATTCAATACATTCATTATCAGAATCATTATCATCACCACCTGAATCACCATGACATGATATCCGACTCACAGTTGGCCCGAGCGTGGTGGGTACTGACTCCTGGATCACTTTGCACGATAATCAGTGGCTGTAGAGTGTCGGCCGACTAAGCACTGGTTATTGCCTGATGACGGACCTTTCCAAGTTTATACATCGATCATATAACGTTATATGACGTCATAATTAATTAAGTGGTGTGAATGCCGACGTCAGGATCATGACGTCATGAGTGATTCGATATCGCCAGCCAACAGCGCTTAAATTAATAGTCCGACACGTTGAAAGAGTTGTATGTCTTTGCTATTTAATAGATTTGCTGTTAAATATTTTGAAACTAATTTGACTGGGCGCTGTTACATACATAGTTTTCTGGAAATTGATAGCCAGGGAGTTCAGAGATCGATCGATCGCAATACGGACGTAGTGTGGGTGGAGCTTAGATTGAGATGGGCGGGGGAATATCTAAAAATGGAAAGGTCCATTGTATAGTATGAGCTGATTTTCTGACCAATAATCGGTGTCGTAGGGAAAATCGGCCGGCAACGAAACGTTTGACATGCCAAACAGGTTGCTTACGATTTTTAGTAGTCGGTCAAATCGACTACTCCTATGGCGACATTCATTCACATGACCGTTGCTAGGAGGAACTACAAGCAGGATGGCAGTGCCATGGTTATGAACTTGGCCATGTAGCGTGATTGTGACCGTAGCCTATATAAATTGATCCCAATATGTGCAAAGCATGGGCGGTGCTTAGGCTAGGAATTGGCCTTTACCGTTTTAGCTATGCCCTGCCCATCTCTAGCTGAGGTCAAATGATACCTCGCTCGAAAACTGCACTGGTATGCTGTTGAATATTTTAAAATTAATTTGACTGGGTGCTGTTGCTGCTGTAGCTCGCGGGATAATGTCGGGCCATTCCGGTGTGTAGTGTCGACTCGCCACGTCGCATGTACACGACAAGTGATGACGTTGGCTAGCTCCTGGTCTCAGGGTTCCGGATCCTGTGTGATACTGCCCTATGGGTAACAAAGACCGGCTCCTAAGGCCGGTGGAACTCAATCGTTCCGGTGGGGCCGTGTGACCATTGTCGCGAACATTAAAAACAACGGTCTCATCCCAAGAGTTTGTGTCACCGGTATGCCTGTCCATAGCAATTTCGTGATCTACGGACTTACAATATTTGATTGGTGCCCTAAAAATTAAGTCTATACAATGGGCTTTACCTAAACAGACCGTCAAGTATGCTAGATAAAAATATGAGCATACGAAAATACAAGACATAATGACAGCCTGATGAACGTTTAAATGCGGGACTCCCGTAGGTACCACACAGACTCGCAGGTCCGCAGAGGTATCCCCTCAAGAATCCGGACCTCTTGCTCCATAACCACATAAAACGTCACAAGATAAGGGTTACTTTTCACATAAGCAAGTTTAGGCAACTGATCTATCGTTACGGTGGGGGTAAGAGAGACCAATACCCACCGTGAATGTCCTTCCCGTAAGGGCGTGGCAGATCCTAACATCTTGCCCAGACATTCTTACAGAAATCGGTGGGGATGCGTATCTCGCCCGTCACAAGGCCCTATTGAGCTAACCTTTTAACCTGATGTTAGGTTTAAACTCAAGTTGTCCAGATATGAACTGCGGTGCGAGGGAGACTTCCTAGAAGATGAAAAAGAAATTAATAATTATAATATGTTTTTGCAGTGCTTCCTACATTGGCAAGGATAACTAACTACCAGGTATCCGAAGATACACGGGAAATGTATTTGACACCACACCCTGACCATCACCGCTCGGAAACCCCAATAGTTTCCCAGGGTCGGATCAGTCCATAGTGCGGATAGGGACATCAAAACAATTAAGAAGCCATAAGGCTTGGTGGAACATAAAGAGAGACAATAACTTATAAATAGGAGGCCCAATAGGTATGTTGGCCAATTTCACACAATCTTGCCGAAGTGCGAGGTTAAATTTTCGCAACTACCGGAAAGGAGGCGTACACTATGTGTCTCTTGACGAAAAAATTGCCTCTAATCATTTTCAACCTATCCTATCGAGCTAAATAGACAGGCTTTTTGTCGGTAGCATGCCAGGCTTAACTGAGTTATAGCATGGACAGCAACCTGCTTGCCATATATAAAACTAACCAGTACTAGTAATACAATGTGAAATGATTTGAGCAATACATATTTTACAGATTGTTAGACCTACTATGGTGTGGTTAGCAAGAACACCTTACAATAAAATAAGGATAACTATAGACAGACAAAGAAATTATAACTAGCGGTCCTAAGACCGTTACGGTTCCTTTTATTCATCGGAACCATCTACACAAATAAAGTATACTAATTACAAATGTAACTAGCCGAATAATTAAGATGTTAAGTATAGTTCCTCGAATAGTCGGTAGCCGTTCTTAATGACGGGCTATCGTGTTACTGAAATTGATACGTCATCCTTGGTGTGACGTGTGTTGACGTGTTCTCCAGAAGCTGAAAAGTTCCCGCATGTCGGTTCCCACAAACAGGATTCCTGCATGCAGTCCAGGACGGGAGCGAATCGAACTCAGGGCGGTAATCACAATATAAGAATGTATAACGAACAGTCAGCAAGTTCTACAATAACATTACGGCTAGGAAGAAAGATCACGTACACCGATGGTATGGATGCAAGTTAAGAACAACCCGTTTCTCAGTGGGGGTTGTCGAATACGGATGGAGATACATAACTAAGCTTACGGTGCGGGGTACGTCAGTTAGCTCTTAACTTGCTGCGGTCAAAAAGTTTAAATAAACCTGCACGACATCAGTGCTGGGGAGGTTGAATAACCACTTTTTGGCGTGGCCGGCAGATCCGGCGAGTCATCCACCAAAGAACATCGCTGCCTCTACATCTGTAGAATCACATATTTAGGCCAGGAAAGGCCTCACCGCAAGTTTGTGTTCCGAGTTAGTTCTTATTCTAGTCGAGAACAATATTAACGAAAGTTTCCAAATATACTCCCGAACATTCTTTTAGGTGCGGTGGTTTGGGTTGCTACTGCCGGCTATGGGAGACAAACTGACTGAGACTGAAGTGATATATGTAATACCTGTCTCGCTGATAGTAGCTGTAACAGATCCAACCTATTCGGCCCCTGGCCGAGGATGCTCTCGTGTTCTGGATTTAATCTGCTTTTATACTATTCGTGACGTCATAGGCGCAGGCTTCAACCAATCATCAGTCGATAAGTAGCCAATCAGAACGCAGCTAATAATGACGCAGTCGAATGTTCTAGAACATTCTAGAATTTCTGCGTACACGTGGTTATGACGTCATGGTAATATTTTGAAGATAATTAAGGGGATTTTCCGTGGATAACTCAGACATTTCTTAACCGATTTTGAAATGGTTTACAGATTCGGAAAGCCCGTTGAATTCTGGTCTTGATTCGTGCCATATTCGATGGGAACAAACAATTATAGAGGATTACATTGTACCTACTCGGTACACTAAAAGTGCCATCCTATGTTGGTCGTGAAATACGCGCCCTGTCAATACAGTGGTAAGCGTGCGCATGCGCGCTACACGCTTTAACGAACTTAGTCATTTTTACGATGAAATCTCTCTCATAGGCTCATATATGCGCATAGCTCTACCCAGGGGGCCGTGTTCATGGAACGAATGCAGGTCGGGCGGCGCATACCCAGCTTAGCTGGTATGGCCGGCACCTGACCGGTCGATCCGAACTACACCACCCCCTCCTAGTTTGACATCCGTGGCAAACGATCACTCATCGTGGATCGACGCACGGACGCATGATAGGTGGGAATTATAGACTTCCCGGGTAGGCCCGTGACCGGAGAGGAGTAGTGACGAATTAGAAGCGCATTTAAGAGACAGAGCACATAGAGGTGCCAAAGAGGAGAGGGGAGGTATACTTTTAGTTTTGATTTTTGACCTGGAATTATTTTTCCAGGTCATTTCTTTTTTCTTTGTTTTGTTTTAATATTTTGGTGGATGCTTTTAACTGTATTTAGTCAATGATTCCCTAAACAATACCTCGCATGGGTGTTCTCTTTGGGTGCGGATAATCATTATCTCTGCAGATCACCCAAGCTCCAACGTACCACAATTTAAGTTAAGATATAATAATATATAAAATATATGTATATAAAATATATGATTTCCACGTAACATATCCTTACAGGGTATTTAAAGTATTACTGCTGAATTACTTGCGCACCCTGGGTAAATAAAGGGGTAAGAACACGTATCATTAATTAAGTAAATATTTGCGGCCCGTTATAGTGGGTCCGCAACGGCCAGCTCTCGCTGACCCAATAGCCATCCTGACAGGAAGAAAAATAATAAGAAAAATAGAACATATTAATAAACCAAAAAGTTAGTTCATCAGGCAGCCTCAGCATAGCTGAGACTGCATGATGGGATTATGACATTATTGCACTGCGGGGTGTTGTACACTTTACGTCGCACACGACGTTTTTATAACACCGGAATCCGCAGTGCTCATTTTAGTGTGAGACTCAGCTGTGCAACTAAGTTGCGCAGCTGTGTAAGATAACCGTAGTCATCTTCGGGACGGGATTCAATTGATCTAACATATATAACACTAAGAAAAATATTTTAAAAATAAATAAAAAGTAATTTTCCACTAGTCAAACCACTGATGTTCTACTGTAACACAAACGATCACACCTCTGCCGAAAGATTTCCCAACTGAGTCTGGGTCCCGCGACTGATGGTGGTTGAATTACTAATGCTGAGATGCGCTCACTATTACTGGCGCTTTCTGGAATGTCTGAAGTGATACTTGCGGGAATATATAGTGTCTATAGTGTCTCTAACGGTTACTGATGATGTTAAAAAGTTTGTTCGTACGACGGCGGTGGTGCTGGTAGGTGTCGAGGCATCTGATTATGCGGTCTTCATGATGGTAGCCATGTTTGCGGTGGTTGTCGTGGTGATGGCTATAAGTCGTATTGCGGGCCGAGGCAGTGATGTTGAAACGGATGTGGCTGGTGATAACATCTTCCGTGATTTTGCGAATTTAAGAAGCCGATTTGCAGTGCCATTTGGCATGGGCTGGATGTCTGGTGTGTGCCAAATTCGTCTTTTCCCCTCGTAAGGACGCTCAGGCGTGGTCCCCTTCCTGACTGCTGGATCGGAATGGCTGGTCGGTGGGTGCTGTACAACGCAGGTCGGCATGATGCTGATAGTAACTGGCTCCGACCATCCCGGTCGTTCGTCTATGGTCAGGTCGGGAGGAGATGGTGACTGCGGATAGCTAGGCATCTCCATCTCCGTCAGTGGCATGCTGACTACCGATATGGGCTGGGTAGTGGCAACTGCTTCTGCAGATACGGGTGCGGGTGTGGTTGCTGTGCTGCTGGTTAATGATGCGGGTGCTGCCGGACTGGATCCCGTGAAGGACTTCTGCTTCTTACTCTACTTTAGGACCGGTGTGGATGTAGTGACTGGATGCGGCATAGTGCTCCCCGACGTGACTGAAGATGGAATTTCAATTCTGGTTGCTGACACGGTTGCTAATGTAGCCGCGGGAGGACGATGACTAACGGGATGTCTGCAGGTAGTGTTTTTCGTGCAGGCCATCTTCTCGGTCGGGAGAATTTTGACCCGTAACCGAGATTCAAAATGGGTGGCTAGGGCAGCAAAATCCTCGCTTTCTTCTCCGGAAATTAATGTCATTTCTAACACACGGTGCTTATGCCGGAGTGCATGGGTTACTCCATAACGGGTGGCTGTGTAGAGATATCAACACGTTATACAGAAGGATGTCTGGAGGAAATGATCCTTGTTAACATGAAGAGTGATGTCGGAATTTCTTGCAAAAGTTCTGGTACACGGTTCTCCGCTAGTTAATAACGAACTGCACGGGAATCTTTTCGAAACTAGTACCGATTCTTCTTCAGATGAATCCGACGATGCTAAATCTTCGAGGAGTGACATCTCGTTCCAGCATGGTAGTTGGTTGCGGGAACCTAATTAAAACCTAAAACCCTATCTCCTCATTTTAACTTTCCAGGCCAAGTATTGTAATAATGAATTAGTAATAAGGAAATAGCAGAATTTAGTTTTCGACACGAAAGAAGCCCAATCCTGTTGTTCTTCCCTGGTGTCAAGTTTTGACGGAAAGACGAAGTTTCAGAGTGCGCTACCTCCTTTTATATGATTTAGTGACGTCACAGATGGGGGATGGCCACACCTGGAAGTTTTGAAGGTTATTCGGTCGGCCCTATAAGGAAAGTTTTTCTCTTTCGCTTTCTATGCGTCAAGGGATTAATTCTCCCCGAATAAAGGGAGTACTTTTAATTATAGGAGGAATGGCTCATTAACTTAGTCCCAATTTAGCGCATTTAAAATTCTCCGATCGATATAAAAACATGGTACTACTTTTTCCCGTTGAGCATCACCTTTTAATTAACGTGATGCGGTTTTACAGATTGGATGCTTATAAACTTGCCTGTTTTAATTTTAGGCTGGAGCACCCGATGGTGTGTGTGGGAGCCTGGTGACGGCAGTGGTAATTACCCCGTCTTACCCTCGCCACTCCTCCATCACGCTGTGGTAGTTGCGTATTTGGGCGGCTCTTGTGTTTGAAGCGTTTGATCCAATTTACTGGAAATAGCAGTAAAATTCACATGGCACTTGGAAACACGTGGTTGATCGGAAACAAATGTGCTGTTTATGGCGATGGCCGAAATACTGTTGCTGAGGTGTAGTCTTTGTAGAAGCGAGAGATAGAAAAATCTGAAGATTGACGGTCAACAGGCGACGAGTGGAGTGGGAAATGGACTGGGCCAGTGATGTCCGAACTTGGACGCGAATTGGAACGATGGCGTTGGTGGGACTACGGAAAAGGGTGTCCCTTGGGGAGGTGTTGTGGTTTCACGTTTTTGCGGCATGGTCGGGTACACCTCTTTGTACGGTTTTGCGGTTCTAGACATGCTAAGGCTTCATCTAGCCTCTACACTTCCATGCTATTCATTACATGTTCCACCCCAGAGGAAGCATGGTTTGGGTCAGCCTCATCTTCCACTTGTGGTAACTCTGTGATTGGGGTGGGTGGCATAGCACAAAGTGGGTAGGAGTGGGAAGAGATCAGGGGAACAGCTTTTCCATCCAGTCCCTTGGACAACACAAACAAAAAGTTCTTCAGATACGGCTTCCCAGTCATGCCATGTCTTTTTCCGCCGGTGTGCAATGGATAAACTTTCTCTCACTAACTCATGGGCCTGTTCAATCCGCTGCCGCAAGAGTTCAACATAGAGAGAGAGGGTGAATTTTTCTCTCCTGGTATATGAGGCATAGCCAGGTCCAGGGGTAAGGCTAATTCACAGCCTAGCATTAACCGAGCAGCGGTGTAGCGCATGCTAGAATGTACTGAAGTGCGGTAGGCCATGAGTACATATAGGAGTCTTAAATCCCAATCTCTACAATCAAGGCATGTTTCTTTTGTAAGCATCTCTGCGAGAGTTCTATTGAACCTGTCTACTATCCCATCGCTGCGGGGATGGTATGGAGTCGTCCTTGTTTTGACGATATGAAACAATTTGCAGAGCTCTAATATGAGCCAGCTCTCAAAATTACTTCCTTGATCAGAGTGTAGCTCATAGGGCATACCGAAATGGCAGAGCACATTGCCTGCCAAGACCTCCGCTACTCGGGATGCCTCTTGGTCCGGCAAAGCAAATGCTTCTCCCCACTTCGTGAAATAATCTTGTAATACGAGGATGTATTTATTTCCATCATCCGTCGTATTCAAGGATCCGAGCACATCAATAGCCACTTACTCCCACAGTGCACCAACTATTTTAATTTGACATGGTGCGATATGGTGCTGGCCAACAGTGCGTCATTGGCATGGGATACATTTGGCAACCCCTGCCTTTACACTATCGCGAATCCCGATCCAGTGGAATCTCTCTTTGATGCGGGTAACAGTCCACTCCATGGCCAGATGCCCGGCGTTAACATGTAGTTCTTGTAGTATGATATTTCAATAACTTTCCGGGATCACAAGATGGTTATTGATGTATAGAACATCCTTATACAGGTGACATTCTCCGAACCACTGGGAATAATATTTAACCATGTCTAGATAAGGGTGTTACCGATTCCTTAAGAGGACGTACTCCCTCCTAGATCCATGCATATTTGTTTCATGTTTGCGCATCTGTTTCTTGATCGTGTGCGATTTTCTCCGGATTCCCCTCTGCGCACCGCAATTCAGAGAACTCCAGAGATGGTCGTGTAGATTGTGTCACAGTTGCGGCCTCTTCACGTTCTGCCTCTATTCGAACTCTACTGAGGGCGTCGGTATTCCCGTGCAACTTGCCGGGACAGTGAACAACGTTAAAGTTATAGGCCTGCAGGGATTCCTGCCATCTCGCTACCTGGCCCTCCAGGTTTTTAATGTTTCTGAGCCAACGTAGTGAGTCATGATCTGTACGGAGTGTAAATGGGCGACCATACAGAAAGTGTTTGTAGTACTTGACGAAATGGACCGCCGCAAGTTGTTCTTGCTTCGTGGTTGCGTATCTCTTTTCTGTTTTATTCAGATTGCGCAAACCATAACCCAAACCTGCTCCACTCCATCCTCTGTGACCTGAGATAGAACCGCGCTGATAGCATAAGCCGATGCGTCAGTGTCCAAGATGAAATCGAGGTTTGGATTAGGATGAGCAAGAATCAAGGTGGTCATCAAGAGTTCCTTCACTGCCCTGAAGGAACCTTCACACTCACTCGTCCACTCGAATGGTCGATCTTTCTCGGTGATCGTGTAGATGGGTGAAACAATGTCACTGAAATGACGGATGTAACGGCGATAGTACTGACATAAGCCAAAAAAATGCTGTGTTTCCGTGATTGAAGAGGGCATTGGCCACTCTGCTACTGCCTTTGTTTTTGACAGCTGAGTTTTTTTAGCCACTCCATCACCGGATATGACATGTCCCAAGAACTCAACGTTCTGTCTAAAGAGATGACGTTTCTTTAGTTTGAGCTTTAAATTTGACGTGCAGAACCGTGAGAGCATGGTGTCCAAATAACTAATGTTTGCTGAAATGTCGGGCCAAAGACGATTACGTCGTCGATGTAACATAGACAAATTTCCCATTGCAGGGTGGTTAATACCTGCTCAATGAGACGTTCACAAGTTCCAGGAGCGTTGCACAAGCCGTAGGGCATCTTGCAGAATTAGAAAAGACCATCCCTACAAACGAATGCGGTCTTTTCCATGTCAGTTTCTTCCATGGCTACTTGCCAGTAAACCGTTAGCTAAGTCAAAGGTACAAAGCCACTTGGCTTCCGGACAAGGAATCCAAAGCTTGATCTATGCATGGGGGCGGATATGCATCCTTCACACCAAGATCATTAAGGTGGCAGTAGTCTATACAAAACCACAAGGTTCCATCCTTTTTTGCCTGCTAGTACTATTGGGCTGGCCCATAGGGATGCTGGTGGTTCTATAATACCGGTCTGCAACATGTCGTTAACTTGTTGATGTGCTTCCGCTTCCTTATGAATGGGAAGACGTCATACAGAGCCAAGAAGGGCGTAGTTTTTAATAGAGGCGATAACAACTCACTGAACGAATTGGATATCCCTTATGTGTATGACTAGATTAACCACACCAGCCACGGGTATATCTGTAGTTAAATGTTTGTAGGTTTAAGGGGAGGCTTTTTATGAGGTGGGATGCTCTCATATAAGTGATTGTTAAATACTGTGATGGAAGCTCCAGTGTCCATGGTGGCACATGTGGAAATACCGCTAAACAGACAGGCACACTTATATATTACTTTGCTGTGCATCTGCAGAAGGGTTTCCAATGATGCCGTCTGCGACAAGGGTCATGGAGCGGGATCATTCTGTATATAGTCGGCTTGTTTTCGAATAGCTTCTCTTAATTCTGTGGGTGGCTGAGTGAGGAAAGGTCCAGTCCATCGTCGTTGCTGCTGCGAGTGCTCAGAGCTGGTGGTAGCAATGGTGATGGAGCTGTTCTTGTTTCTTTGTATGGAGTGTTTGTATAGACAGCGGTACGGATGGGATTCCCCTGATTATGGATAAGCGCCACCTGAGCGAGCCACTTCTTATAGTGCATCATCGGATGTTTTGTTGATGCACAAATGAAACAGTGGTGTCGGGGAAGTCGTTCATATTGCTGGCAGCGTCGTCGTTTCCGAATCCATGATGCGGAGTGAATAGTTTCTCCCATACCGTTGCTGTCGGTAGATGTTGGAGATGATGTTGTGTGGGACGGTGTGTTGCATACCACCAAGGGACACCGAGAATCCAGTGTTTTGGTGGCGGGATGTGGTGCTACAACCGACCACTGCCGTTTTACAGAGGAAAGAAGGTTTGCTATGTGTGAGGATAGAGGGGGGGGGGGGGGGGGTAGGCATCGACATATATGAAGCAGTGCGTTTTGGTGTAGGTGTAAAAGCTGATTTTTGTTGGTGACTGTTGGCCACCGGACGTTGTTGTATGGAGGCCGCAGTTGAGCCGGGTAGGAAATACGGGCACTGAGGTGACTCTTCAATCGGTGCCCTTATGAGTTTATGGGCTTCTCAGGTTGCGGGGTTCTGCAGTCGGGGGCAGGTGTTGTAGATAGATGCCGGTTAGGACATCGCTCCCTCCAATGTCCCAGCTGACCGCATCCGAAACAGGTGTTTGGTGGCGGTGCGGTGTTGGTGGTGTTAGTGGTCCTAAGGTGCGTGGTTGCTAAATTAGTGCTGAGGGTTGTTACTAAATTGGTAAGTGCAGAGATTTGCTTATTTATCTCATCTATCTGTTCATGCATGTTGCCGTGATTGTTATTATTTCGCTGGTTTCCACGCCCCGGGGCTCCGTTGTGGCCTCCTTTGCGACCACGCCTCCTTCCTCTAGGTTCTTGATTCTGATTGGAATTTTGTGCTGCTGACTGGTGTGGGGCTTGCTCTGTGGTGGTGGATGTTGTAGATGTGGTGGGAGGTCGGCCGAAATGGTGATGATAGCACGCCCTATCTCATTGATAGGGTGAAGTTGGTGGCGGCTTATTTTCTCCTACTCCATGAAGTTTTCAATGTGGACCACCATGGCTGTTAATTGCGCCAGGCTTCCATGGTCCGCAAGAAAGCGTTTTTTCTTAAGAGTGGGCTCACCGCTTAACGCATCTATGAATGTATCAAGGTGAAGATGCACGATGCCTTCGATGTTGGTGCTTGGATACGTGCGGGTGACTAGTGTCCGGATGCGACTAGCCAGCTCCAGTAGGGTTTCTTCTGGGTGACGTCGGAGATTCTTTAGCTGCAATTGGCTTGTTTCTCTGAGAGCGGTGTCGCCGAAACGTTCTGATAATGCTCGTTCCAATTGTGAGTATGTGGGCGTGTAATCAGTCCCGAGGTCCGCGAGAACTTGGAGAGCTTTTCCAGAAAGCTTTGCGGCGAGATATTCACCCATCTGTTGGTCGTTCCAATGGTTAGTCTGACTTATAATCTCAAACTGTATTTTGTAATTGGCTCAGTCACTCTTCCCGCTGAATTCGGGAGGGAGAATGACTCGGCCAAGACCAGGGGAAGAACTGAGTGGTTGAAAACCGGGTGGTGGTGGTATTCGGGAGACTGACGAAAACGCTGATGCTGATGGTGGTGTTGGTGTTTCCTTTCGATGCCGATGTCGAGGAGCAAGAGCGCGGGTACTCCAGTCCAGTGATGTCTGACCCGTAGTAGACCCATAAACCGGCATGGGTCTATGGATGGGAGGAAGAATTACGCGGACGTTCTTCATGTGGTGAAGACTGACATTCCTCATATGGTGGGGGTGCAGTCGGCTGACGGTCGTGATGCATGACATGACTGATGTACCGATGAAATGGTGGTGCCGATTCCTCCTGATGGTGCCGTGGCGTCCCCCTTGAATAGGAGGATAAACTTGGTGGTGGCGGCACGGGAGGTTGTCTAGTATATGGATTTTTATCCTGCCATACAGTTTCCGTAGATGACATTGGTGAACGATAGTGGTATGAAGGATAGTAGGTATGCCCGTAATCGGGTCTTTGTTGTGATCATCCATCATCTGGCCCTGATGGAGTTGGCCCATTGCAGATGTCCGCTATAGTACGAAATTCTGTTCCAGCCTGTGAGGCATCCCGGAAGGTCCCATCACTGATGGGCGAAAACATGTGTTATTGCGGTGTTGTTGATTTTGCACGATTGGAATTTCTGGCATAGTCTGTGAGCATACGAGCATGGTGTCCATTGGAAGATGCTACCTCCTGATCGAGGGAGTAGTCGCTGAATGGAGAAAGTATACTGAGCTCGCTATATGGAGTGGGCGTCAGTTCGCTGTGGGTTGTTGTTGTTGTTCTTCGAGCCCCACAGCGGGCGACACTTGTAGCTCACAGGATAGTGTCAGGCCATTCCGGTGTGTAGTGTCGACTCGCCGCGTCGCATGTACATGATGAGTGCTGACGTTGGCTAGCTTCCAATCTCTGTGTTACGGATCCCATGCGATACTGCCCTACGGGTTACAAAGACCAGCTCCTACGGCCAGTGGAACTCAATCATTCCGGTGGGGCCGTGCGACCTTTGCCATGAACATTAAACACAATGGTCTCAGCCCAAGAGTTTGTGTCACCGGTATGCCAGTCTATAGCAATTTCGTGATCTACGGACTTACAATATTTGATTGGTGACCTAAAAATTAAGTCTATACAATGGTTTTACCTAAACAGACCGTCAAGTATGCTAGATTAAAATATGTGCATACGAAAATACAAGACATAGAGACAGCCTGGTGAACTTTTAAATGTGGGACTCCCGTAGGTACCAGACAGACTCGAGGTCCGCCGAGGTATCCCCGCAAGGGAGGCCCCCCGCACACGAGATCACTAATTAACTTAATATAAGTTATTAAACCTCTAAGCTGAAAAGGAAAGAAAGTTATCTTGTTGAAGTGGCGAACGATTATGTGCCTCATGCGGGCATTACTTCTGATGCTCTTTCTGGGTGAGAAGTGGTAGCCTCACGTGGGCCGTCATCACTGAATCCTTGCGATAGGCAAGTGCCTCGCAAGAGCCTCCATCACAGGAAAATACTGCCACCGCTTAAAGCGGGAGAAGAGTGTTGGCCAGAAAGGGGCCCTCTAATATTCAACCAAAATGCTACAACGAAAAGACCATACCCAGTGAAATTACGATTATAATGTTGTATGCTGTTTTACGTGAAGACGGGATAAGCGATTCCTGAGGGATTCCCATGCTACCATTTTATGTAGTTTCAAAATAAGCTGAATTAGTAGGTGCCGCTTTTATTTATACGGGCCTTCTGCTACGCCTATCCTAACATTTAGTTTTTAGAGACACGAACTAGTTTAGGCTGCAAATGGCGAGCGCCTACCTAGCTTCTAGATATGGCTGCCATTGACAGAGGATGTCCTAATACATCAACACTCAAGACAGCGTGCATACATGTTATTTCGCAAGACCTCCGAGCTTGGTGAGAATCCGGACCTCTTGCTCCATAACCACATAAAACGTCACAGGACAAGGGTTACTTTTCACACAGGCAAGTTTAGGCAACTGATCTATCGTTATGGTGGGGGTAAAGGAGATGAATACCTACTGTGAATGTCCTTCCCGCGAGGTCGTGGCAGGTCCTAACATCTTGGCCAGACATTCTTACAGAATTCGGCGGGGATGCATATCTCGCCCATCACCAGGGCCTATTGATCCTTTTAACCTGATGTTAGGTTTAAACGCAAGTTGCCCAGATATGCACTGCGGTGCGAGGGAGACTTCCTAGAAGATGAAAAAGAAATTAATAATTATAATATGTTTCCGCAGTGCTTCCTGTACTGGCAAGGACAACTAACTACTAGGTATTCGAAGATACACGGGAAATGTATGTGACACCACACCCTGGCCATCACTGCTCGGAAACCCCAATAGTTTCCCAGGGTCGGATCAGTCCATGGTGCGGATAGGGACATCTAAACAATTAAGATGCCATAAGGCTTAGTGGAACATGAAGAGAGACAATAACTTATAAATAGGAGGACCAATAGGTATGTTGGCAAATTTCACACAACCTTGCCGGAGTGCGGGGCTAAATTATCGGAACTACCATAAAAGAGGTGTACACTATGTGTCTCTTGACGAAGAAATTTTAAACCTATCCTATCGAGCTAAATAGACAGGCTTTTTGTTGGTAGTATGCCAGGCTAAATGTAGTTATAGCATGGACAGCGACCTCATTGAAAAATTGTTGGTGGCGGGAGAAAGTGATGCATATATAAATGTTGCTGTATAGTGTTTCCTACGCGCACTGCAGTCCTACGTTTTCTGCAAATAAACAAAACATAAGAGCGGATGGATGCTTGCCATATTTAAAACTAACCAGTACTAGTAACACAATGTGGACTGATTAGAACAATACATATAGTGCAGGTTGTTAGACCTACTACGGTGCGGTTAGCAAAAACACCTTAAGTAAAATAAGGATAACTATAGACATATAAAGATATTATAACTGGCGGTCCTAAGACCGTTAAGGTTCCTTTTAGTTATCAGGACCATTTACATAAATAAAGTATAATAATTACAAATGTAACTAACGGAATAATTAAGATGTTAAGTATAGTTACTCGAATAATCGGTAGCCATTCTTAATGACGGGCTATCGTGTTACTGAAATTGATACGTCATCCTTAGTGTGACGTGAGTTGACACGCTCTCTGGAAGCTGGAAAGTTCCCCCATGTCAGTTCCCGCACACATGATTCCCGCATGCAGTCCAGGACGGGAACGGATCGAACTCAGGACGGTAATCACAATATAAGAATGTTCCAACGAACAGTCAGCAAGTTCTACAATAACATTAGGTTAGGAAGAACATTCCAGTACACATATGGTATGGATGCAAGTTAAGAACAACCCGTTTCTCAGTGGGAGTTGTCGAATATGGATGAAGATACATAACTAAGCTTACGGTGTGGGGTACGTCAGTTAGCTCTTAAGACGTACCGGGCAAAGTTTACTTGCTGCGGTCAAAAATTTAAATAAACCTGCACGACATCAGTGCTGGGCAGGTTGAATAACCACTTTTTGGTGTGGCCGGCAGATCCAGCAAGTCATCCACCAAAGAACATCGCTGCCTCTACATCTGTAGAATCACATATTTAGGCTGGGAAAGGCCTCGCGCAAGTTTGTGTTCTGAGTTAGTTCTTATTCTAGTCGAGAACAATATTAACGAAAGTTTCCAAAAATACCCCCGAACAATCGGGAGATACAAAATTCTTTTAGGTGTGGTGGGTTGGGTTGCTGCTGCCGGCTACGGCTACGGAAGAGAAACTGACTGAGACTGAAGTGATATATGTAATACCTGTCTCGCTGATAGTAGCTGTAACAGATCCAACCTATTCGGCCCCCTGGCCGAGGATGCTCTCGAGTTCTGGATTTAATCTTCTTTTAATACTACTCATGACGTCATAGGCGCAGGCTTCAACCAATCATCGGTCGATCAATAGCCAATCAGAGCGCAGCTAATAATGACGCAGTCGAATGTTCTAGAATTTCTGCGTACACGTGGTTACGACGTCGCGGTAATATTTTGAAGATCATTAAGGGGGTTTTCCGTGGATAACTCAGCCGTTTCCATTCTGGTCTTGATTGATTGATGCCAGATTCGGCGGGACGAAACAATTATAGAGGATTACATTGTACCTACTCGGTACACTAAAAGTGCCATCCTATCTTGGTCATGAAATACGCGCTCTGTCAATACAGTGATAAGCACGCGCCTGTGCACTACACGCTTTAATAAACTTAGTCGTTTTTACAATGAAATCTCTATCATAGGCTCATATACGCTTATATCTCTACCCAGGGGGCGTGTCAAGAATGTTTATTGCATAGTAAAGAAGTACAATTTGTACAATGTGTCTGACTATTAAGCGTCCGTGACGAACATAGCTACGTCATTCGTGGTGTCATGATTATGCCGCAATCCTACACGTCACGTAGTTGATTATGATGTCATATGATGGATGTATAAATTGGAAACGGCCATTCGTCAGACATAGCTATAAATGGATTCCTCTATCAGATTACATTACACTCCTACCTACTTTATTGATAACTTCTGCACGCTCCCTATGATGGTGGCCATTATAGACAGATTTGACACTGATCTCCTCTGGTATTAATACATCAGATTCCCCATATCTCTTATTTGCTGCATGCACTATATTATAGCGGCGTATCTGTATCTGAAAGCTGTTGATATGTTGGCGAAATTGATCGCGATCGAACGTGTTCTTAGAGGTTGATGTCCCCTTTTGTCAGCTGTTGGTGCTGTAGCAGAGAAATTGAGAATAATAGTGTTTATTGAGAAGCTGTGTAATTCCAGTTGACCAGTTTAATTGAAACATACCAATACCCTGCTTGATAGGGTTTGATTTGTAGAGATGGGAGCGACATTAGACCCCCGACCCCCATGCACATACAACCACCACCCCATCTCGGTCGAGTCACAGACCTGCAACTATAAGCATCTTTAGCTTGTAAAAGTATTGATTACTCGCCAGTCTGTCCATCCATCCTGCATGTCAGTCTGTCAGTCCATCCATCCATCTATGAAGAAAGAAGCTGATCCCACTCGCTAGAGACGCCACGCCCCGTTGGTATATTGCGATTACCTCTGCTGGTGATGCTATCTTAGCGCGAACAATTTCAGAAACCATACCGGCAGCCTTCAGTTCAAGTGTATGCAAAAACAGTATCTTGCAAATTGTGATGTTATCCCAGACTGCAAGAGGAAGACTATATAATAACGACCGACCTCGTTATGGGCTCTTTAATCGACTCTTCTTCTGTTGATGTCTAGGGAATTTATATGACCATCTAGTCATACCATCCGTTCTCGAAAGGTAAAGTTGCAGAATGTGCGGCTAATTAACAAACCTATCTTTCATTGGTTAATTTCTCGCTACACGTCCACGCATGGGCTAAGCATGGGTATTTTGCCTGACGGGCGTAACGTTTTGGAGATTCAGTCGTGTCCTCTCTTCTTTGCAAGCTCTCTTAATATCATTAAGAACCATAGGAAAGAACAGTTCGTGATTTTACCTAGATACTGGATATTAGATATTCCATATCCTGCAGCTGAATAGTGAATATTTCCCAATCTCCCTCCACCCCACCCCACCTCCACCTCTACCTGCACCGACAAACCCGTGATACTAGCACTATGTCCGTTCTTGCTGCCGTCACATCTCACCCCTCCATTTCCACCTACATTTACCGTTCCATCCCCTCTCACCGGTTCATTTCCCCTCTCCTCCATTCCAGCTCCCCATCCCTCACTCTCTCACCATTCCTTCTCCTATCCATCTTTCTATTCCCCCACCCTATCTCTCTCTCTCTCTCTCTCTCTCTCTCTCTCTCTCTCTCTCTCTCTCTCTCTCGCTCACCTCTTCCATCTCCCTCGACACCCTCCCTCTCACAGGGCTCCAGATAAGATCATTTAAGTAGTATTTTTTTTATCAGCAAACAGTAACTAAAGAAGTACTTTCTCCCCGATTATACAGCTGCAAGAATGATAAACAGATATTAATCATTTACCATATGTAACTTATTACCTCTCTTTGCTCACTGTCAGCGTCAATTTTTATACAAATAATATTGTTCTATGAGGGACTGATCGATTTAAATATAATTAATATCTAAAGTCATACCTGGAAATTTCGGTAATAGCCTCTGCAGTATCCAGTTCTTCAACCATTAGCCATTATGTTGGATAGAGAATACTGCCACCATGTTCCTGCTGCATATGCTCAGTCAGATTCACTAGTTTCAGTCTGAATGCTAGGATTGCCAATAATGGTATTTCACAACACATCTGGGCTGGAAAATGTATGTTTCATATTGTGAACGTTAGTATTACTCTACTGTAGTGAAAGCGCCAATAACTTTAAAACTCTTGATGCCATTACGTTCAGACACAGTTAACTCGTGGATGATATTATTAAAGTTACAAGCTGTCAGTTCCTATGATAACTCCATGCGATTCGATTGGTTATTCGACTTGCTAGCTTTATCCATTGTGTTGTGTACGTACCAATCTACTTGCTAGGTTTTTCTATGAGACTCTGTTGGGTTAATAGAGTTACTAGGCTTATCCATTGTAATGTGTATTGAACCTACTACGTTATTCCAAGGCAATTCCTTGAGAATTTGGTGGGTATTTTAAAGCAATCGACTGATAACTAAATTATATTAACCTAAGTAAGTAACATATGCACCCGGTCCTTAGATCATTTTTAATGTGAGTTACTTGATGTTTCCTTTGGACGGTAGAGCTGTGGTAAGTAGCACATCATAACTGTGGACAATACCTAGTCATGGTGGTGGCAATGCACCAGCAATAGATGGGGGTAAATCGGTAGTAATTCGCCAGTTATAGTTGTGTTAATTACTCAGATATAGTCTTTCGTAGGTGACTATAGTAATCACCCATGTACCCAGCCATATCAATGGTAAGAATCTAGCTATATCTTTGGTAAGGAGCAATCATTCCTTCAGTCATATCAATAGTCACACGCCCCATCATATAAGCAATCCAATGAGCAAGCTCATAATCATTCACTCAATCATTTACAAGATCAGTCATATGTTCAATAGATTATTCAATCAAATGATAAATCAATCAGTTGATAAATCAATCAACCAATCAATCAAGCAATCAAATCAATCAATCAATCGCAATCGATCAATCGATCGACTGACGGATCATTCGATCGATCTATCAACCCATCAATTAATCAATAAATAATACAACTATTCAAAGAACCACCCTACCAACCAACCATCCAACTATTATGAAAGTCATCCAACATCCAACCAACCAACCAACCAACCAACCAACCAACCAACTAACCAGCCAACCAACCAACGAACCAACCAACCAACCAACCAACCAACCAACCAACCAACATCCAGCCAAACAACCAATCAACCAAACAACCAAACAACCTATCGAGAGAGCGATTGATTGGTCAGTGGGTCGGTGGGTAGGAGGGTCGGTGGGTCCATGGCCCGTGTGTCCGTGAGTCCGTGGGTATGTGCGTCCGTGGGTCAGTTGGTCGATCGGTCGGTGGGTCGGTCGATCGATCGTTCACTTGATCGGTCGGTCGGTCGGTCGGTCAGTCGGTAGGTCTGTCAGTCGATCGGTTGCCTGACTGATTTACTGAGTGGCTAGCTAGCTGGCTGGCTGGCTGATTGATTGATTGATTGATTCATTGATTGAGTGTTTGTTTGTTTGTTTGTTTGTTTGTTTATTTGTTTGCTTGATTGATTGATTCATTGTTTCGTCGCTCGTTTGATTGATTGATAGATTGAGTGGCCACCTGGCTGGCTGGCTCGCCGATAGACTAACTGGTTGTTTGGTTGGCTGATTGGCTGATTGGTTGGTTGGTTGCTTGGTTACTTGGTTGCTTGGTTGCTTGGTTGCTTGGTTGCTTGGTTGCTTGGTTGGTTGGTTGAATAATTGATTGATTAATTGATTAATAGATTAATTGATTAATTGATTAATTGATTAATTGATTAATTGAGTAATTGATTAATTGATTGAGTTGTTGCTTGCTTGCTCGGCAGATTGATTGATTGATTGATTGATTGATTGAATGATTGAGTGATTGAATGATTGGTTGGTTGGTCCGTTGTTCGGGTGTTCGGTTCATTGGCTGGCTGGATGGTTGGTTGGTTGGTTGGTTGGTTGGTTGGTTGGTTGGTTGGTTGGTTGGTTGGTTGGTTGTTTGGTTGAATAGTTGATGATTGCTGATTGATTGATTAATTGATGGGTTGATTGGCTGATTAATTAGCGGGTTGATCGATCGACCGATCGATCAATTGATTGATTGTTTGATTGATTGATTAATTGGTTGATCGATTGATTGATCATGTTGAACATATGACTGGTCGTGTGAATGATCGAGTGAATGGTTATGAGTATTATCATGGAATTGATTATTTAATTGGTCATGTGACTAGTCATGAGATAGAGCGAGTAATTGTTACTTACCAAAGATATGGCTGGATTCTTACCACTGATATGGCTAGGTGCATGGATGATTACTATAGCTATTGCTCGTTATCTACCACACTTAGGTTTATTCTTTGTCAATGATATGGCTGTGTCCTTACCACAGTTTTGGCTGGCTACATACAATACAGGGTCACTTACGAAAGATATATCTGACTACTTAACACAGCTATAACTGGATTCTACCACTGCTGTGGCGCAGTGCAGCTATTATAGCTGGTACATTACCACCACCATGACTGTGTATTGGCCATAGACATGAGTTGCTACTTACCACAGCTCTACTGTCCAAATGGCACATCTAGTAAGTCACATAAAGAAAATGAGATATTTGTGTCTATGTTACTTACTTAGGTTAATATCTATTTAGTTATCAATCGATTGCTTTAAAATACCTACATAGCTCCCCAGAACTGACTTGAACGAACCTAGTATGTACATCGTTCAATACGCATTGCAATGGATAAACGTAGTAACTATATTAACCAATCAGATTATCATAGAAAAACCTCGCAAGTAGATTGTTGAACAACACAATGGATACACCGAGTAAATCCAATAACCAATCAGATCGCATGGATTTATTATGTGCTGGCAGGTTGCAACTTTAATTGCAGCCTCCGTGAGTTAACTTTTTCTGAACGTAATATATCGTTAACTTTACCACTAATGGCGTCAAGAGTTCGAAAGTTGCTGCAGCTTTTCTTACAGCAGAGTAATAATATAATTTGAAATACGAAACAGAAATTATCCAGCGCAAATATGTTGCTAAATGCCATTATTGGCAATCATAACATTCAAACTGAAACTAGTGAAGCTAATTTTGTTCATGTACAGCAGGAACATGGTAGAAGTATTTTCGATCTAAGATTATTGATGAGATTTTCAGGTATGATATTAATTATATTTAAATTGATCGTTCTGTCAGAGATAATTAAAAAAGTAACGCTGCCGCGATCAACTGGAGATAATGGCTGCATATGCAGTTTTTCTTCTCACAGAGTGAATAGCAGAAGCAAAATATAACAAGTGTCTGCTGCATTTAACATTTATGGGCAATGTCTTTGACATAGTTTGCCACAGAAGTATGCAAAACTCTGCTTTTCCTCATTGTTTACAAGGTAGACTATGGGACATCTATGGCATCATGTACACTGGTATTACATCCGTAATTAAGCGAGAGGGCAGCCTATGTAGACGAACCAGTGAGGTTTGGCATTAGACAGGGGCCTTCACCTCGCCCGACCTGGTCAATCAATGGGGTAACTCGCTGTTAAGTTAGCTTCTTGTTCACACATGGGGCTTCCCGCATAGGATCAGTCTCATCCGGCGCAGTGATGTGTGCTGACGATTTAGCTATTATGCCAGATAATGTTGATCATATGCAGCAGATGATTAATGCTGCTAATGAAAGATATCTCTTCAGTGCGTCAAAATAAAAAATCATCACCATGCCTAGTAGGCAAATTCCAGACGTATCATTTAAGTTAAATGGATATCAGCTGGATCTGTCTCAAGAGGAGGCCCACCTAGGCATTCACCGAGCTAGTGGCACAACATATTATTTCTGTATCAGGGCGTTGTATATCTAGGTATGTTTAAAGGCCCGTCGGTCCGAGTTCATCCCCTTTTCAATAGTAATGTTTGAGATCATTGTATCGACATCTAGAGTTACTAGTGAATGAGGACACTAGTGTAGCTGAGAATTTCAATCTGGCAGACCATTTTATCCACCGTGATTTGGAAATTTTACCAATTGAACAAACACCAATTTTAAGAAAGAGAAAAGTGCCGACTTCTCAGAGAATCATTCTGGATTAAATGTGTGTGGACAAAATGGCCTTGTGGTCTAAATGTAAACTCAGGCCTATCAGATACAAGGGTGTTAAACCCTTTTATCCTAGCATACAATAGAGACAATGTTGAAGTGGTGAAAATTTTCAAAGAAGAATACAACACATTACAAACTAAATTACCTGAACCTTTTGGGTCCAGACCCGTTATTGCATTTGAGAAAACCCATAGTATCCGCAACCTCCTAGAGAAAGCAAACTATGTAAAGATCAATAATTAAAATACTCTGAAACCTGTCTATAGCAATCATATTAGGCACATTAAAAGAGACGTCACTAAAGAAATGTGTTCATTTAGTATTGTCAATTGATACAGCTGGTGGCTTTTGAGACTGCAGAGTGGTGGCCCTTCAAGACACATGATTGTACAACCAGCCATCTTTGAGAGACACCAGCCACTGGTCTCACAGGCAGGTGATGTCCATAGACAGGTTGAACTGTAGACAGAGGAAAACTATTTTGCTGCACTAAATATAAGGTATATAACATACAATATATTAGAACTAAGCTAATATCAGCGATGATTGAGACAAAATAAACAACTCTCAAGTAATACAATAAACAAAAATTGTCTTACTTTTGAAAGGCTGAGCTAGTGCGTTAGCAATATGCTACTACTGCTACTACTACTACTACTACTACTACTACTACTACTACTACTACTACTACTACTACTACTACTACTACGGCTGCTACTGCTGCTGCTGCTGCAACAACAACAACAACAACAACAACAACAACAACAACAACAATAACAACAACAACAACAACAACAACAACCACTACTACTACTACTACTACTACTACTACTACTACTACTATTACTAAGTCCAAATGACTGAATGGGCTATATCCTAATGTCATTGCATCGCCGATTACAGGGTTTATATAACTAATGTATGTATGATTACTGTATTCTTTGGCTGTAGTAGTAGAAACATCATACAGCTACAATCATTCCGCGTGTCCTCCGCCAAAATCTTTATCTTCATCAGGTCCATTCTTGATTTGACTGTACCGACTCCTGCTCTCATGAGGTCACGTCATTGGACGCTTAACTGATTTATGCAATGACGTCCTCTCCTGACTTTATATTTGCTGGCTCCCAGTAGGGCAAATCCTAAGACTCTCTGCACATGCCCAAACACACAGAACTTTTGCTGGGTGACTTTTCCGGACATCGGCAATGTATTACACATCTTGTATAGGGCATCGTTGGAAATTATGCTGTCTGGTCATCGGTGTCCAGTGATGGCGTTTCGGTGTTTGCGGTGGCAGGCATCAAGTTCAGCCTTTGGAGCTGCCCAGCTGTTACAGTTATAGAACATCATGGATATGCAGGTTGTGTTGTATACATGTAATCCTTTCGTCAAGGGCATCTTCGATCTACGAATAAGTAGCTTCCAGAAGGACTGAAAAGCTATGTTCCCCGTGCCGCAGCGTGCAGCAATGTCAGCAGGATTACAAAGCAGTGAACTCAGAATTTTACTTTCCTCCATGGTTCGCCGCCACGAAGTGGATCGTCATTTTCTTTAGTTTTATGCTATGTAGCTTCTTGGGATTAGATAGTGTGATAACGGTGACTTTGCCTACAGCATGGATGGGAAGGTGATGCATAAAAGCTGAATTGGTTAGGTGCGTGATCTGTTTTGAGATAATGTCTGTTGAGTATTTGAGAAGTGCATTGCTCATGCTATCAGGTCCGGATGCACATCCATTTTCACGGCTTTGATTGCCGTCTCAATTTCTGCTGTTTGAATTTATGTTAGTAATGGCCTCAGATCGCCTGAGAATGGGTGCAAGGGATCATCATCTTACTCAGTGAACTGTTCCTTGAACCATTCTCGAATTGCCTTGGCTTTGACCTGGTACTGCTACTGGTGCTGCTACTGCTATTGCTGCTGCCACCACTACTACTATTACTACTACTACTACAACTACTACTACTACTACTACTACTACTACTACTACTACTACTACTACTACTACTTTTTCTACTACTAATACTACGGCTACTACTACTATCATGCTGACTGACTGATTGACCGACTGACAGACCAACCGACAGATCGACCGACAGACCGACAGATAGACAGACAGACTGATCGACTGACCGACCGTGACCGCCAGCCTGCCCACCCATCTGCCCAGCCGCCCACTCGACTGACTGACTGACTGACTGACTGCGTCATCACATATATGTTGCAATCGTCTAAATGGAAGTCCTCAATAGAAAAAAATTATGTTGATATAATTAAGGCAAAAGTCGGCAATAGAAAAGATTATGTTGACATAAATAAGTCGTACGGTGACGGAAGAAGCGGGCAATAGCATACATTTTTGGCGAGTTATTTATTTATATCGTGTGGTATGTCGAATTAAATAAGTCGACATAATTGTGCAATTATATTGACATCTGGGCCGTTATGCCATCATAAAAAGTCGGTAACACGATAACAGATGTATGCCACCGTATCTAGGGCAGTGATTTCCAGAACTATGTCTACATATATCACCCGGCTTCCGTATAGGAGAAAATTATGTAAATCAGAATTTAAATGGGATTAAATTCAGTATTAACACTTTGCCTATTACTAGTCTTTCAAATAATTAAAACAAACAACACATTAATAAAACATATGTATTAAAGGAAGATCCTTATAATTTAAGTTTTCATATATTAACCCTTCACACCCTACAAACCACACACATATTATAAATGATTAATGTGTTAACTCATACTAATTAGACTCATTTGCTTGGAAATGCTCCTGCCTAATAGTGATATTGGAAGTAACTGATTTAATTCAGATTGGATTTAAAATCTTCAACAGGAGGTAAAGATCACGGTTACATTCAGTGTTTCCAATGGAATCTAAATTTTGGAAAATCCAGAGACCCGACACGCTGAAAACTGGCGGTCCCAAATTCTAAATGGTTCCAATGTACCATGGATTCACAGACATGAATTATGGTGGCCCCATACTAGATTTTGTGGGTATTTTTATGCAAAAACCTGTAAACATAATTAATATTTAATAATCACACACAATTATTAGGGGTCCAATGGGACCCAATGCATGGGGCCCACTGTCACAAGTTTTGGAATCCTCAATTTAGATTTTGGTGGTATATGCCCACAAACTTGTCAAAATGAGCAGTATGAGAATCCCTTGTTACAGTTACACTAGGAGAATATGCGACATGTTAAAAATTAATTTCTATTATTAAACTAGAATTTCATTTTCGGAAGTGTGACATTTTCTCTTAACTCTCTGATCTTCACCTCCGGTTTGGAAGAAATACAGAGAAAATATGTAATGATACACAATTTTAGAAACTAGAAACAATGTGCATTATGAAAAAGTAAGTAGAGTGTGTTTTTCACACCCGTATTCATATACCAGTATATCATTTGTGAAAAAGTGCTTTAAAATTCTGCTTAAACAAGGTATGTGACATTTTCTCCATGATAATAGTTGCTCGATGTTCTTGTGTACATATTTTCAGATTATAAATGTGTTAAATTGCAGTAAGAATATATGTGCATTTCAACTGGAACAATTTACACAGTAGGCCTACCCCGAGGATTTCCATTCCCAGAACTGTATTAGCAATAATGGTGACTTAAATTTTGGCATTTCGGTAACAGTTTGTAAAAAGGGAAAATGTATATTTTCTGCCAGGCTTCAAATATCAAGCTACTAAACACAAAACACAAAGTATATTTCAGAAACCCCAAATAATATCCATTATTTTAGGATGCAACATGTGTTACTGTACCGTATACGTTGCCCAAAAAGCAAACTTCTCCATTTAGAGTTCTTTGGCAAATGGAACCACGGAAGCATTAGATATAAAGCTATGACTATACAACGCATGTGAAATGAAGTTTTCCATTTATTGTTAAGCTTATTCAATTCGTTTCAAAATAGTATGCTACATCAATAGAATTGGCCTTGACTTTCAGACACAATAGGCATTTAACTACTAGTAGAGTGGATGCGAAAACTGAAATGGCAGGCAACGCTGTGATTATATCCGTATACCAAGATTCATAATCACCATATATCTAAACTATCATTAATAATATCCTAGTAGAACCTATGTTATCGAAGAACACCTCAAATAAGCATGGATTTTCTCATGCCTGGCAAGAGGAATGGACGAACAGATTGGCTGACTGTCTGACTTGCAGACGTAATGGCTTGATACTTCTGCAAACCCCGGTAGCCAACATGTTTGTGAAGTTTTAATAATATGCTCCAAGTAGAAATTATGTTACGCAACTCCTTAATATCAAATTTATATGTTAATATTTGTGCCTTCTCTTCCTTAGTTATTACTTTCACATTGCTCCATTGCTGCATTGCTCCATCGCCCCATGCCACCTCTCCTTTGTCTCATCGTCCCATCGCATCGCTCCATTGCTCCATTGCATCGCTCCATCGCATTACTCCATTGCTCCATCATATCACTCCATAGCAGCGTTCATCACATCACCCCCATCGCCTTATCGTCCCATGGTTCATCGCATGGTGACATCGCTCCATCACATCACCCTATTGTTTATCGCATCATGCTATCGTTTCATCGCATCGCAACATCACTCCACTGTGTCTAAATATTGTGATGGCCCTTCCCAAACACCATTATAAATAACATTTTATAACATTCCAAATTTAATGTTTGGGAGATCTGCAAAGCCCGACCATGCCGGTCTGTCATTCAGGCATTCAGTTGGTTAGTCGTTCAGTCTGGTGGTCTGTCGGCTGGATGGAGTAGCGTGTTGGGGCCGCGCCGCGCCCATGTGCCACTTCCCACTGCTGCAACTTCATCCTAGATGCAGAGACGCCCTCGGCATCACCGCCGCCACTCTGACTAGCTTCGTCTGACGACGCCGCCACTGGAGAGGCGAGCAAACCACGTGCTCGCCACCACATAACAGAGCATTGGGTCTCTGATTCTCCTAGGTAGGGGGCTGGACTTGGTCGGCTACAAACATATGCCAGCGGTTCCCATGGGGTCGAGTGCGCATACCCTCCCATAAGGGTTTCGCTCAACTGTTACGTCCGAAGCTCCGCTTCAAATGCCCTGACGGTGGGTTGGGGAGGATCAGTTGTAGTCTAAGGGAGGGTTGGGGAAGTAGAAAACTTCGGGCTAATGCTCCCCCATTATGCTTTGAAAGTTAAAAACGTATGGTTGGCGTGAAATAATAATCCTAGTAAATTATAATTCTAAATACGTGAGTGTGTGTGTGTGTGTGTGTGTGTGCGCGCGCGTGCCTGCGTGCGTTCATGCGTGCCTGCGTGCGTTCATGCATGAGTGTGTGCGTTTTGCGTGACTCCACGCATGCGCGCGCGCGTGTGTGTGTGTGTGTGTGTCGCCAAAGCTCCACTCAGAAAAGAAAGGCACAGGATCCCAACAAAGACCGGACTGTTACAGGAAATGAGAACACGTTCAGAACAACCGTGAACCTTAGCCGAATGATTAACTTCTCTTCAGCACCGACTATGCTAAGTGGATCAAAAAATTGCACTAACAGGCCAAACATCCAGCGCTGCTCCAATTTGACGAAGTAAAACAGTTTGCCAATCGGCTCTGAAAAAGTCACTCGGAGAAAGATGCCTGGAACGCGTGGTACTGGACTGGACCACTATCCGTAGCTCCACACTAGCTATAAAAGTACCCATTCTTGAAAGCTTCTTGAATGGCCTTGGACCACATGTAATGCTCATCATGGGAAGGAAAGGAAACAGCCGGTAAATGGTGATGATGTAGAAGCGACGTAATAGCGTCTATCTGTATGGATGCGAATGTACGAATGGGTATCCACCTGTCCGAAATAGCATTGGACAGTTCTGCAGGCTTCACTAAATTCCGGTACCGTCTCGCTGGAGTCTACACCACTCCACCGCCCCACCCCGGCGCTAAACGCGGCGGACTAACGGGAACAAGAAAATCCAGATTTACTGAAAAGCAACGTTCTCTCAAAATAACAATGTTGACTGGAAACTAGACTTTGTTCTTATAATAAACTGTTCAACAGCCGGTTGAAGACATATTGAAATAGGGAAAATACAGCACAAATATTGATGACAATATTAGCAATGATAATGAATGCATGATATATATGTTTCTATAAAATGTACACCATGAATATTTATATATGCCTTATATACTGTCCGCCACACTATTGTAAATTATGTTTACACTCAAGGGCCGATGGCCTCTTGTGGAATAAATTATTATTATTATTATTATTATTATTATTATTATTATAATCTGGAAAGGATGTGATGTATGCTAGTTTAGGGGCGGCTGAAGATGTGTCCATAATGCGATAGATGTCCTGCGTTAATTGCATCTGCTTAATCTGCACCTTTTGACATTCAGCACGTCATAGTGATCTGTATCCGTTATATGTTAATCCATTGTTTATTAATCTAATCACACTGCACAATAGGTACGCAGTTTGCCGATGTTTGTAAACTGTTAGATGGCCCTAGGTTATGTATCGGATAAAGCTCCTATCAGTAGAGGTGGGGCGAGCTGGGGTCCGATTTTCACCCCTTTTCTTTTGTTTTTTCCTTTGTTCTCTCCTTTGTTATTTTGACATTGTTCTCCCTTTGATCTCCGCCGCCTTTCAAAAATGTGTGAAAATCAGACCCCAAGCTCTCTGCCATTCTGATTAGATGTTAGATGTAGAGGGTAACCATATGCCACTGCGCCTCATTAAATCGCGTGACTCCTTTCATCTAATGAGGTGAACCTAAGGATAATTAGCATAGTGATTGACATGGGCTAATGAGGGTAATTAAGGATGATTGACAGGCTACATGTCTGGACTCGTCTTTCCCTGACTCATGGAACGCATCCAATCGTGAAACCCTGCCCCATCGTTAAATCACCTGGCCCCTGGCATCTGATAAATTGACCTTAATGCTAATTAGCATTGTGACACGTGCCAAGGGTTATTGAGTGTAATTAAGCTACAATCTCTTGGAGCCATGCCAAATAGGCAAGAGTTAGTGTAATGCGTAATGATTATTCACCAGTTGCATGTCTGGATTCGGCCTTTCCTGGAAACTCGTTCAATCTCGAAGCCCCGCCCACCTAATTAAATCACATTCCTCCTGGCATCCAATGAGGGGAGCTTAAGGGTAATTAGCATAATGGTTGTCAAGGGTTAATGAGGTTCATTAAGGATGATTGACAGGTTACATGTCTGGACTCATCTATTATCTGGCTCTGGAAACTCATTCAATCATCAATCTATCACGTAAGGACAATTGTGGAAGATGACTCTGTTAGTCTAATAGATTGAGCATTAAACTTCTGAAATCGGCGTTTAGGCCATGACAATGTACAAGGTTCGATGTAATGCATAAGGACAATTGGTTACGTGCATGCTTACGCTTCCAGAACTCGAGGACAAATGACTATTTGCATGTGCAGGTGGGTTGGGTTTGTTTGAGAAATCCTGACCTATACAGACAATAGACTAAACGAATATGGCGTCCAATAGTTACAACGATTATGGAGTCAAGAAATGTCATGCTGGGTATAACGCATATACAGGTTTTATATCTCTGCTGAGAAAAGCAAGGCATTTGTGCAAATAAGCTGTTTTACTATTTAAAACTCTCGCTTTCCATTAAATGTAGACACTTTTGCTCAAGATATGAGATGCCTGTTCAATTTACCCAGCATGCTATGCTACCCGGCATGCAATGCTACCCAGCATGCAATGCTCTGACTCCATAATCTTTGTAACTATTGGACGCCATATTCGTTTAATCTTTTGTCTGCACAAGCCAGGATTTCTCAAACAAAACCAACCTGCCTGCACATGAAAATAGTCATTTAGCCTCCAACTTCGGAAACGTAAGTATGCACGTAGGGTGCATTCACGGCAGTACATTCGACAGTCTGTATTTCAATACTGTTGAGAGAAAGTGTGTCGATGTCCAGGAGCAAATAGGAGAAAGCTTTTATTTACATTGACAGTAATTTTCAGCACCAACATTCAGTCAAATTATTGTCAAAATAATTAGTAGCTAATGCAATTACTACCTGCTACATATTTGATAAAGTTTTGAATCAAAATTGTTGCTTTCAGCTTTCAGTCCATATATTCTAAAATAATCATTATAAATGTCAGTCAACACTCGCTACGGTTTTCAAGAGCGATTTGCCTGTAAGTTGTTGCTGACTAAGGCACCAACAAGGTTATCAAATTGCTGTCCATAGAATCACACTGCGCTCAGTATTACTATCTAACTATAATGAGTATATGCCCAACATACGCTTTGCCTGCACGAAGTAAATATTTCGCCTAGCTACCGTGTGTACGTTTCTGTTCATGCAATGCATTTCAAACAAATGCACAAATCTGTAAATGAATCATACACACCGTTTGCTAAGCATTCATTCTTGGCGAGAAAGTGTATATGGGCCTATGCTCACTTTATCTAAATAGTAATATATTGATTCCACGTGCGTGGATAATAATTCGGCACTGTTGTAGGTGCCTTAGAAATCAAAAGCTTACAGTCAAATTGATATTCAAGTCTGTAGTGAGAGTCAACTAAAATTATGATGATTATTTTAGAATATATAGACTGAAATCTGTTGTAGCAACATTTTTCATTCAAATTAGTATCCAATCTGTACCAGGTAGTAATCGCATTAGCTAATAATTAATTTGTCAACAATTTTACTGACTGTTGTTGCTGTCATTGATACCAATAACGTTCACGCAAATTATTGTCAAAATAATTATAAAAGCTTCCTCTAATTTTCTGGAAATTGACACACTTGCGTTGAAACGTATTGAAATGTGGGCTATCGAATGTACTTCCGTGAATGCACCCTACGTGCATGCTTACGCTTACAGAACTGGAGGACAAATGAATATTTGAAAGTGCAGGTGGGTTGGTTTTGTTTGAGGAATTCTGACCTATACAGACAATCGACTAGAGTCAGGAAATTTCATGCTGGGCAGTGTTGCGTGCTGGGTAGCATAGCATGCTGGGTAAATTGAATATAAATCAGTAGGCATCCCATAACATGTGAAAAATGGTCTATATTTAATGGAACACGAGAACTTTATTAAACATGCTAACAAATATTTTGAAAATAATTTGACTGGATTTGTCATTGACGTGCCAACATATTTCCTCAAACCCGACAACCAGCAGGCAGATTTCATAGGTGTAAATCTTGGGTATGAACGCCGACCAAGACCATATTATTAAAATCACTCAAGATCTTTCTTTTTTCTTCTTCTTTCTTTCTTTCTTTCTTTCTTATTCTCGGTTAAAATCTTTGTCATGCATCTCCTCTTTTTATCCAATCAATCCCAAACGTTGGTGAACTCCTAGGACCCATGGAGAAGAAGTGTGATATTCAACATAATTTGGATTTACTGAATAGTCTTCGAGATGCCCACTTTTGAGTTGGCAAAATGTCCCATAGGAAATGTATGGGAATTTTCAGTTTTAATGTTTGAAGTGTGGCTACACCTAAAGTTTTGATCGACCATAATTGGTCATGGTGTTACCAGTGGCGTTCTGAAGGTACGGCATGATTAGATGGGCATACAGCATTGTGTTTCAAAATTACCAGTGTTCGTCTTTGTCAAAATTACCTCCCCTTCATCAGAAAAGGTCAATGAACATATTGCAAGATACTCAGTGACATCACTTTATGTCAATGTCACCCATAGGTCTTATACCAAGGGGAAGGAATCCTTTGGGAATCAAACGTTAACAGTTTTTCATTTTTTGCAGAAATGATCTCCTCTTCATCACAGAAGTTCAATGGCCATATTATATGATACCCTGTGACATCCTGTCATGATTCCACTATCCCCGGGTCACATGCATTGGTGGAACGGGACCCCCTGGGCATCAAAGTTGTCAGTTTCGTTTTCGGCAGAACTGACTTGGGCCTCAAAGTTACCAGCAATTGTTTTTGGCAGAAATCAACTCCACTTGCCTAAATATGTTCAATTATCATGTTAGGAGAGACCTTATAGTATGTCTTAATGGCCAAGCTCGCATATTTAGTTACCTCAGTAAGTCTCTTCTAGGGTTGACTTTGTAATCTTCTAGCATGCATTTGACCCCATATGTCCATTTGACACATGAGAGTTTGCATTTGCTCAATACATTCTCTGAAACTGACATTTTCTCTTATGTTTCCGTGATTTACACACACCTATGTATAAATTACACAATTGTTGGTGCATCAGCTTTTGGCCGTCATTGCCCACAAGACCGCGGTTACAGAATCGAGATATTCCAAAAAGGTTCAAGAGCTATGTGCATTTAGCCTCCCAAAATGACCAGAATTAAGCGAGAATTATGGAACAATTTAAACCTCAATTTTAACCCCTATCACTTTGAGATATCGTCTTGAAACATAAAACGCTAGTATGTAGTTTTCAATTGCAAACAAAATGATCCATCTCCCCTCAAAATCGAAGCACACGTTTATGAGTTATTAAAGATTTAGTGAGGGCGTGTGTGGAAATATTTATCAATCAGCGATGCACTCGGGATCTTTCTTCCTTCTTCTTTCGTATTCTTAATGACCGCATCTCTCCTACAGTTGTCATCTGACCAACTCCAAACATGATCAACTTCTGCTACCCGGTCTGCAGTTTTTGTTTTTCTCTTGGATCCGCCCAAGGATTTTCGAGCTACTCACTTTTCTATACGAAAAATGTCCCATAGGAAATGTATGGAAATTTTCAGTTTTGATATTTGAAGTGCGAATACACCTGGAGTTTTGATCGGATCACTCCCATCCTTGGTCAGGATGTTACCAGTACGATCTGAAGGATTTGATTGATCTAACAGGGGCATGCCCAAGAGGATGAGTGCATCTTAGGCATCACAATTACCATTTTTCGCTTTCGAAAAAAATGAAGTTTCCTTCATCAGAATGATTCAAAGGACATATTTTAAGACAGCCTTAATATCGCCTGGTGTTTATGTCACCTCTTGGTCATATACCCAGAAGGAAGGGGATCACGTGGGCTTCAACGTTACCAGTTTTCGTTTACGGCAGCGTGAACTCCCCTTGATCAGAGAAGGTCAATTAATATTAGACGATAGCCTGTGGCATTCTATCATGTCTCCATCACTTCTAGGTCACAGGCCCATGTGGAAGGACACTCCTTGGACATCAAACTCGTCAGTTTCCGTTTTTCTACCTATGTGCGGAGATAGCCTTGACTTCCTTTAATGTTATCATCACACAATGCGTGGCATACCCAGGGGAATAGCACCCCTTGTGCCTTAAAGTTACTGGTCTAGGGTTTTCTTTGGCAGAAATTACTTTCTCGTTATCAGAGAAGTGTAATTGGCATGTTAGAAGATATTATGTATCATCAAATAATGCTAATATCACCGCTGGATACATATAGCCTGTGAATTTCTTTAATGGTATCATCACACACTCACCTCCCCCCCCCCCACACCCCACCCCACCCTCACTCCCTCCATCCGTGTTACATATACATGGTTATGCTAGAAGATACATTCTCCCAATCGGGAAGGGCACCATTGGGCATCACATTTACTGACCTTCTATGTCTTAACGGCCAGGCATCGCAGATTTACAGTTACTTCATTAAGAGTTTTCTAATTATTATTATTATTATTATTATTATTAGTAGTAGTAGTAGTAGTAGTAGTAGTAGTATTACTAGTCGTGTAGTGGGTGCTGGCGGCGGGGTGGGTTGGTGTTGGAGTTGGGGGCGCGAGTGTAGACGTGATAGGATTTTAATGTAGTTTTGCAGGATCTCGTTGCCTATGTTAAGACTTTGTCTCCCAGATTGAAAAGTCCAGGGTCGGACATACATGAATTAACATTACTATATTGGGCTGTTTTCAGGTAGGAAACAGTACATCTGCATTCTGAATGTTAAACCTTTTAGAACATAATGCGATCTACTCTCTCATTGCCTGTCAGGCATATGCATGTTTGAATGTGTTATAACTCTAGATGTGTATTAACTTAGGACACCTCGGCCCATACGCATAGTATATATACACGCATTGCATCTCTGCTGGGAATAGGCGAACGTTTGTACAAATCACCTGTTTTACTATTTAATAAGCATGCTGACGAATATTTTGAAAATAATTTGATTGTATACAGCATGGAGCTCACAACATATTTCAATAAACTGTACAACAAGTAGGCAGATATTAAGGGTGTCAATCTAGGGTATGAACGCCGACATTATTATTATTATTATTATTATTATTATTATTATTATTATTTTTATAATAATAATAATAATTATTATTTTTATTATTCTTATTATTATTATTATTATTATTATTATTATTATTATTAGGTTTAATGTATATGCAGCATTATAACTATGCACGGAATAGGTGAACCCTTGTACAATTTAATATCTTGCCCTTTTAATAACGGGTTCTGGGGAATATATTGAAAATAATTTGACCCCCCAGGACTTATTATTAATATTATTAGTCAACACCCTGCGTATGTAAACGGTTTGGTGCGTAAATCCCAGACCACGGTCCCTAGCCGTATGAAAACTTAGTATTTGTAAAACCTCTAAATGAATGACCATTTCATCCATGTCACCACGCGTCAATAGCGCTACACCTGAAACAATGGCGACTGTATAAATGGCTGTGTTGATTGGCTGCGAGATGGCGCGTGATCTCTAATCGAACATGTCTGAACATTTATAACTTTTTCGAATTCTTTCAACATCTTATACAGTGGTGACTTCGTTTGGCCACGACCCTCACAGTTTCATGGCTCATTACACCTCCAATAGCTCTACAGAACAAATATAGGCTGCGCAGATTGGCTGGTAGATGGAACGTGATTGGCAGCTCTAGTAATGGCGACCATAAGCGGATGTTCTGATAGGCCATGAGGGGTAGAGTGCCCATGTATTTGGCCACGACGACTGGCGCTTTTGCGGCTCATTACACACGTCAGTATCTCCACAGAGCAAAAATTGGCAACTGAATAAGTTGCTATTCTAATTGGTTTGGAGATGTCACATGACCTTGATTGACACCCTGTCTCAAACAATGGTGACCGTATAAGCGGCTGATCTAATTAGGTCACGAGGAGTCACGTGACCTCTGTTTGAACACACCCACCATAGTTATTTCACACCTCGTTACACCTGGCAATAAATCTACATCTCGAGAAGTGGTCGCTGTATACACGGCTATTCTGATTGGCTGCGAGTTATACCGTAATCAATATTTGAATTAGGCCACGCCCGCTCATTATGCCTGTCAATCACCATCAATACGTTTCAATATATGGCTCGAGCCGTGGAGACCAGACAGGCATCTGTTCTGATTAGCAACGAGGGTCCACGTGACAATAACTGTGACCACGCCCCGTTTAGGACTTTCACACACACCTTTAAATATGTCTATCCTCAGCACACATCAAAAGATCTACACCAGATAAATGCGGCGAAGGGATGGGCAGCTGGTCTGATTGGTCGAGAGCTTAATGACGTCATCAATATTTGAATCAGGTCACGCCCACATTTTCTTGTCAAAACAAATCAATAATCCATCGATCAATCAGATTTTATTAATTTTGCGGGGAAAAATCCGCTGTGGCCTAATTTAAATATTGATGACGTCTGGTGGATTTGGAGCAAATAAAGGGCACCATTTCTAGGTAACCCAGCCTATTTCTATCTACGCGCCGACCCCTTGAACCTTTGAAACCTGAATGCAGAGATCTACATTTAAAGATGGGTGTAAGCTGTTAAATATTTATAAACAAAGTTGACTGATTCTGCTAGAATAGCAGCAAAAACTCCCCGTCAAATAAGTTTTAAAATATTTAACAGCATGTTTATTAAACACTTAATGTCAGTTACATTATTAATTCATCAAAGACTTACATACTTTTCGTAGTCTTTGTGACCGTCTTTTCGTAATTTTATTGATGTATTTGAAATTGACATCAGATACTTGGGTGTCAGATCGGATCCCTCCATTGAACTAAATTGGTATACAGTTATACTGCTAGTATCACACCCTCGACGCTCTATGGTCAGCTTTTTAATTGAGGATTCAAGTTTATCCATCAATCATATGACGTCATAATCAACTAATTGGTGTGTATGATGACGTCATAATCAAGTATGTCATGAATGACGTAGCTAAAATCGTCAAGAACGCTTAATTAATGACAGACTAAGAGTTATTGCACGAATTGTATGTTTGTGCTATTTAATACACATGCTGTTGAATATTTTGAAACTAATTTGACTGGGCGATGAACAGCACCCCGTAAAATTAGTTTCAAAATATGTAACAGCTTACCTGTATATTTTTCTGGAAATTGACTATCTTAAAGTTTAGGGATCGATCGCTCCAAACACAGGCGAAGAGTGGGTGGAGCTTAACTAAAGATGGGCGGGGCATATCTGAAACTGGTTTCCTCCATTGGCGCGCCTATTTTCTGCAACAATACAAGTCCCGTAGTTAATCTTTTTTAATGTTCCTATAAAAGCTATTCTGACTCACTTTAGTCTATATGAGCTCGTTCCTATTGGCTCGTTATAGGGCCAATCATATTTGCCAAGAGATCTCCTTATTTTGGAATGAGGAGTGATGTATATTACCGAAGGAATACATGGCTTAGGTTTTTGTTTGCCTTTTACATCCGATCATTCGTAGAATATCGCGTCTGATAGATCCAGCACATAGAGCATATATGAATGGATTAATCGACGAGTTCCCATACTGCATTGCAACACAGACTGTACCTAATAAAGTGTGAAAACTCTCTAATGGAACACGGAAGGCGTCGTGAACATACACGTGCAGAAGGTGTGGCCATGATGTGATGCAAAATATCACAACCACTATGGTAACAGCTCTGGCATCTGTAGATTGTCTTTGTTTGTCGTCCTCGCCTTCTGAGACAGATTTCTCAGACTGTTTCTTCACCAGGAGGTATTTCGCAATGTGGAAGCCAGCGATCAAGATGTTTGGTATCAATAGATAAGTGGTCTCTAGTAGAACATGGAAAAGGCTTGGTGACCATGTGCAGAAATATGTAGTCTGTCCATTGACTGTGAATGTTGACCAACTGAAGAATGTTGGTAGGCCTCCGCTAACACCGGCTGTTACGACCCATAAAACCACGCTGACCTTGACGACCAAACTCACAGTCACTCTAGCCAGGGCTTTCAGTGGGTAAACTAACTGATAAAATCTGTAGAAGAGAAGAAAACATTGTTAATGACAAAATACGCATTTGTGATCTCAAGGTATATATTGTTATATCATTCCTTCATACAATCGTCTTTCGAACATGGCGAAGTCTTTTTTATTAGTATTTCTCGACCCATTGCTTAATGCAACAAGCCGGGTATATTTGGAGCTGCCTACAACAGCATCTACCAACCTAAACCCTCAATCTCTGTCTGGCAAGTATGCCTTGTTACATGAATGTGGGCGTGTAATGTGCGCTTCCAAGATTTAGCATACATTTGACCATTCCTTTCTCCAACACGACCAATCATTACTTAGTGATTAGTCAGGTGTAACCTGTCTTTCATTACACCAGCTATGCTATATAATACCCTATAGCCATTCATTACTTGTTATGCATAGACACATACTTGCTCGCGTCTCACTCTAATCTCAGACCTTACTGATTGCAAAGACAGCACGTATGTTTGTAAGTGTATTTTGATGGTCATGGTACAATGGACTTTTCCAGTTTTAGCTATGCCCAACCCATCTCTATCTATGCTCCACCCACACATCGTCCGTGTTGGGATCGATCGATCTCTGAACTTCCTAACTATCAATTTCCATAAAACTACAGGTAAGCTGTTACATATTTTGAAACTAATTTGACTGGGTGCTGCTGCTGCCAACGCCAGCAGCAGTGTCCAGTCAAATTAGTTTCAAAATATTCAACAGAATATTTATTAAATGGTAAAGATATACATTTCGTACCACATGTCGGACTATTAAGCGTTAAAGACGGACTATATCAAGTCATTCATAGCGTCATGATTCTGACGTCATCTTATACGTCACGTAGTTGATTCTGACGTCATATCATGGATTGACCAACTTGGAAAGGTCTATTGGTGTACTGCTAACCTCTATTCAGGTTTTCGAATAGATGCATGCCGTTTTCTTGGTCTATCAGTCTTGCAACTCACGATGAAACCTCTACGTCCATTGGGTGAAAGTTCAGACATCTCATGAGATAGTATAAAGCGAGTAAGCATTCTGTGTCAAACTGGCGGCTGTCCTGGACTGATGCCGATGCTCAAATACACTTATTCAGAGCGCGTCAGAATGGGTGGGGTATACAACTCCTAAAGTTTTCTCAAGGTCCGGTCCTCAATAAGGGAGTAGTAACGAAAAGAAGGTTGGCCTGATTTGATGTGGAAAATATTTACTTTTCCAAAGACAACGCGATGATAAGAAGACTTTTGTTATAATCGCTCCAAAGCACGATCACATAGTTTCTCCTCCTAGGCATCTCCTGTGCGCAGTTTTTGCTCGGTTTCTCCGAAACTACAAAGAGACAGACGTGAAGGACAACATAGGGACACCATACAGAACCCTAGATACATGGTATTATCAGATTAAGTTTCAGAACACTCTTCATAATGATATTTCATGGTTGACTGCCAGATCTCTGCAGATATCAATTTGTGTGATTCTTAAAAGATTGACAATGAAAGCTGAACTGGCATTGCAAAACTGCAAAATTAAAATTTGCCAACTCATTCGATTACATATCACATTGAAGCACAGATTCAGCTACAATAATACAAAATCTAAAACACCGCACCATGCACAGTGAAAGATGTCTGCAAACAAATTATCAGTTAATTCGGACATGGACAGCCTGCCATTCCTTGATAATTATAGGTCATTGAGAGAGGTTCAGAGGCTACCACCGCAGGAAAACCTGAGGCCATATAGAAAACGCATGTGCAAAGAAGGCTCAAGTACATTTGCTTAACGTAGGAGTTGCACTAGTGTAAGCAAAAGGAGAGACTAAACACGTGAAAACTTAATGGTATAGCGCGGAAACGAGCAATGTTGAGGACACTTTTTTAATTGCTCCTGAAAAGCAACGTCTCTCATTTAAGGGAGAGAAAATGGGAGGAATGCAACCCGAAGCATGCGCTGTGCACTATCAGATGGCCGACAGTGTTATACCGTCAGATAATCTAATAGTGTGTCACATGATTAGTTTCATTTAAAGTGAAAACCTATGTAATAAGAGATTCACGTGGTCGAAGGCATTATTTTATAAAACAAGGACTCGAACATAGAAATACCTTATTTCTACTGTCTGTGCAATACGACAATTGTATAGCCTACAGCCGGATTCTTGCATACGCCCCATGAGGACATCCATGAGAGTAAAGCCATAATGGATGAATCCAGTTTATCAATCAATCAGTTGACATCATAATCAACAACGGTACATGTAGGCTGACGTCATAATCAATTATGCCATGAATGGTGTAATTAAGTCCGTCATAAACACTTAATAGTCCTTTAAGTTGCGTGAATTCGATGTCTTTATCATTTAATAAACATGCTGTTGAATATTTCGAAACTAATTTGACTGTGGCTGACATAGGCACCAACACCAGTCAGTCAAATTAGTTTGCAAAAATTTCAATATCTTACCTGTATACTCGTCTGGAAATTGAGATTCAGGGAGTCCAGGGATCGATCGACCCCATCACGGGCAAATTGTATACATCGTCAACAGCATCGCGCATGAGGGCTAACTGCATACCTGTTGCGTTTCTGCAGACTACATTTCCCGTGATGTTTAACTCGGGTTATGCTTAATATTTTGAAAACAATTTCACAGGAAGTTTTTGGTGACTAAGCAACCAATAATATTTAGTCAAATTCTTTTACAATATTCTGACGGTCCACAGTCATTTCCCGTTGAAATAAATGATTGTCTAGTGTTTTGCAGCAGGCAGATAGCTACAGATTGGCTAAGGAAAATGGGCCTTTCCAGTTTTAGCTATGCCCCGCCCATCACTAGCTAAGCGCCACCCACACCTCGCCGTGTTGGGATTGATCGATCCCCGAATGCCCTAGCTATCAATTTCCTGAAAACTATACAGGGAAGCTGTTGAATATTTTGTAACTAATTTGACTGGGTGCTGTTGCTGCCTATGGCAGCAACAGCGCCCAGTCAAATTAGTTTCAAAATATTCAACAGAACATTTATTAAATAGTAAAAGCAAACAATTTGTACAACAACGCATAGACCGTCTTCAAATATGCGTTCGTGACGTACGTATCGACGTCATTCATGACGTCATTCATTTTGATGTCACTCTACACATCGCGTAGTTGATTATGGCGTCATATGATGGGTGGGTACTCTGGAAAGGTGAATTACACAATTGTCTCTATTTCCAGAACACACAATTATACATGTCATCAGTGTTCCCGCGTGCATATGCAGTCAGCTATCTCATCAAAGACTATGATGATGGCAATGTCGAACTGCTTTGTATTGCATAGGTGCTTGTTGCAGGACATCCCGTGGAGTGCATGAAAAGATGGTCAGTTTAAAGCCAGTAATATTTTCCACATTGCTGAACAGCTCGCCAACATTGAAAGTAAGCAATTCGAATATTTTAGGAGCCGAACAAATATTAGGTATTGCGTACACAGATTTTGAACGGCCATACTGTTACGACCGCGAGTGAGTGAATGCATATAATCATTGGCCTACGACTTCTAGTTTTGCTGCGTACAAGATAGACCAAATCTAAAAAATACCCCATTAAATTATTAGGAATCACGAACATATCTCTAAAGCTAGGTGTTTAAAGTGTTTTTCATGCCTAAATTTAATGTGATGGATTCATTTAATAAAATTCGCTAACATTCAGCGCGGACTAGCGAGAAAACCTCCTCACTTGGCTGAGTTACATATAGGGGGATCATGTACGACTTAAATTTGAGGAAGTGCCGCTGGAAACTAGTCCCGGCGGCATAGTTGTGAAGATAAGGTCAAAACTGATTTGAAGGTTTAAACAATAATGGGGCCATGTATCTGATTATCCAGGGTGCCCCCCCCCACCCCACACAACTATACATCTTTTAAATGTAGATTCTCCCAGAGGCCACCTCACCGCATAAATATCAGCATACAGTTGCCAGCTAAAGTATTCTTTCTTTGCGGTTGGTCTACTTGAAAAGAAAGTAACTAAATTTAGAAAATCTATACGTCAGCAAGCATACCTCTTGTGCGTAAGCTATATATTTGTATACGACTAGACAGTACAGTAGATGGGCTATCGCATATATCCACGTGCCACCAACTTTAACACTTTAACCCCGTTACGCGATATCCATCCTCCAGGGTTGGAGCCCAATATAAATGTCATCTTAAAATCTTGAATCACATGGATAACTCACATAACCAATTGGTGTTAATTATACCAAGCGGTTTAGGAAGACACGGATGGACAGTGAGAATGAGAGATGAATTGAGGCGATTACAATATCCTTGATAGATTTTCCTCAAAAATTGTCTGTGAATCATTTTTACAAACACGGTTTGTCCTACAACATTAGCAATGTGTCATTGTATTAAGACAGTTATGCAATAAAATCTATAAGAAAACTTGCGAATCGAAGATGAAACTGAATAAATTCTGCAATTTGCCTATCATTTAGTTTACATATGTACGATGCTGTATCTTTGGAAAAACGTCATGTATTATCGTGAAATTTGTAATGGCAAAAAGCGGATCGTTTCAGCTAAAGGCACAGTTAACTTTGACTTTTCTATGTCACGATTCAGATGCACCAGTATAGTAATGGTTAAATTGGTGAATTTCTTCTAAACTTGCTATCTTTAAAACAGCCACCAAGATATGTCTGCAGTGGAGTTCTCGGAGTTATTATAGAATACCATTGCACAGAGGCGTGGAAAATACCGCGATGATAGTTTTAGCATTTCTTTAAACATAAGCAGAAATATATAGTACGTGTATGCATTTGTCAACAAATTTCCTGTCCGTAAACGTGCCTGCGGACATTATTATTGAATCTTTGAATTTACGAGATGTATCAGAATATGTTTGGTGTCACATATTCATAAACTAGATACGGATATAATATATAATACCACCAATGTGTGCAATCATGGGTTCGGGTGTCTTTTTGATAGATAAATGCTCGAAAAGTAATCGCCTAGATTCTGAGTAATAAAAATAACCTTTATCTGTAATGTACACAAATAGGGGATCAAGTGGGTGGTAGGGTTTGGGTGTGGGTGCTCCACCATGGAACTGTTGCATAACGCTACGGAGAGGCATCGCTCATTTCACTCCTAATTGTTCTTTACAATTGCTAGACACAGCAACTATGTCTTATATCGCAGGTTAATTGGTGGATACTGGACCAGGTCTGGTATTGGTCCAGTACGTGCCCTGTAAACTGCGGTATCTTGGTAGAGATACTATGGTTTCAGGAATGAAATAGTCACTAGTTATCTCCGTTAATAGGGAGCTCTTCATAAATAGACAGTTATAGATATTATTTTTATTATTATTATTATTATTATTATTATTATTATTATTATTCCACTATTACATTCAAACATTACTATTATTCCACTATTACATTCATACATTACTATTATTCCACTATTACATTCAAACATTACTATTATTCCACTATTACATTCATACATTACTATTATTCCACTATTACGTTCATACATTACTATTATTCCACTATTACATTCATACATTACTATTATTCCACTATTACGTTCATACATTACTATTATTCCACTATTACATTCATACATTACTATTATTCCACTATTACGTTCATACATTACTATTATTCCACTATTACATTCATACCTTACTATTATTCCACTATTACATTCATACATTACTATTATTCCACTATTACGTTCATACATTACTATTTTTCCACTATTACATTCATACATTACTGTTATTCTACTATTACATTCATACATTACTATTATTCCACTATTACATTCATACATTACTATTATTCCACTATTACATTCATACATTACTATTATTCCACTATTACATTCATACATTACTATTATTCCACTATTACATTCATACATTACTATTATTCCACTATTACATTCATACATTACTATTATTCCACTATTACATTCATACATTACTATTATTCCACTATTACATTCATACATTACTATTATTCCACTATTACATTCATACATTACTATTATTCCACTATTACATTCATACATTACTATTATTCCACTATTACATTCATACATTACTATTATTCCACTATTACATTCAAACATTACTATTATTCCACTATTACATTCATACATTACTATTATTCCACTATTACATTCATACATTACTATTATTCCACTATTACGTTCATACATTACTATTATTCCACTATTACATTCATACATTACTATTATTCTACTATTACATTCATACATTACTATTATTCCACTATTACATTCATACATTACTATTATTCCACTATTACATTCATACATTACTATTATTCCACTATTACATTCATACATTACTATTATTCCACTATTACATTCATACATTACTATTATTCCACTATTACATTCATACATTACTATTATTCCACTATTACATTCATACATTACTATTATTCCACTATTACATTCATACATTACTATTATTCCACTATTACATTCATACATTACTATTATTAAACTATTACATTCATACATTACTATTATTCCACTATTACATTCATACATTACTATTATTCCTCTATTACGTTCATACATTACTATTATTCCACTATTACATTCATACATTACTATTATTCTACTATTAAATGCATACATTACTATTATTCCACTATTGCATACATACATTACTATTATTCCACAATTACATTCATACATTACTATTATTCCACTATTACATTCATACATTACTATTATTCCACTATTACATTCATACATTACTATTATTCCACTATTACATTCATACATTACTATTATTCCACTATTACATTCATACATTACTATTATTCCACTATTACATTCATACATTACTATTATTCCACTATTACATTCATACATTACTATTATTCCACTATTACATTCATACATTACTATTATTCCACTATTACATTCATACATTACTATTATTCCACTATTACATTCATACATTACTATTATTCCACTATTACATTCATACATTACTATTATTCCACTATTACATTCATACATTACTATTATTCCACTATTACATTCATACATTACTATTATTCCACTATTACATTCATACATTACTATTATTCCACTATTACATTCATACATTACTATTATTCCACTATTACATTCATACATTACTATTATTCCACTATTACATTCATACATTACTATTATTCCACTATTACATTCATACATTACTATTATTCCACTATTACATTCATACATTACTATTATTCCACTATTACATTCATACATTACTATTATTCCTCTATTACGTTCATACATTACTATTATTCCACTATTACATTCATACATTACTATTATTCTACTATTAAATGCATACATTACTATTATTCCACTATTGCATACATACATTACTATTATTCCACAATTACATTCATACATTACTATTATTCCACTATTACATTCATACATTACTATTATTCCACTATTACATTCATACATTACTATTATTCCACTATTACATTCATACATTACTATTATTCCACTATTACATTCATACATTACTATTATTCCACTATTACATTCATACATTACTATTATTCCACTATTACATTCATACATTACTATTATTCCACTATTACATTCAAACATTACTATTATTCCACTATTACATTCATACATTACTATTATTCTACTATTACATTCATACATTACTATTATTCCACTATTACATTCAAACATTACTATTATTCCACTATTACATTCATACATTACTATTATTCCACTATTACATTCATACATTACTATTATTCCACTATTACGTTCATACATTACTATTATTCCACTATTACATTCATACATTACTATTATTCTACTATTACATTCATACATTACTATTATTCCACTATTACATTCATACATTACTATTATTCCACTATTACATTCATACATTACTATTATTCCACTATTACATTCATACATTACTATTATTCCACTATTACATTCATACATTACTATTATTCCACTATTACATTCAAACATTACTATTATTCCACTATTACATTCATACATTACTATTATTCCACTATTACGTTCATACATTACTATTATTCCACTATTACGTTCATACATTACTATTATTCCACTATTGCATTCATACCTTACTATTATTCCACTATTGCATGATACATGACTAGCTTTCCATAATTAGGTAAATTAACCAAGTACTCATTACGTTTCGATGAGCAAACATTGTACTACATGTAGTTTACGTAGATGGACTCCTTTTTTTAGAAAGAAGTATGTTATGTCAATCGTTCATAAATCGAGAGCTTAACAAGGATTAATGGACATAATAAATAGCAAGTTGAGCAAGTTTCATACCTACGTGTTGTGTATTTTAGACCTTACTCTATCCCTACTCCAGACCTAATAAAGGATATATGGTTTAACCCTTTGAACCCGTAAGGATGAAAACAATTCTGATGATTATTCTGAAACTAATTTGACTGGAGGATGGTGCTGCAAATGGCAGCAACAGCTTCCTATCAAATTAGTTTCAAAATAGTCAACATCTTATCATGAATTTGAGATCCGGGGAATTGAGGGTGCAAAGGGTTAAATTTAACAGCATGTTATCGGCATGTCAGTCTCACCTCATCACAGAGAAAAGCACCATATGAGCGATACTCGTTAGATAGAAAACGAGCGTGAAATAGGCACAGACTTCGCATAGCCATGGTGGCCCCATTAGTTTGTACATTGCCAACACGGCGAACAAAATGGCGCTTACACACGTCCCTAAATCTGTAATGGCCAACACGAACATCACAGCGAATGTCGGAGATCTGTATCGTTTGCTTTTCCCGATGTACACCAAGAGGAGAATATTCGCGAACACACCTATTGTATATGACGTCACCAAGACGGATTTAATCACCTCTACGGGCATGGCTTCGACTTGTCTCATGTAATCGATGTATCTTAAATAATTCGCGTTCTCCTCTTCATTCATGACAGTAACGTTTTGAAAGTTTCCTTCGATTTCCGGGCTGCATTTAACCGAGGTTGATGATGAACCTTCCGTCGATCCAAAACTGGGAAATGTCGGTTCGCACTTTCTACTACTTTCCGCCATGGTAGTCGTAATATTGACCCTTTTCTCCCGAATTTAGAATAATGGCATATCTCTACTACTTCACCTTAGTGGCGATCATCAACTATATAATAAATTTATTTTTAAAATATTTAATATAATGTTTATTAAATTCTAAATTTTGTGTAGCATTCCGGTTCAATGTGTATGAGAATTGCTACTGAACAACCAACAATATTAAACGACGGAAGAAATCCACGCGAAACACCATTATATTTTGATAAAAACATTAGAATTTATAAGCTATTTGAAAAAAACTATGTGTCCTGTACTGCGCTGTCTAATTTATATCAGAATTTTGTTGTGTACTTTGGTACTGTTATAAAGAGCTGAGAGAAAGGCGCTAAGTATGGCTTCAAGGCAAGCTTTTAACAGGCAGTCTAATGCATTGATTGCATTATCTTTGTCTTCGAGTGTGTTTTGATATTTTACATACGGCCTGCAAGTAACGGTAATTGATGTTGTTAACTCGCTCAGAGATGAATTCCCCATAGTCCTATATCAGTTTAAAGGCAAACATACAGGAAAATTGTTGAATAGTTTGAAATAAATTCGACTGGAAATCGTTGCTGCTTTAGGGAAGAATACGTTTTATATTGCATAGAATATACTCTTTCATGGATTTGTCGGTGAAATGGTTAATTGTTGAATAGGTAATGCTCAACATCTATCAGCGTCTCTTTAATTAGCGCGCCTTGTCGGTACTCTTTCCGTATCGATGCTTCAGTTTATCATAGACTGAGGGTACCATACATTAGTATGTTGCTGGACGGTTTTTGAAAGAATAACATGCCAATATGACCCTTTATTGGACTAGTACCAGCCCAGAAACATGCGTTATCATGGGATAACGAATAGTTAGAGAATAGTAGTACTTTCTTGATTCTATACAGAAAACAGATAAGCACGATCGATATTAGCGTCTTTGATCAACAACCCATGGAAAAATACACGGAAAGCGTGTTCTATTCACCAAATGACTAGCTAAGAATTGTATCTGTGTGGATACAAATTCGTTTATAAATAGTTACTTGTTGTACAGAAGAAAGGATGACTATCGATCTACCGGAGACTCTAATCATGTATTGTTTCCACAACCTGCATCTATTCCAAGCCTAAATCTGGATATTTCTGATATGTTTGTCGATTCCACCAACACAGAGTATTACCTTCGCATCGTAAGGGGAATTAGGTGCTGTATTCTCGCCTCTCTGTATGCGTGGTTCTATGTCTGCCTGGCCGAGGATGTCTCTCAAAAGATTTTCATCCGATTGGCTCAGATTGTATCGCACAACAAAGGATGCTAAAGTGAAAGATTCTTAAATGATATTCAGACATTGCTCTGGATAAAATAACCTGGATCAAAATCAAATTCTGGATGTATGGATATCTCGAAAACTGCTGGTATGATTTGTCTCAGATTTTAACGCAAATAAGGGTGTGAGCGTATACAAGGAATCCACAACATTGGGCGTAATTTGACAAATCCAGGAAAATCTGGAAAATCGCATTAAAGGTTTGACAACGTGATAGAAAACGGGACGTCATAGGCTTGCAATCACGGAATGTTTTTATTTGTATGCATGCACGCGCATACCACATCTTTCTGCTTGTTTCCAAGGCCATCTTCGGACTGGTGAGTTAATCCGAAGTAATGCCATCCCTCAATATGGCATGTCTCCACTTTTTCAATTTTTCAAGTACAGAAGTGCACGAAATATATATACATCAAATATCCATACAATGGCGCGGTTACATATGTTGATGAATAATTTAATCTTGCAGAAGTAGCCGTAGTAGTAGTAGTAGTAGTAGTAGTAGTAGTAGTAGTAGTAGTAGTAGTAGTAGTAGTAGTAGTAGTAGTAGTAGTAGTAGTAGTAGCAGCAGCAGCAGCAGCAGAAGCAGCAGCAGTAGCAGCCGTAGCAGCGAGAAAGCAGCAGCAGCAGTAGCAGCAGCAGCAGTAGCAGCAGCAGCAGCAACAGTAGTAGTAGTAGTAGTAGTAGTAGTAGTAGTAGTAGTAGTAGTAGTAGTAGTAGTAGTAGTAGTAGTAGTAGTAGTAGTAGTAGTAGTAGTAGTAGTAGTAGTAGTAGTTCTATGAACCCTGTCATTGATGGCACCCTAGCACTAGGATATATCTCAGTCATTATCGGAATGTAATTTTTTAAACTTTTGTCAGTTTTCGACTAGCATTCGAATCCAGGCAGTTCAGCGTCACCTTCCGCCTAGCGTTTGGAAGCCGAGGACTATCCAACTGGTCCACCATGCAGAGGTAAAAATTCTCTTTCATAGTATCAGCGGCGGCGGCGGTGACGTTGGAGGCACCGGCGGCGGCCGCAGCGGCACCAGGAGCGCTAGCGGCGGCAGCAACAACAACAACGACGACGACGACGACGGCGGCGGCGGCGGCGGCGGAGGCGGCGGCGGCGGTAGTGGTGGTGGTGGTAGTAGTAGTAGTAGTAGTAGTAGTAGTAGTAGTAGTAGTAGTAGTAGTAGTAGTAGTAGTAGTAGTAGTATTAGTAGTAGTAGTAGTAGTAGTAGTAGTAGTAGTAGTAGTAGTAGTAGTAGTAGTAGTAGTAGCAGTAGTAGTAGTATAGTAGTAGTAGTAGTAGTAGTAGTAGTAGTAGTAGTAGTAGTAGTAGTAGTAGTAGTAGTAGGAGTAGTAGTAGTAGTAGTAGTAGTAGTAGTAGTAGTAGTAGTAGTAGTAGTAGTAGTAGTAGTAGTAGTAGTAGTAGTAGTAGTAGTAGTAGTAGTAGTAGTAGTAGAATCAGTGGTAACAACAAGCGCAGTTTAAATCAGGAGGCCAAGGAAAATAAACGCATATGTTGACATGCTTAAGCTTATTTTATTTTAAAATCCACCAATAATTATTAAAATTATTATTAGAATAACAATAGGCATGTCTCATTAGCAGGGATATACATATCTCTGCTTAAAAATCCTTTATTATAAATATCCGATAGCCTACATATAATGAGTGATGTAACATCATGACGTAATATTACTGGTCTGTTAGCATACCTATAATGAATGATGTAATGATACTGTTCTGTTAGCATACATATATCGATTGAGTTAACCTTACTGCTCCGTTAGAATACATATAGTGAATGTAATATTACTAGTTAGTTAGCATACATATAATGAATGATGTAACATTACTGGTCTGTCAGTCTAACTACAATATGCTCGAGGCGACGCTGGAATGAGGATGATGAAAAGAATGTGAGTAATTTAGAAAACAATGTTGATGAAAGATGTTGCTTTAAATGACAACAACATATTATAGAAAAAACTGTTTACAAGAGTTTTTGTGCGAACGGCGAACTGAATAAAATTGATCCATGATCGTATTAGAAAACAGTTAATATATATATACAGTTCACTGTATACATATTACAGTTGTATTCAATCTATACACATCAATTATCATCAATTAGTAACAATTAGGATGCTTGTGGTTCTGCAGTGCATGTGGATCTGCAAGATAGGTGGTTCTACAACCTATTCTCTCAACGGAATATTGTCATGTGAATAAAAACCTTGGACAATTTAGATGCGGATATTTACAACTGCCCATGAAAATAACAGAAACACTCAATAATATGACAGCTTTGGCAGTCGAATTCGTGAATAGTTCACATTTCGTACTTGTAAATTAATTCATAATAAATACATAGGTTACATAAACATAAAATAGTAAAACATGAACAAGACAGGCATGGAGTCTGTTACATTTAAATGTAACTGGTTAGAGTTACATTGGACTAGGCCCCTATTCCAGTTACAGTTACATTGGACTAGGCCGCTATGTCAGGTACAATTATAGTTACATTGGACTAGGTCCCTATGTCAGCTACAATTACAGTTACATTGGACTAGGTCCCTATGCCAGCTACAATTACATTGGACTAGGTGCCTATGTCAGCTAAAATTACAATTACATTGGACTAGGTCCCTATGTCAGCTACAATTACAACTACATTGGACTAGGCTATGATGTCAGCTACAATTCCAGTTACATTGGACTAGACCTCTAAGTTGGCTACAGTTACATTTGCATTGGACTAGACCCCTATGTCAGTTACCGTTACATTTAAATAGGCTCATATGTTAGCTACAATTACAATTGCATTGGACTAGGCTCGTATGTCAGCTACAATTACAGTTACATTAGACTAGACCTCTAAGTTAGTTACAATTACATTTGCATTGGACTAGACCCCTATGTTAGCTACAGTTTCATTTGCATTGAACTAGGCTCCTATACCAGTTACAGTTACATTGGACTAGGGCTCCATGCCAGCTATATTTACATTGAACTAGGCCCCTATTTCAGCTACAATTACAGCTCCATTGAACAAAGCCCCTATGTCACAGTTACAGTTACCTTGGACTAGTCCTCTAAGTTAGCTACAATTACATTTGCATTGGATTACGCCCCTATGCGATTACATTTACATTTGCATTAGATTCGGTCCATATGCGGTTACATTTTCTTTGAACTAGGCCCATAAAATTATATCTGCTACAGTTACAGTTACATTGGAGAAGGTCCCTATGTCAGTTACCTTTACATGGTACTAGACCCTATGCCAGTTACAGTTACATTGGACTATGTCCCTATGTCGGGTACAGGTACATTGGACGAGGCCACTATGCCGGGTACATTTGCATTGAACTATGCCCCTGTGTCATCTACAGTTACATTGGGCCACGCCCGTCTGTCAGTTACAGCTACATTGTACCAGGACTCTATGGCATCTACAATAACATCGGACTAGTCAGTTACAGTTACATTGGACAAGCCCCCTATATCAGTTACAGTTACATTGGACAAGGCCCCTATATCAGTTACAGTTACATTGGACAAGGCCCCTATATCAGTTACAGTTACATTGGACAAGGCCCCTATATCAGTTACAGTTACATTGGACAAGGCCCCTATATCAGGTACAGTTGCATTGGTCAAGGCCCCTTTATCAGCTACAGTTACATTGGACAAGGCCCTTATATCAGTTACATTGGACAAGGCCCCTATATCAGTTACAGTTACATTGGACTAGGCCTAGGCATCTCTGTCAGTTATAGTTACAATGGACGGGACCCTATGTCAAGTACATTTGCATTGATCTAGGGCTCTCTGTCAGTTTCAGTTGCATTGGACCAGGCCCCTATATCAGTTACAGTTACACTGGACTAGGCCTAGGCATCTCTGTCAGTTACAGTTACATTGGACTATGCCCTATGTCGGATACATTTACTTTGAACTAGAGCCCTATGTCAGCAGCGGCTAAATTGGACTAGGCGCTTACGTCAGTTACAGTTACATTTGCTGAGTGATCTAATGAGGTACATTTCACTTAGTTTGCATAATGTAACTAAAGTTACATGTTAGCTACATTAGTAACTTTGTCTGGAAATTATTACGACGAATTGAAAAACTTAATCCATATGATTTTGGTTTAAAGGTAAATGTGAAAGGTTTTGAGACAAATCTGCTTCCCGTTAAATTAATCTCAGAAGTGTCAATGACGTTACTGTACATTACTTTACAAGTGAGATTTAGAACTATTTCATAACTTAAATTACATTTTTTGCCTTCTCATACATGTTTATAAGGATAATACAAATTCATTCCGATATTTTTTAGTATTGAAATATGTATTCTATAGCAAATTGGTGAACTGTTGTACTTCCAATAAAACCACCAAGTTTGAGTTATATTGTTTCCGAAACATGTAGCATGTTTCAAATTTAGCTACTCTTACACTGGGTTTGTGGGCATTATAAGTATAATTGCTTAGAAGCTTGGTAGCAGTGTGAGTTTGATAATAATAGAGTGTAACGTTATGATGGCATTGTGAGTTTGATAATAATAGAGTGTAACGTTATGATGGCATTGCAATCTTCTACTCTAGTCTGACAAACTTCATTTCTCCCACTAAAGTTTTATCCTAACCACATATTCGTTATTGTGAGAAAACTGTTTTCAAAAGAAAGCAATTTAGAAATCTGCCGACTGTTTTGAAAACAACGTGTCTAATATTTGTGGCTTGGTTTGCCTAGCTAGAAATGAATACCAGTCAATCAGTTTTCTAAATAACCAATAGCCAAGCTTATACCTAAAGTCAGTAACATATGTTTGTACAGTGAATTAGGTTCTCATTGAATGGCCAATTTCTATCAAGAATAACAAAAACTGTTCTTATTCAATGTCCATATGCGGGCCAAACGAAGACTAATTTGAAAATTTACCACCGGAATCAAGCCAGTTATTCCAGTGGTAAGCTTTCAAAAATAGTCTTCTCTTTGCCTGAAAAAGGGAATTTCTCAAGACCCTACAGAAGCCTGTTCTGGCCAGTCTCGCCAGAAAGGTGTTAGCTTCTAATGTTTCGGAACTATTGCGTTAAGATATTGCTATCTAAGGCAAGAACTCATAATTTGTCATTGATATATTTTTTCAATCATGCCTCGAAAGGTCAGAAGTGTCTATTTTGGAAACAATCTTGTTTAAAGCTGTCGCTGTTGCGTTTTAGTTTTTGACCACAAAATGGGCATACGCCTTCAGTACCCCACAGACATACATCAACCCAAGTTCGGGGGGGGGGGAGGGAAATGGCAGCATTAGAGATTATGTTTTAAACTCTCTTGTGTCAACGTAACCATTTAATGGTAAACATGGCCAAGGCAGTCTCTTCAGAAGACTTTTTTGAAAATTTATCCTGGAATGACTGGCTCGGATACCGAGCCAGTCATTCCAGTGATACATTTTCAAAAGTAGTCTTCTCTTGGCCTGTAAATGGATAGCCTACTGATTTTGCTCAAATTTGAATTTTATTAACCATATAATGTTCAAACAGCCTTCATTTACAGGACGACTGAAAGATTCTTTATAAATTCCATTGGAAAACCTTTAAAAATTGTCTTCTCTTTGCCTGCAAATGGATTGCATTCAATGAGCAACACTTTCTTCTTTTATACAAATCTTGACTGCGAAATGGTTAATTAATAAGCCTATATAAGTGGTTTAATGAAGCGCTCCGAGCCGCTGTTAACACATGAGTGGTTGAAAACAATGTTTCTGAATGCTGTTGCTGTTGCATATTAGCCTTTCACCACTACCTTGACATGTGTGGTCGAGGCCCCATGGGCAAGCTTCCACCAAATTTTTGAGAAGATTGCACTAGTACTATCAGTGTTATTGAAGGATGCATAAAAATATCTGTTTTAAAAAATCTTTCTGGAAGTTGTTGCAGTTGCCTTTTAGCTGTCGATTCCAAAATTAGAGTACGCTTTTGGCATGCTTCCCTCCAAATTTGGAGAAGATCCCTCTAGTAGAACCCAGAGTTATTTTAAAATGTCTTAAGAACGACAAGAAGAAGCAGCACTCTATGCTCGCGGGTAGACAATTCAGCATACTGCTTCTGTCTACACTAAACCAATAAGGCAATATTGAACAATAAATTCGGTTTGTAGGAAAAAATTAAAATGTAAACGGAAAACTAACTGAAATGTAACTAAAATACAGTTATTCTTAATTGATTTGGAGCTGTTAGTGCCTCTATGACAACGAAATGTTTCTGTCAAGCTTCAACATATAATATAAAACTTGAGGTACACGAGAATGTCTGACGTGATTTTGTTGATTTTTTATAACACAAAATATACAATTTCTATGAAAACTGATAAATCACTTCTTAAATAAATATGATTTGATTCACAAACAAATTCACGTATTTTAATGTTTGAAAAATATTGTACACAGTGTATGATTTAAATAAATAACTAAATAACTAAATAAATAAATAAATACAGCGACATTATTTACAGAGTAAACATTATATAAATGCATAATATTAACTGTGTGACTGCTTTACGCCGCCAGAAAATAATTTAAATACATGAACAATAAGTCTGGACCTGGAGAATATTTTGAAACCAATTTGACTGTAAGTTGTAGGTGGCTTAGCCACCAACAACTTTCAGTCAAATTGTTTTCAAAATATTCAGCATATCCAGAGTTAAACTCAATGGGAAACGTAATCTGCATAAATTCAGCACGCAGACAGTTAATACACCATTACTGGACGGATTGCTTGTTCACGTGCTACGCACATACTTATGCATTCGTACACACATACGCACGTGCACTTTAATACTTTTGCTCCTTCCTATAAACCATAAAAGAGTCTGTTTTAAGGAGGGCTGGTGACCAGGGCAGATACTCACATATTTCTCACACACCGCAGTCACCGCTGATCTGACCTTGTAAAATAATGAACGTTCTTGTGAAATAAAGGTAGAGTGATTTACGGTTATTAACCCGCAACAGTGCACAGTCACACCAAAATGCGTGAAAATAAAATTGTTGAAATTATATACTTTTAGAGGCTTAAATTGTGTACCTCAATGTAATGAAACGAAATAATCTTAACATATAATGATTACATTCCATATAAATAAATTCCGTAGGTTTAGTTGTGAATTTGAATTAGCGACTCGTGACTCTAATTCAATTTGTATTAATTTATACTTAATGAAATCGTCATATTCTAAGATTTGATCTAGGCACAAAATTTAAGCCTTTAAATGTATATAAGTTTAACAATTTTAATTTGAACCATTTTTGGTGTGAATATGCACCTTTAACAAACCTTTTAATCTTAGTGATGGAGTTACGTCATTCGGTTATGGCTTTTCCTAATTCATTTTTATCATTGTCTTCAGGCGAAACGGGCCCGCTTTTAGCAACGGGTCTCAGGGCGCACACGCATCCCACAGCCACAGCATACCATTCTTTTTCATACAGATAGAAGCCATCTTCACAATGATGCGTCCTCTTGAGTACCTGGATGTTGTAGACTAAATGCTGGATTCAAAATAAAATACAGACTCCCGTATTAAAAGTAGATGAAATGTGCAGGTGTGTGTGCGTGTGTACCTGCGTGCACGTGTGTGCGCAAAACATTCTACTGATTTTGATGACGTAACCATATGACCGGTCATTAGGTTAGAGGCGTGTTCTTGACATAAAGCCACGCGTGTATGTTTAATGAGTGAGTGAGTGAGTGAGTGAGTGAGTGAGTGCGGGGGTGGGTGCGGAAGTGCGAGGGGAGGGAAGGGCGGATCAGGGTGGGCGGGCAGGTCGTTCTGTCGGTCGGTCGGATGGACGGTCGGTCGGTCGTTTGCTTGGTCGGTTGGTTAGTCGGTTGGTCAGTTGGGGATGATTGTGTGCCTGCGCGCGTGCGTTCCTATGCACTATTCACTATGCCTCTATACGCTTACCTCACAGTGATGATTGTCGTCCTGACCAAAACATCCCTTGCATCGACACACTGCTTTCGTCAGCGTCACCGGGTAGCGGTTGGGGTCGTGGTCAATCACGTTGGAGAATGGACATGTGGAGCGGTCATTCAGTAGTCCAGTACTGGGCAGGCTGGCAGGACAAGATTGGGATATGTACACATTTTGGTGTGCCATGAATCCCGCAGACACCTGAGAGTGAAAGAGACATAGGGCCGTATGTACCGTATGCAGTTAAACGTAACGCCGTATGTATGGTATGTAGTTAGACGTGTCCAAATGGCACATGATTTTGGGGCCAGCTTGAAAATTCGATTCTGCGAAAGCATTGTTTCACAGTTTCAAATCGATCCCAACACCAAGAGAAAGCTGGCGTAGCTTAACAAGAAATGGGCGGGGCATAGATAAAAAAGATCTTTGTATGATTACTGTATTCTGCGGCTGTAGTAGTAGAAACATCCTACAGCTGTAATCAGTCCTTCTTCGCTTTTGCCCACTGTGTTTTGTCCTCAGCGGAAATCCTTAGCTTCCTCAGATCCATTCTTGATTTGAGTGTACCGAGTCCTGCTTTCTTAAAGATCGTCAAGGGGTTTCTTTTCCGCGTCTATGAAGTCCACATCGTCGGCATATTCCATCTCTAGCGGCATACTCTGTAGGCCTATGGACACTGGAGGGGAGGGGGTGATGGTTCCTGCACGGATTTAAATGCAGCAGCAAGGTAACAGGTGAAAAACACAGGGGGTAAACCATCTCCCTGTGGAGAACCGATTGTTGTCTCAAACCCTACAGACTTCACTGACGTGACTCGTACTCTCAACTTGGTGTCTACAAGTAGTAGTAGTCTCATTAGTGGGATGCGGCATAGAGTAACATTGGATAGGATTTTCAGTATATTGTCGTGGAGCACAATGGGCCGCAGATTGGCAGGGGTGGGTGGGGGTGGGATGGGCAGGTGGGTTCTTGGGATAGGGTAGCGCGATAAGGGTGCCTTGGCCTACAGTATCGATGGGAAGGTGGTACATAAAAGCTGAATTGATTAGATGCATAATCGGTTTTGAGATAATGTCACTTGCATATTTGAATAATTCATTGCTCATGCCATCAAGTCTATATGCACGTCCATTTTCAGGTCTTTCAGTGCCTTCTCAACTTCTGCTGTTTTAATTGGTGTTAGTAATGGCCTGGAGTCCCAATGAGAATGGGTACAAGGGCTCATCATCACGGTCATTCAACGGTTCCTTGAACCTTTCTCGAATTGCCCTGGTCAGTCCAGATAAGGTGTCCTTCAGAGTTATGTACAGTGAGTGGTGATGTGTAGTCAGTAACTCATTTTGTGACAGTCATCCGTGGAAGTTATTACATCTGTTAGGGAATCTGCTCCCCTGGGGCCTTTTATTCATTTTATTTAGGCAGTTCAGTTAGAGGTACATCGGGGAGGCGTAGGCGTATAAACCTGTATATACTTAAGTGATCCACAGACAGATGTGTAGATAAACATGATTGGCCCATGTACACAGGTGTTAAGGGTCGATCAGAGTCGGCCAAATCCTGAAGGAACTACATTAGGAGACACCCTTTCTTTAGCGACCATTAACTGTAGCTTCATAAGGGGTTCACTTTAGACAGTTTAAAGAATAGATTATTTCCTTGTTCGTGATTTAACATACCTCCAGTGTCGACGGCGGGGGTAGCAGTAAGATTGTATGGGTGCCAGTATTGGCTCTCTGAAACCGGTCATGGAGATTGAGATTTGACGGTACTTGACAGCTGACCGACGCGCACTGCACCAATGTCAGAGTACACGCGCACAACGTAACAAAGAACGATAACCATTCCTGTAAAGAAAGTATAAAACAACAGCAGTTATTCAAGGGGGCGGTGTAGGGTGAGGGGGTTGGGAGTTGGAGAAAGAAATCGGCGGCGGAAGTAGAATGGGGCAGAGGGTGGAGGTGAGGAGGAGAGAGAGGGAGGAGATGGCGAGAGATTGATAGGGGAAGAAGGGGGAGTAATGGAGGAGCGATGGGCAGAAGAGAGAGAGAGAGGGCATGAAAAAGGGCTAGAGGTAGGGGGGGAGAGGTAGTGAGAGAGGGAGAGGGGAGTGAGAGAGATGCAGGAAGGGGCTCAAGGGATGGAGGGAGGGAGAGGGGTGGAGAGGGGTTAGTAGTCAGAAATGGAGATATGGGGGAGAGGAACGGAGGGAGAGAGAGTGAGAGAGAAAGAGAGAGAGAGAGCGAGAGAGCGAGAGAGCGAGAGATAGAGAGAGAGAGAGAGAGAGAGAGAGAGAGAGAGAGAGAGAGAGAGAGAGAGAGAGAGACTATTCATGAATGCTAACAAACTTATAAAATAAAATGAAATAATAATAGAACGCTATTCGGAAAATAATCATTAAACATTTCAGTAATTATTATTAATAATAAATAAAAAAATAAAAATAAAAAATCGTTATTTATCTTACGATTTGTGAATACATCTTTCAAGTATATTCTGACCACTTGTCGGAGCTTCTATTATACGAAAGTAATGAATCACCGAGGATTACCAGCTTGTTAAGAAATATAGCTCTTGGTATTGTAGACTACTATTATAATATCTATCTTCTGTTTGTAAACTTGATGACTTGTTGGTTGTTGTTGTGTCGCTGAGGTTGTTTGTTTGTCAGTCAGATGTTGGTCAATGAAGCTGTGATTGAGGCCCATACTCTTAAATAGGCCCATAATGAGATTGGTTTCTGAGTGGAAATGACAAATGTCCGTCCGACACCTGGCCACTTGTAAACGCTGTACCTGTCCCCAATCACTAAGCGATTGCCTGCTGAACTTCTACAGACTACGTTTCCATGGGCCTTAATTCTGGATATGCTGAATATTTTGAAAACAATTTGGCTGAAAGTCAAATTGTTTTCAAAATATTCAACAGGTCCAGAGTTAAACCCAAATGGTTATTGCGCAATGAAATTATTGTCCGTTTGGCTTGCAGCAGTCAGAACAGTAAACAACACTACTACTCCATCCCGGGAAACCCCCATTCGATAATACTTTATTTTTAGCCGTATGCGGAAGCGGAAGACACAAGAACCACGTAATGTTCCATTCATAATACGCCCGTAAATATTACCCGTGCTAGATATTTTGAAAACAATTTGTCTTGAAATCGCTGTTGCTTTATAATAAGTATGGCCGGTGAGTGCGGGGGTGATGCGCACGTGTGCTTTTTGATTGTTGAAGTCAGGAACATAGGCTAAATAAGGCTAAATATATATTGTTTGTCTCACTTGAAGTGGATGGGCTGTCGAGAATCACACGATACAGAGATTCAGACACTCAACTATGAAATTGATTGTTGGAGTTATGCACTCAGGTGATTCGAGCTCTACCAATGAAATCCAGGCCATAAGATCATTAGGTCACGATAATACACGGATGCAGATATATTTAGAAAAAAGTTTAAACTTCTAGGTGTGAACATGGGTTTTCTGAGGATGAGTGTACGTGGGTGCGTATGTGTGCGCGCCAGTGTTTACGCACGAGTGTCTTCAGTCACTTTAATGCTTTTGGGGCACCCTAGCGCTTATGTTGCAAAATGCCTTTGCATTTGCTAAGCAATCTGCAATCATAACGAGGTCAATGTAAATTACATTTATAATTTTTGTATGTGAATGAATGAATGAATGAATGTTATTGCTTATGACCTCTATAGATTTCTTGTGGTCCTACACTATGTACAAAATTTACAATATCATCACGATCATCATCATTCATCATCATCATCATCATTTTTTTTTTTTTTTTTTTTTTTTTTTTTTTTCAGGCCAAGAGAAAAACCATTCCCAACAATTTACCACTGGAAAGACTGGCTCACTACCAGAGCCGGTCATCCCAGCCATAAATGCCGGAAAACAGTCCTCTCCCAAAACGGGCATTCTATAAACAAAAACTGTTACATTCTTGTATCGTCTCAGTTAGGCCACGTTTTCATGGATCAGAGTATATGGATCGTATACAGCCTACCACAGATTTGAATAGATAAATCCACTGAGGAAACAGATTTAAATTTAAACAAAGAAGCTCACGATTGCACGAGATTTCATTATATTTATGAAACTACATATTTTAGCAGACACAACTCCACCCCCCCCCCCCCCCTCCCCCTGCCCTAGAAGCTATCACTACTTACACAGCCCTCACATATTGCGCCTATGCAGCCAAATAGTTTAGACGAGGAGCTAATGCCAGGTCAAAACTGATGACGTAGTACTCGGAAGGTCTGGAACTTGTTCTAGCATGGGTTTTATCTAAGGCATATTTTGAGCCCTAGCCCATTGTAAGGTACTAAATAATGGGCCTCTCCAGTATATCCATCGCTAATATGACGTCATAATCAACCACACAACATTTACGATGACTTCATAATAAATTACGTCATGAATGACGTATCTAGGTTCGTCACAAACGCAGACTAAGCGTTGTTGTAAGAAGAGTATGTCTTTACTACCCGAGTTTTTAAGTTTGCAAATTAAGTTTCCCTATTTGTTAAAACAGTAGCCTACAAACGGATTTAGCCACATTAACATTTTCCCAGCTGAATTACCCAATTTTCAGATCCTGAGGCTATTACGACGAGTAAGACCGAACTGTATCATACAAGTTTGATCTTTCAAAATCGATATCCGCTTCAGCGTCTGATACTTTTGAGTTCAGCAACTTTAGGGTTAAAACCAGGTCTATATATTCACTCGGTATTTTCAATTTAGTGATGCCACGTGTTTAACTTGTAATTCCGGTAATGTAATTGATGTGACGAGGAAGTAGCTCGTCGTGAAGACAGATCGTGAAGACAGATTCAAGATAATGCGTTATATGTGAAACGTATAGTAGAAACACCTAGGAATCCGCCTTTCCAGAGTATCCATTTATCTATCTGACGTCATATGACGTCATAATCAGCTAAGTGACGTGTAGGATGAGGTCATAATCACTACGTCATAAATGATTCTATATTGCCCGTCTTTAGCGCTTAATAGTCCGACAAGTTGCACTAATTGTATGTTTCTACTATTTAATATACATGTTGTTGAATATTTTGAAACGAATTTGACTGGGCGCTGTTGCAGCAACAGCGCCTAGTCTAATTAGTTCCAAAATATTCAATAGCTTACCTGTATTGATTTCTCGAAATGGATAGTCAGGTTGCTCAGAGATCGATCGATCCCGACACGAGAGATGTGTGGGTGGAGCTTAGCTAGAGATGGACGGGGCATAGATAAAAATAGAATAGGCCCATTGCTACTGAAACTGTTATTTCCATTACACGAAAGATAACATTCACGAAAGACTACCGTCGATTAACTAAAACTATTAGATATTGCATGGCACAAAAACTGTTGATATATAAGCCAGCGTAAGAATACTGATATTATACAATAAGCTTTACACGCTAAGCACAAAACCAACTCGGCAAGTCTGTTGATGCATCAAAAATGCAATTGATAAATCCAATCTGCCATTCAAGTATATACCGTCATAATCAATTACATCACGTGTAAATTGACGTCATAATAAATTGCGTAATGAATGGCGTTTCTAAGTCCGTCATGAATGCTTAACAGTCCGTCAGTTGTACGAATTGCATGTCTTTACTATTTAATAAACATTTTGTTTACTATTGATTAAATAGGCAACAACATCTCACAGTCAAATTGGGTTCAAAATATTCAACAGGTTATCTGTATAGTTACCATTAAATTGGCATTGATTAACAACCTGGACAGGTCAATTAGTTTTATCCACAACATAATCTAAACCTAATCAGTGAAGATTTGATTTTGCTCCAGTAAGAGTTTTGCATTTTTATGTGATGTGGATATTTGAAACCCCTGCTGTAGTATTTCTTATGATCACATTTATTCAGGTACGTATTTCCAAATGAACTACAACTACATTCATATTTACCGAAACAGTCGGCTTTGTGATTTTAGATAAATGGCACCTCCAGGCGTCCCACAGAATGAGCCTGGGCATGAATTCAATCAGTCAGTCAAGTATATGACGTCCGAATCAATTACGTCACTTGTAGGCTGACATCACAATCATAATTGACAGAAATACTCCATCATGAAGCGAGAATTGTCCGTCAAGTGTAGGAATTGCATGTCTTTGATGTATTTAGTATTTAATAAATATACTCTGCGAAAATTTTTGAAACTAATTTGACTCAATACTGTTGCCGCCTAAGGCAGAAACAGCTCCCAGTCAAATTAGTTTCAAAATATTCATCAGCTTGCCTGCATAGTTACCTTGAAATTGGAATTCAGAGAATTCACGATTCAAATTATAAATAAATACATCGATCCAAACACAGGCAAAGCGGTGGCAGAACTTAGCTAGGGATGGACGAGGCATAGCTAGGAGTGGATTCGATCATCAAGGACAGTCCATTACGCTACAATAAAGGGATTCATTTCTAGCTATTCCCTGCCCATATCTAGCTAAGCTCCGCCCACTTTCCCCCTTGTTGGGATTAATTTATATACTTTGAATCCAGAAATCATGGAATCCAGATTTGAAGATAACCATACAGGTAAGTTGTTGAATATTTTGGAACTAATTTGATTGTGTGCTATTACTGAGTATGGTAGCAACATCGTCCAGCCAATTTAGTTTCTATATATTTAACAGGATGCTTATTAAATAGTAAATAAATACAATTGTAACACTTCACAGATTTTTTTCATCTCCCAGACGGAGCTGGATACGTCACTATGCATTGTGACGTCAGCCTAGAAATGACGTAATTGATATGACGTCATATACTTGAGTGACAGATCGGATCACATAATATCATATCTGTGTTCTGGAAGCGTGGTTGACCACGCCCACACGTTGGCCTACCTGGACATTTGTAGAACCCAGCCTTCACAACTACCATCTTGGGCAGTTTGTTGTATATCTATAAGCCTCGTAAAAAATATTTGAAAATATCAAACCGTCCCAAATTGTGTGATATGCCTGCCTACCAGTCATTGATTTTAATTAATATACCTGAAACTGTACCACACCTGTGTCACGCGTGAATGGGTTACCGAACCGTGTTAATTCATAAACGATAGGGTGTCTTAGCGATGTCTCACCCCTCCCCCCCCCACCCCAGGAGTTTCCTCACCCATAGATTAGCAACCCCATGTCGAAATAAGTTCCTACATCCCTGTCTAGACCGTATACGACGCTCTGATTCCGTCTCAGCACGCCGACGACGAATATGACATGTACCAAATAAATATAAAGATTAATTTGAAATTCTTACTACCTAATTACTTTCAGTCAAATTGTTTTCAAAATATTTAATTTAATAAATTAGTTCAAGTAGCACCTCAAAACGTGGAAGATGGCATAGGTTAATATTCATCACTACTGAAAAGCTTTTGATTTGGCTTTAGGCAGCTTTTAGCTGAGTTACACATCATTGCGGTCGTGTTTATTGCGGGATTGTATGTCCGTGTTTACGTGCTCTTAAGCGGCCCATACGCGCTCAATATTATTGTGCAATATTGAATATTGCGCAATAATATTGATCGTCTATGTGTGGTATTGACAGTTTGCGCAAAATATTGAAGAAATCCAAAAAGTTTTGATTTTTATTGACGGTTGCGCAATATTAATGTGCTGTCTGTGTATTTGTCAGAGCAATATCATTATACAATTTATTTATTTTATATGTTTATTGCACAATATTATTGAATCATGTGTGGCAGAAGTGGTTTGGAAGAATATTGACTTAAATAATATTGATTCAATAATATTGAGCGTGTATGGGCCGCTTTAGTGGTTAAGATATCTAACGGGTGACGTAACCGCCTAGAGTTAGTGCCGCTACCGCTGTGTAACCTCAGTTATGTATTTCTATGCTCAAGGCGAAATGCCGTAATGCGAAATAAATATATACAATTCATGTTTATCTAGGCGAGTTTAGGATAATAACATATGCTTCACTTGCATTTGTCAATAGCTAAAAACTAGAAGAGTTTGTACAAACTAAGATCCGGAACGTTCCGTTCCACAACTTACACAGAGATTTTTCAATAGGGCATCCGCACACAAGCGCGCACATATTAACTGGACTACTACAGTTAAAATAGATGTAGTTTATAGATTGCTCCTCTTGATATAAAAGATAAAAGTTATTTACATAGCATTATCAGGTTTAACACATGCGCGGATAACACGACACGTGATAAAATGCCCTAGTTGTATTTGACTATAAGACATAAAAAGCTGCTATTGCTCTTATGTCTGTTGTTACCTTAGCAACCCATATAAACTCGCACACCGTCATGACGATGGCTGCCATTCGTCTATTCTTAACACTTTAACACTCATATCAGCCAAAATGGCATCTGCAGTTGTCTTGAGAAATTTCCAACTGCAGACCAAGAGAAGACTATTTTTGAAAACGTACCACTGTAAATGGCTGGCTCTCTAAAAGAGCCAGTCATTCCGGTGGTAAATTATCAAAAATAGTCTTCTCGTGGTCTGCAAATGGATATGTTCTATGACAAAATGAAAAATTTTTAAACAAATTTTAGGGTTAAAGTACTGCTGCATTGGGTGTTTAATGATCATGATCTAAGGCCTTGCTGTAGGGCACCATACTCACGACAGTGAATGAGGCAGAACACAGCAGTTGATACAATACTGTATAATAAATAACTGAGATATTTGATGTTTGATATTTTAGCGACTGACTGATCCTTTTTGGAGGACAGAGCCCAACGCGAGTAGCTTGAATAGCTGGTAATGGACCTATTCAGTTTATCCATCAATCATATGACGTCACAATCAACTCCGCGACGTGTATGATGACGGCATAACCAATGACGTCATGAATGCCGTAGATAAGTTCATCACGAACGCTTAATTGATGACGGACTAAGCGTTGTTGTACGAATTGCGTCTTTACTATTTAATAAACTTGCTGCAACATCACCCAGTCAAATACGTTTCAAAATATTCAACAGCTTACCTGTATAGTTTTCTGGAAATTGAGATTCAGCGAGTCCAGGGATCGATCGATCACAGTACGCCGGAGCGTGGTTGGAGGTTAGCTAGAGATGGGCGGGGCATAGCTAAAACTGGATTTCTCTATTCAGCAATGGGATATCCTATCAATTGCACGCCTGATGTGTACCTATCCAAGCGTTAGTAATATTACATAGCCTAGTGCCACTCGGTCGTTGAATCGCGCTACACGGTATTAAGACATGATAGCATATCAGTCCTCTGTTCCATCTGTTTGTCATATTCACTCGTCGAATCAGTTCTGACATATCCAATCTGATGGACGAAGACGATGGGCGAATGGAAGAAGGGTGTTATTGGGTGGAGAAAGGAAACATGGCGTTTTAATTTGATTCTTAGTACTCAAATAGGCTACAAGGTATATTACAAGCGATTCTACGTGAGACAAGCACACCTCGTCTCAAACTGGGGATCAATCTTGCGTACACAAGCCACTATTTCTCTCGACAGTCGACAGCAACAGCGGACAGCCACATTATCTCTAACAGGATGCCCAGCTGCGGCGTTACACCAAGGACGTAAATTGTGGTAGTAATTTGATACTTGCTTGTGTGGTATCACTATCATACGACATACTTCGACATACTAATTTTGAGAAAGGTTGCCGTGTGGGGGGCCTACATATCATCTGTCTGATGCATAACCCCATACCTACGTAATGGCTAACTATAATAAAATATCTCCAGGTAGAAACAAGAATGAGGCACTGAGTAACTTGGCACTACACGATGCGCTATGGTAGCAATTACTGTGGATATGGCTGAAGGTATGGGAATTGCATCCCAAAAATACACCTTTAGAAAAATAACTTAGGATGTGGTTGCGACCGACCGCTTCAGAACAACCTTGCTCGAGACCTGGAACCCAGCTTTATCCTGTTCGTAGTTTCCTGTTCACCACATCGTGTAAGTGCGCAGTAACTTACAAAATATTAGAATGTCAAGTTTCTTTAATTCTTACCGGCCACGAACTTTCGTGAACAATTTATCAGGACTCGCATAATTCGAAATATGATCGAATTATCTGTGGTGTTCATGCAAATCATTGAACCAGACGGTTGACAACCAACAACTTAATTTCTATGAACCTGTTTTATCATGGTCTCTGAAGACGACTAGGCGTACCACGTCAGTGTATTAATCCTTGAATTTACTCAAGAAAATTTTCTCATAAAAAATTTCCATTTGCAGACCAAGAGAAGAATATTTTTTTTAATTTACCACTGGAAAGACTGGCTCGGTTATCGAGCCAGTCCTTCCAGTGGTAAGTTGTCAAAAATACTCTTCTCTTGGTCTGCAAATGGACATTTCTCAAGGCCACTGCAGAAGAAGTTTTTGGCTGATATGAGTGTTAACGGGCTAATGGCCCAGTCAATGAACCCGCCATCTTCATGGCTCCACTAGATATATTGCTATTGGTCCTGTATTCACTAGAACGGCTAAGAATCTGATCCTGCTCCACCACGATACTCCTGTGTCATATGACTGATTAGCTTGTTGCCTGAATTTGAAACTGTCTGCGATACATGACTTTATATTGCCAATGAGTCCAAGTACTGGCATAATGTGTGCCGCTCGACCGATACATAGTGTTCGAAAGAGAAAAGAAACAGAAACAATAATTGAAGTTTAGAATGAAAACACATCTCTCTGAAAGCACCATGGACCTAACTGTCGTTTGAGGTTCTTGTTGTCGTTTTAATTTAAAGGTACCTATTGACACCAATATGCGTGGAAATAAAATTGTATGCTTTTAAAGGCTTAAATTGTTTTGCCTAGATGTAATGAAACGAAATAAATCTTAACATATGATGATTTCATTCCATATAAATAAATTTCGTAGATTTAGTTGTGAATTTGAATTAGGGACTCGTGCCTGTAATTCAATTTGATAACTTAAAAAATTGTGTTAATTTATACGTAATGAAATCATCATATGCTAAGGCTTATTTCGTTTCATTACACGGTACACAATTTAAGCCTCTAAAAGTATATAATTTTAACAATTTTATTTTAAACGATTCTACTGTGAATATGCACCTTTAAGAGGTTTTGTATGTATAACATAGGTCAACCTATGCAAACACATACCAGGTAGAACCAGAAGGACGGTAAAGCCGTCATGGTTGTACTGACTGTACCGACGAAGGCCATACATCGCTAATGGTTCTAAAGCAAAATACTTTTTATGGAAGAGTGCTCTCCCTTTAGCCGCTAGACGCCAGTTGTTCATGCGTATTTATACAGCGAAATATGATATCCGTATAAGCGTAGACGTTATTATTCTTCTGTTAGAATATTGATATCTTCATAGGCACGTCCCTCTTTATGTCGGAGATAAGGGACTTGCGACATTCATAGACATCTGGCAGCTGATTGGTCAGGCTGAAAAGGGCTTTCCCAGATAATGACATCATTTCCGTCTTCTTTGAGGAATAGTTATACGATTTGCAGCAACGTATCGCGTCGCGGTGGTCCTAATTATTGGAGGGAAATGCATACAACATCATGACATACAATGCAGGTCAAATATAACATAATACATGCTGTTGAATAAGTTGAACATAATCTGATTGGGAGTTATTGCTGCCTAAATCGGCAATGTCTTCCAATCAGCCATCAACTTGTATAAAAAATATTCAACATAACATAAGTTGTACTAACTAAACTGTTTCTTTTCTTGTTTTCTGATATTATTTCCGCCCCGTACTGTATCGTTCGCTATGATTTTAAAGTCACGTGTATCCATACATTGGCAACATAAAACGTGGATTAGGCCTAGCGCATGTCTGCGAGTAAATACATACATGTACAATCCATCTTGGTAAGAACGACATGATATCGGACAGTAAATATATATTTACAGAGCTATTTAAAGCGGGGATTCAGTTATTCAATGTGAGCCATTCGACCGGCTTTGTTTGGTACGAGGATAGTCATTTGAAGCGCCCTCTTTTGTCAATTAAGAGTACTACTAAAGGTAATGCCGCGTAGTGAAGCGACAAGTCGATCTAGGCTGGCAGCCATGAGTGTGCTCGCGAATCTATATTTTGCCCAGCCGCCGCCATCCGTAGTAATATCGCTAAAACCTGCGCATGCCATATGGAGGGTTAATTTATAATGGCATAGGAACTGCGTTTACAGAACTCGGCCGGTACAACCAGCAATAGATAGCTGTGAATACATCCTATTCAATATAATTATGATTTTTGAGAAAAAGTGTCAAAATTACGCAAATTACATCATGGACACACAGAACCTTTGATGAATACCTTCAAGCAGTAGTCAACATGGTCACTTTTCTACTCGTTTTAAGACCTCACATTTCTATGGATGACCTCATTCTTAGACGAGGTCATCAATGGAAGAATTAAAATTCTGCAGTTCGCCTTGATTATTCTAAAGAGATTATACCTTAATTCAGTTTGACTGACCTCATTAAATGTGCCACTATTCTGTGGATGACTTTAAATTCTCAAACGGTTTGATCCCCGCCTTCAAACATTAAAGGAGTGATCACATAGTAGAGGTAGGTGGTCTCGCAAGGCAGGTTGTCTTTTAGTACAGGTTGCCTTTATAGCATATTGACTGCCACAAACCATACAAGTGAAGGTCGATAGCTGAATCCAGTTTTAGCTATGACTCGCCCATCTCTTCCTAAGCTCAGTCCACGCGTCTCCAGTATTGTGATCGATCGATCATTGCACTCTCTGAATCTCAATTGCCAGAAAACTATAGGGGTAAGCTGTTGAATACTTAGAAACCATATTGATCGGGTGCTGTTGCTGCGTATTGTAGCAACAGCGCCCAGTCAAATTAGTTTAAAAATATTCAACAGAATGGTTATTAAATAGTAAGGACGTGCAATTCGTACATAAACGCGTATTCCGGCATCGAGTAAGCGTCCGCGCCGTTCTTAGCTACGCCATTCATGACATAATTGATTATGATATCACCTTACATGTGACGTTGCTGATTATGACGTCATATGATTGATGGAAAACTAGTATCCTCCATTGTTAGTAAGGTGGAAAATCTGTAATTAAATAGCAACTGTGAAGAGGATTATTGCTACAGATAACGCGCCGGTGCACGCTGTTCGATCAAAATTTAAAACATGAGTCTCTCCTGGCTTGTCGTCTTGGCGAAGTGCAATCGTATTGGATTTTTTAATCCCTACTGCCTAATCAATGGCCAGATTTCAACGAACATGGGCGGACCGATGTCATCGTAGAATGCTTCAACATGTCAAACGAGATTTTTGATTGGTCAATATATTGGGTGGCCATCTTGGATCCTTTTAATTAGGCCCCTATCCAGAAACCATTTATAAAGTATCTCCTGCTAAACCACTTGGTGGATTTAACCAAAGCTGGAAGGATTCTATGGTGGTAGCGTCTAGAATTTCTAATCAGAGAGTTGATTGATAGATTTTTGTGGGGGTAGGGGTGGGGGGGGGGTGGGGGTTGTGGGCTGGAGAACCATCTAAAAATGCTAAAGCTCTACTCCTCCTTAATAAATGTCCCGTGTCCAACACATCTTTGACGGAACGATCCTATGGCGGTAGGCTTCAACATATCAAAAAATAATTTTTACAGTTCAACTGGCCATCTTGGAATTTCCTAAAAGTATCCATCATATATATTTAAATCCCAATGGTGAAAATGTTAATGGCCCATTTGAGCATCACAGCCCTTCGGCTTTTCATTTAAGGTCTTTTGATCTAAGTTGCGATATTAATTGAGGTACCCAGTTTTAACTATGCCCCGCCCATCTCTAGCTAAGCTCCACCCACACATCGTTCGTGTTGGAATCGATCGATCCCAAAACTCACTGACTGTCAATTTCCAGAAAAAGATATAGGTAAGCTGTTGACTATTTTAAAACTAATTTGACTCGGTGCTGATGCTTACTATGGCAGCAACAGCGCCCAGGTAAATTAGTTTTAAAATATTCAACAACATGTTGAACATGTTAAATATGAACAAACTCCCAGTCATTTAATTTTCAAAAAAAATATTTTGTTGCTAATCTGTCTGGTAGCTGTTGCTTACTAAGACAGCAACAGCTTACAGGCAGTCTCTAAATAGTCTACAGTTTACTAATAACGTTAGCGACGAAACAGTCAAACTATTTTCTAAATATACAGCAAAACCGTAATTCCTCATACATCCTCAACCTCATACTCCCTACTCCTCCTCCTCCTACCCCCTCCATTATCAGACCACCTCTTAAACTCTAGCATTTTACATTACTCTCTTATTAGTTTTACCACGGTAGATAACCGCGGAGGGGGGCGCGCCGCCACTACGTTAAAACGTAAAATACACAACTTTTAAACTTTTAAGGGTTAACATTTTCAAAATAACACCGATACCGCGCACTTCGACACTGTTCCCAAAATCTAAAACGACTGACGTTATTGCAATATTAAGTATTTAAAAACAATTTGCGTGTAATGACGGTTAAAAGTCAAAACGTTTTCAAAATATACAACAAAAATAGTTTACTAATAACGTTACCGACGAAACAGTCAAATTATTTTCAAACATCAATATCGGTCCGTAATTCCTCACCCCTCCTCAGCCTCATACTCCCTCCTCCTCCTCCTCCTCCTCCTGCGACCTCCATTATCAGACCACCTCTTAAACTCTGGGTTTTTTACATTACTCTCTTATTATTTTTACAACGGTAGATAACCACGGAGGAGGGAGCGCAGCCACTACGTTTAAACGTAAAATACACAACTTTTAAACTTTTAAGGGATAACTAATTCAAAATAATAGAACATTCCAGAGTGAGGTAGAATCTACGTGTGCGGCTGTGCGTCATTGTTATCGAGAAAACGTGGCGTTATAGTCGTCATTGTTCTCTAGAATGCGTGGCGTTCTGTGCGCCATTGTTCTCCAAACAATAGTGACTGAAATGGAGCGTTTTGATTGGTTAAAACCACATTCCAACGAAAAGAACAATAGCGTTTAGCCGCACCCTATATCACTGATATGTTCCTGTCCCGTAGTTTCTCAGTGATGATATGTTCCTGTCCCGTAGTTTCACAGTGATGATATGTTCCTGTCCCATAGTTTCACAGTTATGATATGTTCCAGTCCCGTAGCTTCACAGTGATGATATGTTCCTGTCCCGTAGTTTCACAGTGATGATATGTTCCTGTCCCGTAGTTTCACAGTCATGATATGTTCCTGTCCCATAGTTTCACAGTTATGATATGTTCCAGTCCCGTAGCTTCACAGTGATGATATGTTCCTGTCCCGTAGTTTCACAGTGATGATATGTTCCTGTCCCGTAGCTTCACAGTGATGATATGTTCCTGTGCCGTAGTTTCACAGTGATGATATGTTCCTGTCCCGTAGTTTCACAGTGATGATATGTTCCTGTCCCATAGTTTCATGTGTTTACGACATTGACCCAGAAGCAGATCATATTGCATTTTATAGTAATGCTTCTTGTGTCAACAGCGCTTCAAACCACTCCAAATGCTACTAATATCAATTCTCCCGCGGCAATGGTCAAGAATTCTTATGACGATTGCATTTTGAATATCCATTTGCAGGTGAAAACAATACTATTTTTTTAATTTGGTACTGGAATTTAAATTTTTAATAGCTTTTTACTGGTCTGTAAATTTCTCAATCTGACCACTTCATCTTTTGGCCGGCTTTACCATTATTTTCTGGAGTAACGGGCAATAAAATCCACTGTTCTCTTAGTCAGTGCCCATTTGCACGTCGGGAGAAAACTATTTTTTTTAAATATATCCTCGGTTACCGAGCCAGACCTAGCAATGGTCAAATTTATTTTTTTAAAGTCTTCTCATGCCCTGCAAAGTGACATTGAGCACTACCACAGCAGATACCCTTTTTGACCAACTTACTATTGAACGGTTAAGTTGACACAAGATGTCTTTTCGGGAATATGCGTGTTTCACCGTGCATCATCACATTCCACGTGCTTTTATAAAAGTCTAGTAGGATATTTTAAAACATGTTTACAGTGTATCAACCTTTTCAAAACTCAATATTTCATATGCATATAGTAACATTGTTAAAACCATTACATCAAAACTGTGGATTGTAGATCTAGAGGTATTCCAAAGCTTTTAATTCTTTTTATTGATCCCTACATAGCCGTATTGCATTGTTTCTCATTTCGTTGTATAGACGATGAACAATACCCATTATATCTAAAGACAGCCCCTAAAATATATATCCATGTACCATTTCAGGATGGTCCTCCCCTATATGTTGAACTTTGGCCTTTCGTTTAGTGAATATACTGATTCAAGTTTTTGATGCGTCTGCAGTGTGTTTCCATGGACGCCAGTAGTTATCAACTCAGTCTAGACTTTGTTGAAGTTTTTCAGGCGAATCTGCTGAGTTTGCTGCATCATTCAGATATATGATGATAACAAGGTAGAGCAAAGGTTCAACCCCTTTTTCAGCCGACTTACTAATTCGCCTTTCCAGTATGTCCACCTATCATATGCCGTCATAATCAACAACGTGATGTGTAGAATGACATCATAATGAATGACGTCATGAATGATGTCGATAAATACGTCACGAACGCATATTTGAAGACGATCTATGCATTTTTGCACAAATTGTATGTCTTTACCATTTAATAAATATTATGTTGAATATTTCGAAACTAAGTTGACTGGGCGCTGTTGCTGCCATAGGCAGCAACAGCACCCAGTCAAATTAGGTAAAACATATTCAACAGCTTCCCTGTATAGATTTCAGGAAATTGATAGCTAGGGGATTCGGCGATCGATCAATCCCAACACGGCGATGTGTGGGTGGAGCTTAGCTAGAGATGGGCTGGACATAGCTAAAACCGGAAATGTCCATTGATGCCAGAACTACAATGATTATATCTTGAAATGTAGCTTAATGAATAAAATATTGCAAAAGAAATTTGGGAGACATTTTCTCCCTGCCTAACACCTGTTTCACACAACACACGTTCAAATTCTTCCTTGATACGAGTGATAAAATATTTAATCGATTGATACATATTAAATCTTGGAATCTTTTTAAAGTTTGTTCTATAACCTTGTTTGCATGCTGTATCAAAGCCATGTTTAACATCAACTAAACAACAGTGCAAATTCTTCTTTCAAGTGAACGGCAGCCCACTGATTAAGTACTATCAGACGATATTGTCTTGCCTAGATCTACCTTTTCTGAAGTCAAATTGAACCTCAGAAATTAAGTCAAACTGTCCTCTATATGCCCTATATTAAGCGCAAATTAAGCGGCCAGCACCTAATAAGTGCCTCATCCCTATTAAGACCACCTCTCAAATAAGCGTCTCTCTCTCTCTCTCTCTCTCTCTCTCTCTCTCTCTCTCTCAAGCTCCCAGCCATCACCATCACCAAGGAGAAGCAGAAAATGAATTCCAATAAGCACCCCTCCATGCTGCTGCACTATGCAAACAAAAATATAAATACGTACGGTACTTTCCAGTCTTAGGGTATATTTCTCTAAGCAAGCATTTTAGTCAAATGTTTGCTTCGGTGGTAAAGGTTTTTAGGCAACGTCCTCATCGAGTTCACAGTCAAAATATGGGTAACGTGTGTTTATGTAAAAGACATTTCTCAAATTTCGTATTCTTGGCTCCCGCTCTGTAATGTCCTGGAACGATCAAGCCTACTTCCTACCTTCCCTTCCTACACACACCCACACCCATAGGCAGCAGCAACACCCATTCAGATTAGTTTCAAAATATCCAACAGCTTGCCTGCTTAATTTTCGGAAAATTGAGAGACAGAGAGTGTCGGGCTTGATCGATCCCAACAGGGTGAAAGCACGGGTGGAGCTTAGCTATAGATGGACGGTATATAGCTAAAACTGCATTCCTACATTCATCTCAGATGAAAACCAGCTACCAATCTTCAGAGCTCTATCGGCCTATTAGGCGTTTATGACATATATAAAGAGATACCGAGACATAGTCTGCTGGCTACGCTGGCGAGCACGTAGCATATCTTCACCGTCGTGCTCGTTGCCGCTAATTCGGTGATGCTGAAAAACCTTGTTCTTGTGTCATTGTTGAAACGTTGCTGTAGAATCTTGAAACTGTGGCCTCTCATACACTTGCTTTCATCAGGTGGCAGCAGCCTCTCTCGATCGGCATCGCTAGTGTTATGTAATAATTGTATGTTCCTATTAGATCTCCGCGGACGCATTAGTATATCGGACTTATCAGGTTTAACTTATTGAGCTGCTTTTCATATGGTGTGTACTTCGACCCAGGTACCAGTTTTGCTGCACGTCGTTGTACATTCTCTAGAAGCTCGACGTCTTTCTTATACGAAGGGGCAGATACAACATTTCAGTATTCAGGATGGGGCCGTACTAAACGTCTATGAAGGAGGACAAGAGTACTGGCACTCAAGACAGGTAAAGGACCCTCGAATCATACCGAGTTTCCCGTGTGTTTTGCTTACCACAGTTTTAGCATGCTGGTTGAATTTCGAGTTGTTATCCACTTATACACAAAGATCCTTTTCACAAATTGTTTCATCCATGGAGACAGTTTGAGTGTTCTCATTCATCATGTACGAGGATTTGTTCGATTTTCCCAAATGCATTGGTTTGTATTTTGAGGCATTAAAACGCATTTGCCAAGTCTCTGCCCAATCTGTCAAGTTCGCAAGGGCTGCCCGAAGCTGTGCACTGTCTTCCGCAGCATTAGCTTGGGAAGATAGTTTGGTGTCATCTCCGAACATCTTTGCTATTTTGTGGATGACTTGCGGCATGCCATTGATGGAGCACCTAAATAATGCAGGACCTAGTACACTGCCTTAAGCGATTCCGCTGAACACTGGTGTCCAACTGGAGGAAGAACCGTTGATTATTACGTGTTTCTGTGTACTCTAAGGAAATTCATCTATCCACCCAAGAGCATCGCCACCGATGCCATAGCTGTTCAGTTTGCCTCGTAACCTCATATAGGGGCACAGGGTCGAATGCTTTAGCGAGGTCAAGGTAAATAATACACATTGCGTTGCCCTCGTCTACAGACTATGAGCTGGGTAACGTCTGCTAACAAAGCCATACTGGCAGTAGGTGATGTAGCTTGACATGTGCTTCATCAGCACATCTCTTATAAACAGTGTCATTGTTTTGCACAGTACAGATGTTAAGCTGACTGATCTGTAGTTGATGGATGATGACTTGTTTCCCTTTTCAAAATTGGAGATAAGATAAGATATGATAAGATTGATTGGCAGAACGCATGCTAAAAGGTTTCTGTGTTCCGTTTTTGTTCTAGGCTTGTATAGTTAGGCTGCTTTGATAGTTTTCGATAGTATTGCTATCCTTTTTTTTCATTGTATGGGCGCCATACACTATTAGCATATCCAACGTGAGGTTGCACTAATACCTTTTACAGGAGGAGGGTCAGATTATCATTATTTAGGTATGTATAGGTTTGGTGAATTATTCCCATTATCACGTTGGCTTTATCTACCTGTTCCTGTATATGGTTTCACTATGTCAATAAATATGTCTATATCTTTTTCAAACTCAACAGATTCAAGCGGTATTGGGGGACGTTCACTCCATGTGGGTGATAGGATATGTTTTCAACATTTTGGCTGCTTTTTTGTCCAGAACTTTATATTTGTGTGGATGGTATTTAAGTAGCCAGGTAGAAGCACAGTTGTTCATGGAATCACGGCCATCTTGGATTATTTTAGTGTCTCTCCTCTCTTGAATTGCTTTATAAATCTTTGCGTCGCCAGCGAATAAGTAGATTTCATAACTGACATTATCCAGTAGGTCATTTATATAAATAACAAACAGGATAGGGCCGATGACACTACCTTGTGGCACACCACTGGGTATGTCTCGTCAGGCAGAACATGTGTTATTAATGCGGACTCTCTGTTTACTATTTTCTAAGAATCCCATTATCCATTGGCAGATTGTATCACTAAATCCATATGCCTTCAATTTGATAGTGAGTCATTCGTGTGTAACCCTATCAAACGCCTCATACTATCTTATCCTGAATAAGCTTTTCTATGCGTTTGGAAACTGCACTTGTAAGTCAGTAGTTGCCTGAGTCCTTTTTATCCCCCCTTTTAGAAATCGGCGTAATGTTTCCAATGGGTAGGTACACATCCTGAGACAAAGGATTTGTTGAATATGCTGTTAAGCAGATTATGTAGTGCTTCTCTTAATTCATATATGACGCGAGGATGTGCCTCATCAGGTTCAGGTGATTTTGAAACGTTTATTGATTCCATAATTTAGGGTGTTTCGCTGAGGCCGAAGGTAGTGTCACTAGAGAGATTGTGCAGTTTCGCCTAGTAAGGGTTGGAAGCATTATCTGTTATTCTTCCAGTCTAGTTGTAGTACAATTTCTCTTAAAGATCTATTAAACATTAGAGTCAGGAGCTTCGCGATAGTTTTCAATACCCTATGGTGCAGTTCATCTGGTCCATGTACTTTGGTTACTGACAGGATAGCCAGTCTATTACGACAACATCCTCTTTACTCGTGATCTCACCCAATGTACGCTGTTGTGTTGGACAGTGTTGAGATGTGTATTGTATCTTGACTGGTAAATACACTTATAAAGTAATTGTTAAAAAGTTCGTCTGCCCTCTCTCCATCGAAGCTGGTAATTGTTCCATCCTCGCGTTGCAGGTCTGCAATTCCAGAAGTTGTCTTGAGTTTGATTTGACGTATCTGTAAAACACTTTGGGGTTCGCTTTGGATTTCTTCGCTACCCCACGTTCAAAATCTCGCTCTACGCACCTCCCACTTTAACCCATTGTGACTGTATGAGTCAGAAAACACAATTCTCTCTCACACACACGCACGCAAGCACGCACGCACGCACGCACGCACACACGCACACACGCACGCGCGCACACACACACACACACACCATAAGTCTGACATTGTTTATTAGCATGCTGCTGATACAACGATTTGCTGTGACGTTCATTAGACCATGGTGGCATGTAATGATTGACTGGAATATATTAAACAAAATATATTAAATACAAAAATTAAGTCTAAGTTTTACTTAGCAAACTAACTCAAAATACATTTGGCCAGTTGGACACGGCTATGGTACAATTCACGACCACCTCACTGATGAATGGCTTACAGATTTTGAGATACAAGCCTACTTCTGTATGAACATGGTTCAGCCATGTTAACATGCGTACACACACATATTAGACGTACACATGCACGGGCGGACGGGCGGACACTGGTTCCATAGAACCAAGGGAGACAACCTATACATGGCGTTAACAACAACCTGCTTCATTCCAAATGTTATTTAGCCGTAAAACAGAGGATAATTACGTTTACACTATGCCGTTTATGTCACACGACATTAAACCATAAATCTATCTGTTATTTATAACATATTTACAGCGAATATAGATTGAATTTCTGTATTTCCTCACGTAACTCGCGTTCACTACCGACCAGATTGGCCCGATTATCAGCTCGAATGATACTGATAGGGCCTCTTATTGAGATGAGTCATCTAATAGCGTTAATATAGGAGTCTGTGGTCAAAGGACATGCTACTTCCAGATGAATAGCTCTCGTAGCTAAGCAAGTGAAGACCACGCCATAACGTTTGACTATATTTCTGCCCTGCCTAGCCTCGAATGGTCCAAAGTAATCCATCCCGACAGCAGAAAACGGTTCCTGATTTGGTGTTACTCCGTCGGCAGACATATCAGCCATGTTTTGCTCTAACCTTCTGGCAATATACTTACGACATGTCACACATCTCGACACAAGCTTCTTAATGTTGGATGTAGCTGCAATCATCCAGTATTCCTGATGCAATGTCACGCGCATACTGCTTTTCCATGATGGTCAATGCAACAGTGAATATAATCAAGGTATAGATGGGAAAGACGGGAATTCCTTGGAAGTATAACTGGATGCTTCACGTTAAATGGGATGTTAGCACGGCTAATTTGACATCCTGCTCTAAGGACTCAATCAAGAAATCCAGCCTATGCAATGGGCGCCTTTTAAACAGCTGTCTGTTTCCGCTTTCATCAGACAAGCCGTCGATCTTCTTTTGGAAGTGCTTACATTGAACATGCTTCACGAGTACTCTCTTAGCTTTCTGTAGCATCTCTAATGTAAGTTGAGCATCTTTAAAACATTCCTGTTTTTGCTTGTCATTCAGGATCTCGAGACCGGGTTTGTGGACCTTGACTTACTTACGGCTAGAAGAACCCACACTAGAACAGTTTTCAATTTCCACCAGTCTAAATATTGGTTTATCATTTCCTCGAGGGTATCACGGTTGTCAATGCTAATTGTGCTTGCTGTAACCCCTTAAAGTTCTACGTCATCATCAGGAAGACTTCTAAGTTCCTCTTGATGAGGCCACTCCGATTTCGGTTTCCAAAGAATCTCTGGCCCTCGCATCCATTAAGACTTCTTAAGGAGTTTGTTAGCATGTAGTCTCCCTCGGGGCACAGTCAGCTGAGTTTCACTTTGATTCAACAAAATTCCACTGTTGAGGCTCAGATCCAATCTCTGATGACAGACACACCATTAGCCACGAAAGTATGGAATCTTGCAGACTCATTGCTAATGTAACGAATACATCTGGTCAAATGAGTAGTTAAGCTCGTTAATAATCATGTGGCCTAATGGTCACGGTGAGTTCAAGTCGTGGGATAGTTATCCTCTTCAAGGGTGATACCCTTGATTTCCAAGAACCAGGGCACAATGACATCGACAGTGGTCTGTCTGTCTGTCTGGCTGTCTGTTCTGTTCTGCTTGTTGAGCGGTCTGTCTGTATGTCTGTATATAGTTGTCTTGCTCAAGGCAGTAAAAAATGGGCACTTTATCTGGAGTACATGGGGTTTTCTCAACCACTCAGATACAATGGCGCTTCCCAAGAATACTGGCATCAGGTTTCTAAATAAGAATTTATAGCGAGATTTGAACCAATAGTTTTAACAAAAATAAAAATATATGTCTCGGCCACACATGCACTAGAAAATAAGTATACCAGTATACTGAGTACTGGACGCGCTCAGTGAACACACACGCACGCATGCACGCACGCACGCACGCACGCACGCACGCACGCACGCACACAAATGCGGCGGTGAGACGGTTTTTTCAGGGTCGAGGAACTTCTTCAGAAACCTGAGGAACTTGAGGAACTTCTTCAAACACTTGAGGAACTTGAGGAACTTCTTCAGAAACTTGAGGGACTTCTTGAGGAACTTGAGGAACTGCTTGAGGAACGTGAGGAACTTCTTGAGGAACTTGAGGAACTTCTTCAGAAACTTGAGAGACTTCTTGAGGAACTTGAGGAACTGCTTGAGGAACTTGAGGAACTTCTTGAGGAACTTCTTGAGGAACTTGAGGAACTTCTTGAGGAATTCATTAGAAACTTCTTGAGGAACTTCAGAAACTTCTTAAGGAACTTTATGACCTTCATGAGCTTCTTAAGTAACTTCATGAGCTTCTTGAGGAACTTCATGAGCTTCTTGAGGAACTTGAGAATGCTTCTGAAACTCTAGCCACATCGACTTCGCTATTTCTGGACAGATCCATGAGATTAGGATTATGGTGCTCAAGTTTAAGCTCGAGAGCACTGGGGAGAAGGATGTTGAGCTCCCGCAGATGGTGAGCAGGTGGGAGATTGTGCAGAACACACCTTAGACAACAACTACATAAACGATGAGTATCGAGTCCTGGCTCCTCTAGCTCGTGGACTGGCCTACTATGTGAAGGGGAAGGGGTACTATGCCATCGGATGTAATGAAGGTTTCACAGAATTCAATGTACAGCCAGACATAGAAATGTCTGTTGCGGTGCCACTCTTCTCCCTCGTCGAGAACACGCACTTGAACATGGCCTTGATGCAGGACAAGCTGTTCCTTCGGGTGTACACTGAACATCTTGATAGAGTACGATGACCTCTCCACGACTTCACGTCTGGCATGATGAGAATGACCAGGAACTAAAACTGGAGGGGTCTAGACAGCGAATCCTATATGTAGGGCGAGAGTACCAGCAGGTCTAGGCCACAGATAACCAGTGCCTAGAGTTGATATTGCAACGAGGTGTCTCAGATTGTGTAACTGTGGCAGTTATGGTTCATAATGGAGGGGTGGTCCAGCAGGTAGGTGAGCTAAATGACTTCAAACTTATAGTGGCTGGGACCAATGTTCTCAGTGAGCTACGCAATTGGGCTGATTGCTGTCTCTATCAACAGGAGATGAAGTCGTATGCCTTACTGCGTCTAACCAGTGGCTCCAAGGATCTTGAGATGCACTTAAGGGTCAGTACCACCTCGGAGGTAAGAAATCTCACCTAATAATGGCAACAGGCTCAGCTATTATGTTGGGAACTTGCTTAGGGAGCGAGTGGGCACTCGCACAGTAGGCGTGACAGTTTGTGTATCGCACACTAGCGATATTCGGCTTGAGCGCACGTAGAGCATGATTCCGTCTCTAAAGATAGGTAATCACTAAAGACAGGTCAGCACCTACCATATGTCTCATCAGCTACAGCTAGGTGGTCAGTAACGCCAGTGGTTACTAACTCTGTGTCACATGTGAACATGCTAGAGTCTGCCATGGTGCAGATGGTAGGCACGTTAGCGTTTTGCCAAGTGAGCATTGCCAAGACAGCTGGAAGGGCCTGTGGGTAATCCCCTCATGCTGATATGACACTGGTCGTGACTACGTGTTTGTCTGAGCAGCCTCGCTCTGGAGAGGATAGGATACGTTGCCACAGGCCACTCAAGAGCTTTGCTTGCAGCTGTAGCTGCAAGCATAGCATAATTGTTTGCATCAATAATATAGCTATTTCCGAAAAAAATTGGTCCCGATTAAGAATAAGGAAAAAATGGTTACTTCTCCGGGATATAGAAATTGTTTGAGTGTAGCTTTCGTGACCATCTCGGTCACTTCTTCAGCACTAACTGATGGTCGCTGGCAACGTCACTCTGGTCAGTTCTTGTGGAGTCACGTGAAGGTATGAACTGGTAGACTGCTGGTATTTGGTAGCCCGTCTCTCGGGTCATGGTTGGTTGATGCTTGTAGATTTCTATGGCCTCTTTAGCTTTCCGTTTAAATAAGTTGGTCTCAATGTTGATGACCGAGACACTGCTGGCGGGGATGACGTGGCCAGTGGATTATGTGTGCTCTGCCACAGCTGAGTTGGAATTGATTTTAAGATGCTCTTTGACTCTGGTGTTGAGAGGCCTTTTCGTTTCGCCTATATATGCACCCTCACATTCGAACTTGTAGATGACTTCAGAGCGTTCATCTGTGGTCAGTTTATCTTTAGATCTTCAGGTAAGTTTTGATGTGGTGTTGTCTGAAGAGTCTGCCAAGGTGTTCTGATAGGCCATGGATGTACGGAAGTCTGACTAGTGGGAGTTTTTCGACATCTGGTTGTTTATTACGAAGTGGTGGAGGCGGTTTTCTCATCCACGAAGTATAATCGTTGGCTAGGAGAGACTGTTGAATGTGATGATATTCTTCTTTTTTGTCTGATGTTTCTGTGATGATGGAGTCTGCGCGGTGAAATAGAGTTCTGACGACTGACCTTTTGTGTTCCAAATGGTGATTAGAGTGAAAATTTAGATATTGATCCGTGTGTGTGTGTGTGTGTGCGTGCGTGCGTGCGTGCGTGCGTGCGTGCGTGCGTGCGTGCGTACGTGCGTGCGTGCGTGCGTGCGTGCGTGCGTGCGTGTGTGTGGGTGTTTTCTGTACACTTTGGTAGTTCTGGAATCACTGACATGTACCAAGACGTCCAGGAAGGCAATCTGGCCATCTTCTTCGACTTCGCTGGTGAATTGGATGCATTGGTCGATACTGTTGACGTGATCCGTGAAAAGTTGGATGTTGTAGTGGTGCAGGCATGTGAACGTGTCATTCACATACCAGTACAAGAAACTTGCGGGGTCTGTGGCTGTGCTAAGTGTTTGTTGCGTGAAGGATTCCATATTGAGGTTTGCGATCACTGGCGACACTGATGAGCCCATAGCTACTCCATGAATTTGGTAGTAGAAGTAGCCATTCTGGACAAAATAATATGCGGTGTCTAACAAGATCTTCAAGAGACTGATAATCTGGGTTGGTGAGAGGCTGGTCCCGTCTTTCAATGTTGGGTCTCGGTCCAGAACTCTATGGATGATTGGAAGAGCCTTGTCCACTGGGATACTGGTGAAGTGTGAAGAAACGTCGAAAGAAACTAGTTTGTGTGTGGGATTGACTTCAAGTGACTGGATTTTGGTGGCAAAATTTTTGCTGTTTTGATGTGCTCTGAATGATCAACTAGTGATTTCAGGATATGTGTGAGATATTTCAAGGCTTGAGATGTGATGCATCCAATGCTGGCAACGATGGGTCTCAGAGGAATGTTGGACTTGTGGATTTTGGGGAGTCCATAGAATCTTGGGACAATGGCGGTTCCGGGGTAGAGTGTGAAGTATAGGGATTGGTCGATGATATTCTGGCTTCAACCAACCATGAACCGAGACGAGGACTACCATGTACCAGCAGTCTACCAGTCCATGCTGCCACGTGACTCCACAGGAACCGGCCAGAGTGACGTTGCCAGCGACCGTCAGTTAGTGCTGAAGAAGTGACCGAGATGGTCATGAAAGCTACACTCAAACAATTTCTACATCCCGGAGAGGTAACTAATTTTTCCTTATTATAATAATATTGCTCTTCTTGCAAGCAAAGCATAAGCATTTCCGAGGAGCATCAGAATGTCGTCTTCTTTGCATTCCGTGTATGATATCCAACTAGAGATGGTAAAAAATTTGGGCTCGATGGAACCATGAGAGATTAGAGTGGAATGCACCCGGATTTTCGGGCTTGCTTCTTTAACTTTGGCAGCATCTACTTGTAGATCGTTTCAGATGTACTTCCATAATTGCATTAATGTCATTTCTGTCAGTGGATAGCTTCTTAACCCCTGTACTGTTGGTGGATTTCAGGTGAGTAACTCGTCTACTACTGTTGGGATTATTAGGTCAGGAGAAGCACACCAGGTCTCAAGCAATCTATTTGCATAGTCGCCTAGGTCATGTAATGATCTTGCCACCTTTTCCTGCCGTGCCGCACAGCCTACACCATGCATGTAGCTTCATAGTTCTAGGGGGTGGCTGTAAATGGCGAGAAACTCGTCTACTATTAGGTCAGGAGACGCACTCATGTTGATCAGATTCGTCTCTGGATGATTAGACCTGTAATGTGTGAGAGGTATACCATGTAGAATGTGTGTCTCTAAATGGGCGTTTGGACCATGTAATGTGTGTTTGATCACAGGTGATCAGTATACCACTGAGGATGTGTCTCTAAATGGGTGTTCGGACGAGCTGCTGCAACGTTATCACGCCTCTTTTCTGACAGCCCCCTCCCTTTTGTAGCCGCCGATCGGCGATCCGCAGCTCCCATCACACTCTGTTCTGACAGCCCTAGTAATCTATTACTCTATCGGTAAATGAACAACATTATCTCCAAAACTTATTCATGACATTTTTAGCTCAGCAAAATTTAATCAAAAACTCTAACATAGAGACGTTTTCCTGCACACGGCCCTTTAATCAGCTCATATTTGTGCAGTGATGTTTGCCTTTCTGAAATATGAAACTAAATACACAACGTAATTCAGCACTCGTAAATACACTCGCGTATATAGGACGTTGCTTTTATATAGGGTATGAACGGGAAAACAAGGGGAATCCCCTTCAGAGTCTATACATACCCCTATGCACACAAACACTCATACCTTTCAGAAAACCGAGCATAGCCAAGGATAACCTAATCATTGACCACGTAATCATGCATGACCACAACTCCAATATCCTTTACGACTTAATGAACATTCTGTTTCCAAACGCTTATGATCTATGGCAGCAACAGTTCCCTGTCAAATTATTTTCAAAATATTCAACAACTTACTTATATACTTACTTTGAAATTGAGTCTGGAAACTCATGGTTGATATGGTTATTATTTATTCAGCTTTCATCCTGTGGCATTGACGGACAGTTTATTCTCAGGTTTGTAAGTGTGCCCATAAGACTCTTAAATTTATACTTCATAAAACAATGAACCTTTCCAGAGTATCTATCTATCACCTCGCATCATATGACATCATAATCAGATAAGCGGCGTGTAGGATGACGTCATAATTATTGTGTCGTAAATTATTATATTTGGCCCGTCTTAAATTATTAATAGTCCGACACGTTACACGAATTGTATGTTTCTACTATGTAATAAACATGCTGTTGAATATTTTTAATGGTCAAGATTTATCAAGGGAAAGTTAGGTAGCCGTGTTAGTCTGTATAGACAAGAAAAAACAGGATTCAAAGCTCCCACCTTTTAAGACTAACTTAGTTTATTCAGACGAGTTTTCGCAGAGAAATGTGCTTCAGCAGGTGACAAGTAGAATATGTACAGGGTTTATATGCAAGAATTAACGCAACTCAAATACAAAGTCAGCGATTGCTTTTACACAAATTATTGAGACAACATTGTTTGGTAATTATGAAACACAAAGACGCCTGAGTCCAGAATTATGAGCGGTATGGTTTCAGAATATTAAATATTATAAAGTGGTTGAACAATGGAACAGTTATAAAAATGACTTAAGACAAATTAATAATAATTGATTTGACTGGATTACGTGGTGAATGCCTAGATTTATCAAGAAAATAATACTTTTTAAATTAAATTCACAAAAATTAATTTTTGTTGACCTGCAATTGAACATTCCTCAAGACTATGTGTTGTCTTTGGCCGACTTAACCATTAAAGAGTTATGTTAACACACAAAGGGGGTTGGGGGGGTGTTTGGGGGGGGGGGTGAAGCACACGATTTTCCGTAGAATAGGAATTTAACAGGTGTCGAGCTCTAAGGTTTTCGGGGAAGGTGTAAAATTTGAGCTTTTTTATCGGATATACCCCACAGAGACAGAACTGGCAAAGCACAAACTTCTCACCCTATACAATATTTAACAACTTTATCAGAACACGATTGGAAATTGAGACATTTGTATTGATATATGCCCTTCCTATGAGAGCACACAGCATCTCAATATTTTAACTGAGTAGGATTCAGTTCCTTATCAAACAATCTACCCTAATTGCGGTAATCCTAACTATTGCTTACAGTTCATAATACAGTGAAAGCTTATGGTGGTGGTATGTGCCAAATTCTACCAGCGGCTCATGCACCGAGTGATTGTGATTCTGTATCCTGCTTTTTGGGGGATTGGAAAAAGACTGTTAGGAACAGATATGGACAAAGGGTCTGATTACTTGAAAGTCCTCTCTGCATTGCAACCACATGATGATATTAAAGCAGCGGAAGCAGCCCGAACCCTGATAAGTCACCTGCATGGTATCAAAGGAAAGACTCAACAACGGCATGGCAATCTGAATTCACTTCAACTACACCTTGCCTGTTCAAAAGAAACAGAGCTAATTAAGCTACCTCCCTATGAAAATCCTTTTTGCAGCAAATTAAGCCTGCAGTTTGGTAAGCAGCCATGGCCTTAAATACATATAGCCCAACCAAATGTGCCATCGCCAAACAACCGTTGTTGATACACGACAGATGGAAACCTTGTTCTATTTTTTCAATGATGTCCCTGCAGCAGCCGAGTTGCCGCAGGGTTTGCTGTGCAGCTGCAGTCGTAGAAGTGCTTGCAGTGTAGACTGTGAGTGCAATCATAATGGTCTATTATAAACGAATATTTTCTTATTTTCTTTTTGAAAGATGTAGGAATCCATGGACAGATATACATGTTGGAACAACTGATGTCGACTAGAGAATGGCAAATACTGTATTTATGGGGTGTTTCACTGAACTAATGTGAATGGAATCTAGAATAAATAACACATTTACCATAATAAGGGTTAGCTATGTTGGCGAGGAGCCTACATCATAACCAAACCAAATACCTGAATGTTGCTTAATGCTATGTCGCGAATGTGTGCAAATAAAATGCCTCAAGTTCCTATGATTTTCCGATAAAGTCGATAATAATTTCATAAGAGTAGAGAAATCATATGTATTGGCTGATACGATTGTGTGTTGTAGAAAACGTAATATTAGACGTACCCTAGGATACACGCTTTTCTGTATCTTCACACACATATGGTCCACACTGTAAAGCTCCACACCAGGCATAATCATATTCTAAACGAAAATTCATTTAGAGGATTACGGTCCTGTATTTTTGCTGGAGTTCGGAATTAAACTCAAAAACAGCCTTTTTTCTAAAGTGGCGGCTCGCCTAATAGCTGTACCTGCCGGTTTTCCTGCTTTTGAATGGATGTGCTAATGAACAATTATAGTTTATCCATCAATGCTATGACGTCATAATCAGCTACGTGACATGTAGGCTGACGTCATACTCAATTACGCCATGAATGGCGTAGACATGGTCGTCACGAACTCTTAATTGATGACGCACGGGCTGTTGACTCGCAAGCTCCATTCACAAAAGCAGAGAGTTACCATTGTAAAAAACTGGCTCCTATTATACTATGACTGGAAAACGTTAAGTTAAAACTAAAAAGTCGTTTCATCTTGACTTAATCGATGCAGGATGTCATATCATGGGCATTGGTCACAAATAGTAATACAGTTATTTTGTTCTAGCTTATTGTTGAGTAGGCTATCTTTCAAAACCTTTTAATCCTCAAATTTGTTCAAGAAAATTTAAGTTTTCCAATAGAACATGGTCATTCGAAGACTGTCGTGTCGGCGTGTCCGAGTTGTTCCTCGTATAGACGTTCAGTTCTGTGCCGGAGTGACGGATCGTCACGACGGAGTTGTTGATTAGTTCTCGGGGTATCCCGTTCATTGGAGGAGGGAGGCGGACGCCACGATGTGTACCAGTACCGAAAACCAGTCTCTTGGATCTTGGAACGATCACTTTTTATCGATTACAGCAATCGGTTTGGCTTGTGGACATAGTTCTAACGCAAATAGCTGAGCTACTACCTATGTTAGATTATACCGAACGTGTGTCATTATTAGTCACAAGAAGGGTTTACTAGTGTAACGTGTTGATAATGAGAATGCTTAAGGGTAGTGCACTATTGTTGATGGATTATTTTAAACGGTGTATACGAGTACAATATATAACATATAATGATTGGTAGCAAATATATAATTATATACATAAGTTCTATTTGAAGAACGGCACAGGCCGTCGAGACAATAGTTATTTACTAATTGGCCGTAATTGGCCGTAAATGTATGCCTACTAGTCGTCGGCGTAGCCTAAGAATAATACACGGGTAAAACAAAAGGTCTCAAGTTGGCCTAATAGTCATGGGCGCATGAAAGTTAAAAACAGGTGCTGGCGCATGAAAGTGAAAAGTATGTGCTGAGTGACTAATGGCACAGAATATCTTTACAATGGAAAAAAGACGAAAGTATGGTTGTAGTGAAGAACAACGGTATGAAGTGGTCCGAGTCTGTTGAACGACGCAGGTTAATGACGTCGGACGTAGCATGAGAGTTCGACGAAGGAAAAAGAAAGCTTCGGGAAGAGGTTGAAGTTTGGCACAAGACGAACTGTGCGGCAAGGTCAGGTGTTGCACGGCAAGCAGCGTTCAGGACATTGAAGAGAGATGCAATAGTATTAAGCAGTTCAGTCCAAAGGTTCTGCTAGATTCTACACGTATTTGAGTGATGCAGAGGTTTGGTTTAACCGAAAACATGTTGACGCAGTCTTTTCGGCCCAAATGGAATTGGCCGGAAATGAGGTAGCACGGTTTCTGCGCTACTACTATGAGTTGTTATACCACTTTCAGTTGTGGCACGGATAAGGGATGGCGAGATATAATCGTAGCTATAGGACGATGAGTCAGGTCACATTACAAGTTTTGAGTACGAGTCCCGTTAGGAGATATATTATTCTGCTGATGCGCCGTCCAGAGGAGTCTGGTGCATCTTTCGACTAACCTACCGTACTGGCTCCGCCGATTTTCCCCCGTTTTACCCCAACTTTAGCCTGCAAAATTAATAATCAGGAAGGGCAACGGGTTGGTTCGGAGTCGCTACTGGTACTACGATGTGGCCCATGCTTATGACGAACAACATGTGCTGGATTACTTCTTAATATGCCCATAATGAACAGTCATACTATCTCGACTGATTTGTCTGTGCCGAACTGGACCATTTCATAGTTTTGGGTGACCAATGTGAATGCTCCATCAGCACGTTGCAGCCAGTCCAACACGCGTTGTAACAACCAGGCAACACATGGTTAGCACGTGTTTGTGACTTCATGGTACTACGGGGTTAACGGCAGTGCAGGCAGTAGTGCACGCGGCCATCTTTATATTAAACGATATCTCCGCCATATCTCATCCAATTTTAATTTGGATAACAGATTTGGATTCCGGAGAACATCTTGTTTTAGGTTCGTCCAAGAATGGAGCGAAATGGACCCGTATTAACAATTTAGCAGACACGTGAAATATATACAGTAAAGCTGCAATCTTGAGAACCTTAAAGTCTTCATCTATTCTTAAAAAATACATATCCTTGATAAATGTATGACCATTTGTTAATTTATGGACACTTTAACTAACTAGAACAGTTTCTGTAGCCGCCATTTTAGATACATGTTTGCTGGCGCCATTATTTCAGACTGTATTGTCTTCGCCGGTGAGCAATTGTTCGTATAAAACCATTGTCGTAACGCTAATGCTAGTCATTCTTTTGCTGGATTTCAAGGTGAGCGCATAGATGTGCATAGCATAGTTCAATACCAGTTGTGTATATTTCCTATGGTGCAAGTGACAACAACTATGTTTATAACAAGTTTACTGAAAACTGCTGCTGCCTATAGCAGCAAGAACTTTCCGTCAAATTGTTGTCAATAGAATCAGCTGATAATACAGTTGCCACTAGATAAAGATTTGATAACAATTTGGCTGAAAATCGTTAACGCAACAACTTTCAATCAATTTGTTCTCAAAATAGTCAGCAGTGTGGTCAACGTTGCACGACTTGCTGAAGATATTTCGCGCCACTTTATTGACAATTATTTCTTACTCAGGCAGCAACAGCGTTGTCAACTTTTCTCAGAATAATCAGCGGACTTCCTGTTTTGTTTGTGAGCAAGTGCCTGCACAATTAGTTAGGCCTATAGACGGCAATTTCAGAGTGAAATATGTTCACAAAGATCAAGCAGTCCACCAGCGCATGCACGATCTCCCCTGACATGCCTACCGTGAATAGAATTATACGCTTACCTCCTGATTGACAATGAAATAAACAAAATTTTCGAGCATATCTGAGACTGAGTCTTGATTCTGTATATCATATAGGCCTAACTTTGCAGGCCAAGAGAAGACTATTTTTGACAATCTTCCACTGGAATGACTGGCTCTGTCCAGTTGTACATTTTCAAAAATAGTCTTCTCTTGGCCTGAAAATTGACATTTAATAAGCAAATATTTTGATATTATTGACAGGATTTAGGCGGTAAAGCGATAAAGAGTTAATTTGTGTTAAAATAAATTTAAAGGGGAACACAAGAAGGGTCGCCATCGTTTTCATAAAACACGCAGTTCTATCGTAGAGCCAATATTTAAGCTACTGCGTAAAACCTTCCTGCGACATTTATATATAAATCCGATTAAAATGTTAAAAAACGCTATGTTGCTTTAATTTTCAGCGAGTTAATTAAACCTATGACGTCATAGGTTGAATCCCATCCGACAAGAACGAAGAATCATGATAACGGCACTCTGAAGACAGGAGTACATGCATTTGGATGGTGACATCTCTATCGGTGATAATGCTATCGACATCATTTATATATGTACAGCTTGAACAGATTAACGTGCTCATCTATTCTTAAAAGACACATATCCTAGCTAAATTTATGACTATTTGTTAATTTATCGACACTTTAACTAACTAGACCTCTAGCCGCCATTTTAGATAGATATATGCTGGTGCCATTATTTCAGAATCTATTGTCTTCGCCAGTGAGCAATTGTTCGTATAAAACCATTCTCGTAAAGCTAATGCTAGTCATTCTTCTGCTGGCTTTCAACGCGAGCGCATATATGTGCATAGTAGAGTTCAATACATGTTGTGTATATTTCCTATGGTGAAAGTGACAACAAATATATTTATAGCAAGTTTACTGAAAACTGCTGCTGCCTATAGCAGCAAGAACTTTCCGTCAAATTGTTGTCAATATAATCAGCTGATAATACAGTTGCCACTAGATAAAGATTTGATAACAATTTGGCTGAAAATCGTTTGAGCAACAACTTTCAATCAAATTGTTCTCAAAATAGTCAGCAGTATAGTCAATGTTGCACATCTTGGTGAAGATATTTTGCGCGACATCATTGACAATCATTTCTTACTCAGGGAGCAACAGCGTTGTCAGATATTTCTCAGAATAATCAGCGGACTTCCTGTTTTGTTTGTGAGCAAGTGCATACACAATTAATTAGGCCTATAGACGGCAATTTCAGAGTGAAATATGTTCATAAAGATCAAGCAGTCCACCAGGACATGCACGATCGCCCCTAGCTATACGCTTACTTCCTAATTGACAAAGAAATGAATCGAATTTTCGAGCATAACTGAGACTGGGTCTTGATTCCGTATATCATATAAGTAGTTATATGTGGGGATGGTCGCTATTGTTCTAGGACAAAACAATTAGGTCTAAACAATGGCGGTCAGAGCATCCGAGAACAATGACGACAAGCGCCAAAGGATTTGGAACAATGACGACCAGCCGCCAACACTTTTTTGAGAAGCGATTTTCTGGATGTTATTGTCTGTGAGAACAATGGCGTCCAGCCGGTAGAAAAAACAATGACGTCCAGCTGTCCAGGCCTTTTTGAGAATCTATTTTCTGGACGTTAATTGTCTGTGAGATCAATGGCGTTAGCCGTTAGAATAAAACTATGTAAATTTTCGTTTGAATAGGGTGTCAAAATGTTATTGACAATGGCGGCCAGAAGATAGAATATTGACAAATGGGATGTTAGTTGATGTTTTGAAAATTGTAACCCCTAAATGTTTCGTATTTTACGTTTTTAATTAACGGTGCCCACCCCCCCCCCCCCCTCTGTGGTTATCTACCATGGTATGGTAGGTAAAAATAATAGAGATTAAGAGGTGGTCTGATAACGGAGGTCAGAGGAGGAGGAGGAGGAGGAGGAGGAGGAGGAGGAGGAGGCTGAGGAGGATGGATGAGGAATGAAAAATCAAACACATATACATTAATCTTTCCTAGTTTTAGATGTTGAATAATATTATATAGATAGTTTTATCTATCGTATTTATGTCTTTAAAGTGGCAGTCATTTAATCATTAAATTTTCAAAAATATGAACAAAATGAGTTCCCAGTCAGCTTCAATGTGCTGATCGACCACATGTATGAACAATAACGTATGGACGGTCATTTAGATCAATAGCATATAGCGGTCACTTTTGACATATCAGAATATGTGCTTGTGTATGCATGTGTGAAGAGGTGTGTTCTGGGTAAAACCTTATTACATTATTTTATTTCTTGAAAAGATAAAGAGTTTTCTTTCGAATGATTTGTGGGCCCTGAAAAGGGCCACGTTTTGAGATAGGTCTCAGTCTTCACAGATCCACACAGGCCTGGTTGCCAGTTTGGTAACAAACTGTGCCATGTTTGCTTTTTGTATATCAGTCAGAGTATCACTGATTACAGGACACGCGTGTGGATACTGTTTGATCAGTAATAGACAATAGCACTCCTTGCATATGTACACCATCTCTATATGGTCTGTTTTCATGATCATATGCCAACAGACCCTCTCATATTTCAACCGGCAGCAAATGGTGTCTCGGATGTCGAGGGAACTGTAGTTCAGATTGACCGGTCGGACACCGGCCGTACCAGCTGAGCTGGGTATGCGCCGCCCATCCTGGATTAATTTCCTGAACACGCCCCCCCCCCCTGGGTGGAGTCATAAGCATATATAGGCCTATGGGAGAGATAACGTGTCGAAAAAACGACTAAGTTTGTTAAAACGCATTATGCTCGCTTGGACGCTGTTTGGATGGAGCGCATAGTTACGACCAAGATAAGATGGCACTTTTAGTGTACCGAGACGGTACCCTGTAATCCTTATTGATTGCCTGTTCCCGTTAAGTCTGGCATTAATCAAGACTAGAATTTAACGGGCTTTTCAAATCTGTGAACCATTTCAAAATCAGTTGATAAATGGCTGAGTTATCCAGGGAAAACTCTTCATGATCCCAAATTCTTGGGAGTATATTTGGATAAACATTTGACCTGGGCTAAACAAATCGAGATGGTAACAGCAAAGGTGGCAAGAGGCATAGGTGTCATACAAAGACTAAAACCTTACATGACACCAGCTACAATTAAAACTCTATACTGCACCCTTGTTCTTCCACATCTCACCTACTGTAATGCTATCTGGACGAATACACAAAAAAGCAACCTAACAAAACTTCAAAGTCTACAGAAAAAGGCACTAAAACTCTTTTCTAAACCAGCAAAGGGCCAGAATATATTCAAGTCAGAAAAGCTATTAAAACTAAAGGACATAGGCAAACTACAGATGTATACCATTGTAAAGGAGTTTCACCACAATACATTACCACAATCCATAGCCTCCAATTTCACACTAAGCACAGGCATCCACAAACACAACACTAGGACAAAACACAATTTACACACTCAATTTACACGAACAGAAATAGGAAAACGACGAATTACAATAGCAGCCACAAAACTATGGAACAGCACCAGTACAAAAATACGCGATAGCATATTAAACCTGAAATCCTTTAAGAATATTGCCAGGGAATCTATGATCGACAAATACTAAATTAATATATTTATACCTGATGGTCACAGATTCTCTGCTAATTAATAATAATACAAGCCTAATGACATTCCACCACCACCACAACCACTATAGATAAACTAACCTAACCTAATAATTGAACTAAGAAGTCTAAACACAAACATACTTCACAGTTTACTTTCACTACTACTACACCTAAATAACCCACAAACGATCAACGCATCTATTGATTCTTAACAAACTCTAACAATCTCAACTTTATATTACAGTGATGAGCTCTTCCCTGCCCCCCCCCCACCCTCAGTAGCATACAAAAGTCCTATATAATATTAAACCACTCCAAATTAAATTTAAATAAAATGAGATAATGATGTAATTAGGGAGTATATGTATAATATATGTTTAATTAAGTCAAGTTAAGCAAATATGTATGAGTGTATTTAAATACTAATGCCATAAATATGTGTTTGAATGCCGTGTGTTTTATGTTTGTGCACATAGTGGCATATATCTATGTAAACATCAAAGAAGGGACAGCCCTACCCACCCACTGCCTAATGGAAGACATATATGTATTAAATACTTGTATATATGATATATATATCAAAGTTTATGTCCGAACTCCACAAAACAAACCAAAATAGTCCTGGACTTTCATATCAAGGTAGCTTTTCACCATTTTGTCACTGTGCCACTGTCTTGTGTGTCGTATATATATGTCAATGTATAAATGTTGTAATGTGTGTAAGGAGTCCATCACTCAATAGGCCATGCCTTTGATGGACTGCCTGTTTAGATTGTATTGATTGTATAGAAAAAAACATGAAATAAAGCAACTTTGAACTTGAACTTGAACTTGAACATGATTATCTTCAAATTATTGCCATAACCACGTGGATGCAAAACTTCTAGAATGTTCTAGAACGTTCGGCTGCGCTATTATTAGCTACACGCTGATTGGTTGTTGCTCTAACGATGATTGGTTGGAGCCTGCGTCTGTGACATCATAAGGAGCTTAAAAGGAGACGCGATCCAGTCATCGAGAGCATCCTCGACCAGGGGCTGAACAGGTTGGATCTGTACCAGCTACTAACAAGCGCGACAGACAATACGCATTTTCCTTCGCTATGTGTCGGGGTCAGGGTTTTATCCTGTAGCGTGCAGTTCTCCAACCCACTGCACTAAAACAATTTTGTAACTCCACATTTAAGGGGGTAATTTGGAACTTCTGATAATTGTTCACGAATATTAACATCTACCTTCGGAACACAAATTTGCAGTGAGGCCTTTACGGCCTGAATATGTGAGTATACAGATGTAGAGGCAGGATGTTCTTTGATGGATGACTCGCTGGATCTGCCGGCCATGCCTAAAAGTGGTATTTCAATCGCCGCCGCATTAATCGTGTAGGTTCTTTCAACTTTCGACTGCAGCAAGTAAACTCTGCCTGGTGTGTCTTCAAAGCTGGCTGATGTACCCAGCACCGTGAAGCTTTGTTTTGTATCTTCATTTGCCATTGACAACCCCTGCTTGTGATCGGGTTGTTTACACCTTCCATCTGTGCCATCGGTGTAATTGAACTTTCTTCACCACGTAGTACTATAGTATCTTTTACTGACTGCTCGTTAGACATTCTATTAGGCCTACAGCACTCAGTGATGTACTCCTGCCATGAGTGTTCTTACTGGAGTCTTGTTTGCGAAAAACAGCTTGCGGGAACCAACCTGCGGGAACTTTCCAGCTTCCGGAGAGCGCATCATCTCATGTCGACTACGGATTGATGTATCAATATCAGTAAAACGGTAGCCTAACTTAGGAATGACTACCAAGTATTCAAGTAACTATGCTTCACAGTTTCTCTATATAGGTTTTGTTAATTATATTGTATCCGTAAAAACAGTCCCGATGACTAAAAGGAGCCGTAATGGTCTTAGGACCGATAGTTATAATTTCTGTCTTTGTTGATAATTATTCTCATTTTCCTCAATGTGTTGCTAACTGCACTATAGTAGGTTGGTTAACCTGTACTGATATATATATATATATATCTTAATCATTTGACACCGTATGGATGTTCTGGTTAGATTATGTATATATATATGGCCAGTGGCCTTTCGTTCATATGTTTTGTTTATTCATAGAAAATTTAGGATTGCAGTGCACGTAGGAAACACTATACAGCAACACTTATGTATGCAACACTTTCTCCCGCCACCAACACATTTTCACTAAGGTCGCTGTCCGTGCAATAACTCTGTTTATCCCAGCATGCTACCGACTAAACCTTTTCGATTCAGCCCAATAGGATAAGTTCAAAATGATTAGAGACACTTTCTTCATTACATACTGTGTAATATATTCTTCTCTTCCGGTAATGCGATAATCTAGCCCCACACTCCGGTAAGACTCATAACTCCAAGATGTTGTCTCTCTTCGTGCTCCACTCAGCCTTGTGGCTTCTTAATTGTTTGGATGTCCCCATCTGCACCATGGGCTGATCCGAGTCTGGGAAACTGTTGGGGTTTCCGAGCGGTGATGGTCAGGGTGCGGTATCACATTTTATGTGGTTGTGGGGTGGGATGTCCGGATTCTTATCCAGTTCGGAGATCCTGCTATGTAACATGTATGAGCGCTGTCTCTAGTATTGATGTCTTAGGGCATCTGTTCTCCAGGACAGCCATGTCTAATAGCTAGGTAGATATCAGCCAGTTGCAGCCTAAAATAATTCTTGTTCTGAAAACAACTAAAGAGAATTAAGCAAAGCAGAAGGCCTGCAGAAATAAAGCGGCAACTACTAATTCAGCAAACCAAGAATTACATAAGACGGTAACAAGGGAATCCATCGGAAATCCCCCGTCCCATCTTCACATAAAACAGTACGCACCCCTATAGTCATAATCTCACTATGTATGGTTTTTTCTTTCTAAAGCATTTTTGATTGAAATATTAGAGTAGGCCCATTTTTCCTACTATTCTTCTCCTGCTTTATGCAGTGGCGACACCTTCCCGAGACAGAGGCCCACGCGAGGCACTTGCATCTCGCAAGAATTCAGCAAGGACGGTCCATGCCAGGATAATACGCCTCACCCAAACTAGCACTAGGAGTAGTGCCCATGTGAGGCACATCACCTTTCGTCTAAAATAACCTTCTTTCTTTCAGCTTAGAGGTATAATAACTTATATTAAGTTAAATAGCTAAGTCTTGTGTATGGGAGCCTCCGTGGCGGGGATACCTCTGCAGACCTATGAGTCTCTGTGGTACCTCCGGGAGCCCCATGTTTAAAAGCTCATCTATCTGTCTCTATGTCTCGTATTTTCGTATGCTCTTACTGTAGTATTATCTAGCATATTTATAATTGTTAGGTAAACTCATTGTATAGACTTATATTTTTAGGTCACCAAATCAAATCTTGTAAGTCCATAGACCACGGAATTGCTATGGACAGGCATACTGGTGACACAAATTCTTGGGATGAGACAGTTGTGTTTAATGTTCGTGACGATTGCATTCCACCGGCCGTAGGAGCAGGTTTTTGTTTCCCGCAGGGCAGTCTCGTGCAAGGTCCATCACCCCGAGACCGGATGCTAACCAGCGTCATCACTCGTCATGCACTTGTGGTGTGGCGAGTTGATATATTACACCAGAATGGCCCTACACTACCCGGCGAGCTAACAGTGGCACACGATGTGGGGCTCGAGGAACATCAATAGTAACACGCAGCAAACTCATGCCCACACCATATAGTGAGCTCAGTTCAATACCATCTCCATTCAGCGACGACTCCCTCGATCAGGAGGTAGCACACATGCTCACCGACTATGCCAGAAATTCAGCGGAATCAACAACTCCGCACTATAACCTGTTTTCGCCTGTTAGCGATGGCACCTTTCGAGATGCCTCACAGGCGGGAATGGGGTTCAGAACCATATCGGAGATCCGCGACAGGCCAACACCAACAGGGCCGAATCGTGGATGAGTCCGACAAAGACCCGATTATGGGCATATCTACAGCCCTTCAGACTACTATTGTTCACCCGTGTCATCTACGGAAACTGTATGGACGGGTGATTATCCACAACACAGACAACCTCCTGCACCGCCCCCTTCTAGCAAAACGCTGTACTCAAGTGGATCACTGCGGCATTATCTGGAGGAATCGGCACCACCATTTCGCCGGTATATCAGTCATGCAACACATCACGACCGTCAACCGACTGCACCACTGCCATATGAGGAGCAACAGTACTCACCTCAGGAGGAACAACCACAAAATCTTCACAGCAATCCGCCTCCTGTCCATAGACCCATGCCAGTCTATGGCTCTACAAACGGGGCGGACTCATTAAATTGGAGTACGCGTGTTCTGGCTCCTCGTTATTGTGCATAATGTGTGCCTTCAATTTGTATGCAAACGTGTTAACTTTCATCTAAAACCCTCAAACATGAAACTAAGTGGCTTCCTACCAGTCATTTAATTTTCAAAAAATCAGAGCAAAGTACATTGTTACGCGGGTATAATATAGGTACACCAAGCGATGTTGTATGTATAATATTATATAGATAATAATCATGTATCTATCGTATTTAAGGAGTGGTCTTTAAAGCAATAGTCATTTAATTATTAAATTTTCAAAATTGTTTTGGAAATGGTGTCGAACAATGTCCAACATCGTCATCGTTGACGAATAATGACGAGCACCCTTGTACGGTTTAACGTATTAATTAGGTCGGCGATGCGCCCCCTCGGGGTTGTAGTAAAAAGTATTTTGAAACTAAGCGGAATTGAGTCTTCCTATGTCAAATTGTCTCATTGAACAGCGCTTTTTGAAGAGTTTATTCACATGAAGGCATCTGCATGAACGATAGCGCTCAGCTGTCAATTATGAATTGTTCATGCAGGTGGTCTGCGGCATCTGGTGAATATTTTGAAACTAGCACGATTTGTAGATTCCTATGTCAAATTAGTATAAAAAATATTCGCTTTAACTACCATTGCACCACAATTTAGGTTTGAAAAAATCATAAAATAACAGAATATTTTGAAACTAGTGCAATTATAGCTTCTTATGTCAAATTAGTATCATAAAATATCCGCTCAAACTACCACCGCACCACAATTTAGGTTTTGAAAATCCGAAAATAACATTTTATGACTTTTGTAAGTTATATAGTATTAAATTGTATCATTTGACCCTATCTCGATCAAACAGGATTTAGATCAATAGCGTCCAACGTCCACCTGCCCGAACAATAACGCACAGATGGACATTTAGAATGATAGCGTGTCCCACTTATGAACAATAGCGTACAGCCAGCACTAGTTCTGATTTGTGACTGTTGTGTATGACGTCGTGGATTAGGTGCATCACCGATGTAATATATGTTAAACAATTGATAGCATCATAATATCATTGTCTTTAATTAATATACTGTCATAATATTGCAGTATTAGTAAACATATCGTTGTATCGCAGTTTGATGCAGTACCAAAATTTAGTCACTAAAGAGTAAAGTACTGATTTGTACTGGTTGTGTATGATGGCATGGTTTAGGCGCGTCACCGATGTAATATATGTTAAACAACTGTTATCACCATAATATAGATACCCGTAATATCATTGCCTTTAATTAATATATTGTCTTAATATTGTAGTATTAGTAAACATATCGCAGTTTGATGTTATGTACTAGAATCATATCGATGTAATAATATGGTTGTGGCGTTCACGATGTCAGTATTAATAAAATATTTATATAAAAAAGATTTAATTTGTTTACTTGTTGTCAACCATGCCATTGAATGGTGCACCCATCACCCCCACCCTCTATTGGCAATATGCGATGGTATGTTAATTCAGTACTTCGAAACACATCTTGTTTTATTGATTTTAAACAAGCATTTGACATGGTCTGGCGAGTGGGCCTTTGGAGAAAGCTTTTAAAATCTAAATATCTGGAAAGTGTTTCAATCTCATATATAATATGTATCAAAATATATAATCCTTCGTTAGCTACAACAAGCAAAAAGCTGAATATTTTATGTGTAACATAGGTGTTAGGCAGGGGGAAAGACTCTCTCCATTTCTATTTGCTATTTTTTTAATCTGAATAATATACCTGGGCTTCTATACATGAATAATCTAGCAGAAGAACATTTGCATTTATTTTTATATCTTATGGTCCTATTATATGCTGATGATACAGTTTTAATGGCAGAGACTCCGGATGGGTTACAAAGTGCTCTAACCGTCTTCAAAAATTATTGTGATGAATGGAAGCTTAAAATAAATTACAGCAAGACAAAAATAATGATTTTCTCTAAACGCAAGACAAACTCAGCACAAACCTTTTATATTGGAGCCCAGGAGCTTGAAGTAGTCAGTGAGTATCTTTATCTGGGAATTCTCTTTAAAGCCAATGGAACATTCACAAGCTGTACAGCAAGAAATGTAAAACAAGGCACTAAAGCTATATATTCTCTACTAAAGAAGACTAGAGAGCACGACATCCCGATTGACTTGGTAGCTGTATTATTCGACACAATGCTATCACCTATTCTACTTTACGGTTCAGAAATCTGGGTTTTTTGACAATTATGCCCATATAGAAACGTGTAAGTTAAAATTTTAAAAAGATTTACTTCATTTAAAACAAACCGCTCCAAACGTAATAATCTATGGGGAATTTGGTATTTTTCCACTGGAAATTACAATTAAATGCAATATGATTCGCTTCTGGGCAATACGTCGTTACGTCACCCATTTACTATGATTGTCTGAGGGCCACCACAGTGCAGTAAAACTGAGATGATAAAAGCTTTAATAAGAGATTCCTCAGCCATTACTCCCCCTCCGCAGATGATTGTGCACTGCTACGGTGTGTGGCAAGACTGGTATAACGATTTAGCGAAAGAAGTTGAATAAACAGCATGCCCACTCACCACTGAGCAAAATAAAGGGATACAATTTTGAAAAAATATGTCAAATATAGGGCAAAATTATTTTTAATAGGGCAAATATAGTGATAGTTTCAAATTCAATCGAATAAGAAAACAGAAGACAAAGGCCTCCACGCCTCCCCTACAGCCATACCAATCACCACCAAACATGATGTTGTATTTTACTTATATAGATGATAGCACACATGCTGTAGATATAATATTTCATGTCTAGGTCAGTAACAAATTAATTTCAAATTATTTAACAGATTTCTTGTAAGGTTACTGTAAGGGTTTTTTTCCTTTAACCTGTCTTGGCCAGTATATTACTGATTAGTATCCCTTGAAAATTTGGCTGTTAATATCCCAAAATGTTAATTTACTGGCTGATGAAAATGAGATGAAAACGGGTAGATTTGTCCCTGATACTATTATACATATAATACTACATAGTATCCTAACCAAGTCCTTATCATATACATGGTCACACATTAACACAGATGAAGAATTCATTTCCAAACTTACATGCATGTTATAGTTGAAGAGACTGACTCGGTGATATGATTTCAACATCAATTAAATTCACTCAAACTGTCATTGGACATTTCTCTCAAGAAAGTATTCTTACTTTTACTTTAAGACTCCGATTTTTAAGGGTGTGTGTTAGGAGCACACATGCCATTCATGCCAATAAACTGAGTAAGAAAATATATAAGTTATACATGGAAATAAATTGTCCTACTTTCACTCTCAAATTGAAATTTGTAATGGTGCATGTTAAGAGAATTAATCTGTTTCAATGTATAACTTATATATTCTCTTACTCAGTTTACTGGCATGAATTGTAGCATAGATTAAAATAAATCCTCTGAAACAGAAAATCTGAATTGTTTTAGGACATGACATGAAGCAATATGACTTAATGATGTTAAATTACATAATTCACAAATGATTTTGGAAGAATAGACAATATTGAATAGTCATAAACATATAAAAAAGCAAATTCTGCTTTAACGTCTAACAGAGTCATTGGTTATATGAGGTTGAAATAGTCTAAATTGAAGAACTGAATACTAATTACTTGAAGGACTGTGGCTCAACAATTACATGTAGCTAATACTGTTGGCCCACTGTTCAACAAATTCGTCGTACTCTTCCAAATAATGAAGGTAATAATATTAAGGTTTCCTCTGTTTTGGAGATGATATAGCTTTAGCATAATCATCCATCAGTCTCCTTTTCTTTGCATCAACTGACCTGCTTTGCTTACAACATTTGTCAAGCTTATGTCTTGCTGTTTCCATCTTTGCTTTGGCTACCTCCAACAAACCTTGAGCAATGCTCACCTCTGTAAAGTCTTTCTTCTGGATTCCTTTACAGAGTTTTGAATTTGTTTCACTAAATAGCTTTTCAGAAATCGAGATGTTCTCCTTGTGACCATTCTCAGATTCAGTCAGCGATTTCTTTCTTTCTTCTAATGTCTTCTTTTCATCTTACAGCCTAGCATGCCTTTTGCAATTGGAACATTCTCAACCATTCTTCCAAAACTCTGTACTTTATCTTTGATGAGTTGCAAACCATTGATTGTTTGTACGGACAAAGAAACTCTATCCTGCGAGACTGTTCTTTTATTGGCCGAAAGACTTCTCTCCACATTAGCATTTCCATGAGCTATACAAACCTCACTTTTTATTAAGCGAGGCAGAATGAGATATTTGGCCTCTCCTGTTTGCCATTTCAGCTTGAATATTTTTGCCAGTAGTGGTCTATTCTCTTGTACACTGTTTTGGTGGTCTCGTTTTCTTGTTGATCCAAAACTAATTTGTCTTCCATGTACCAGTCTTCTTGAATGGCATCTTACTCATACATATTCCACTCATCTGTAACAATGGCATCTTCTTTGATAACAGAAGGTAATTTTCTAAGCGATTCTACGAATATCCCTTGTACCGTTATTCTCAGATTTTCTCATCAACGGATGTAAGTGGGACAAGTCCTGCAGGAATTGGTTATCCAATGGTAAATGTGTGAGTAGGTATTTCACCACTACTTTAAAAAGATTTAGTCATAGGAAGAATAATCAATTTTCACTGTTCCTTTGGTGTGGCAGATAAAGCAGATCTGGTAGGTGCGCCAATTTCAATGAGATCATCAGAAAGTAGGTTTTCTGGTTTGGCAATGCAAACAGTCATCAGATGTTTTCCATTCGTATTAGCTATGACGTGTTTCTTTAGAAATCTGTTCATGAAGGATTTTACACATTCACACATTTCATCATGCAGGATGTGTATCAGAGGGCCCTCTGTTTGGAAGAACAGAAGGAATTTGTTGAACAGTGGGCCAACAGATAGCAAGAACTGAAGTTGAACCAAGGTTTTGGGGTCTTTGAGTTTTCTGCGGATACGTTTGTAACTCTCATTTGTTTCTAGATTTTTTTTTGGAAACAATTTAGTCTGAAATAATGGCACCAGCAAATATCTATCTAAATTGGCGGCTACAATCGAAGTTAGTTAAAGTGTCCATAAAGTAAAAAAATGGTCCACAATTTAGCTAGGATATGTATCTTTTAAGAAGAGATGAGAACTTTAAGACGTTTATCTCACTATCGCAACCTTATGGAAAATATTTGTAATTTTCATACATTAGTTGCGAAATCTTAAGATGACCATTTTCTGTGAATATACCTGCCAATTACATGAATATTACAACATCTCAGGGAGTTGTGAGGCTAGTATAAGAACATAAGTACCTAAAGATGAGCTGGATATGTGTAAGAACTATTTAAACTCTTCATATAAATAGATGAAACGTTAATAACATTATCTGCCGTAGCGCCAGTGAGAGTGTTAATTCAAAAGTGGCAATTATATTGCTGTGCCTATACTATCGCGTCATTCATGTATCTAAAGATCAAAACTTGGTGTCAAAATCGGCACCATCAGATAAATCAGAGAAAGGGTTATTATATATTCTTCAACAATTCCGCAAATATAGTTTATATATTTCCAACACCGCTGAAGAGAAACACCCTATAAAACGCAATTCGCAATTTTATTGCGGTAGTGTTGGATAGCCGCGAGAAAAACGTTCAACTTATGACGTCATACACCTCATCCTGGAATAGAAATTTAACTAATGCATCACATGTTTAAATAACGAAGATATATATTTCTAATTTGAGCAGAGAACCTACAATTATGTTTTTGAAAACGTTGCGGTCTGTGGATTCATTTTATACAAAGTAGTATAGAGTGCCATGTGTTTCCCTTTAACACTTCCTTTTCCCCTGAGCATAATCCAATCAGTGTGGAATATTATGCTCGTCTATGCTCTCTTCACAATAAATGTATTTATACATCTATAATATATTCATGCACATTGTATTCATCGTTTCATAGGTTCTGAATCCCAGCACCCCAATGAAAGACCACGACACAGACATCAGCAGGAGGGATTGCAACATCCGCACCAGCCAGATGGACACCAACAACCACAAACACGAGATGGATTGCAACATGCACAGCAAGGAGACGGATTTCAAAATGTGCAGCAAGAAGATGGATTGCAACATGAACAGCAAGCAGGCGGATTGCAATACACACAGCAAGCAGACGTACACCATCAACAGCAACCATGGTGTGTATCCAATTATTCTAGACAACACCGACAGCAGAAGCTAGGGTGGGTATGCAGTTACTCTAAAGACGGAGACAATAAGTCTCATCACTCTCATGAAAGAGCGCGGCACATACACCGACCATACGGATTGCAGCAGTCACATCAACTAGGTGGATTGCAGCAGCCACAGCAACACGCTGGATTAAAGCAGCCACAGCAAACAGATGGAGTACAGCAACCACAGCAGCCAGATGGACTACATCAACCACAGGAACCAGATGGATTACAACACCAACAGCAACCAGCCGGACTAGAGAAGCCACAGAAACTAGACGGCTTACAGCAACAACAGCAGCCAGACGGATTACAGCAACCACATCAACCAGACGGAATACAGCAACCACAGCAACCAGATGGATTAAAGCAGCCACATCAACCAGCCGGACTACAGCAACCACAGCAACCAGATGGATTACAGCAACCACAGCAGTCAGATGGACTACATCAACCACAAGAACCAGATGGATTACATCAGTCACATCAACCATATGGACTAGAGCAGCCACAGCAACCAGACGGCTTACAGCAACAACAGCAACCAAACGGATTAGAGAAACCACAGCAACCAGACGGATTACAGCACTCACAGCAACCAGACGGATTACAGCAACCACAGCAACCAGACGGATTACATCAGTCACATCAACCATATGGACTAGAGCAGCCACAGCAACCAGACGGACTACAGCAGCCACAGCAACCATATGGACTACAACAGACACATCAGCCAGATAGATTAAATAGCCATCAGCGAACACAATACAATGACGATACCCCTCCATCTTCAATAAGCAAGAAAGCGGGAGAAAGTCAAATGGCTAAACGTAAGCGATGGGCTAATATTAATAATCATAGACAAACTAGTACGTCAGTTAGACCAGGTGGTAAGCTTTAAAAGAGGACGTAGAACCGGTAATATCTCCAATCAATTGCACGTCTTGCAAAGCCAAACGGAAGCAAGGAAAGATAACACTAGAGTAATGTAATAAGGGTTTAGCCGATCCTGTGTATGAATGCTGCTTAAACTTAATTCGTGGAAATATACAATTAAATAGAATACGCTTCCACAAATATCAGAATAACAATAGATTACTCAGTAAAAGAAAACCCAAGTTATATCAAAGGCATTGGGTTATTCAGAGTGGAGGTTTATTACATCTTCTACTACCGGCAGTATTACCGCTTATTTCTAAATTATTCGGAACATAAGTATGAAGGAGAGTGTTCAGAAGATGGCCGTTGTCCGTCATAATATGATAGAGCGTATAAACACTACATCTAACATTAATAGTCTAAATAGTAATCAAAATCTTAGATCTGCTGCGAATTTAGATCGAGTTGTTTGTCCCTGGAAGCGGAGATGAATACACAGATTTAGCCCAAAGTTACATCTATGTTAGGGCTAGCATTGTATAGGTTTACTGCAGGGATGGAAACTCCTTTAACTGCGGAGTGTGGTGTAGCGCCGGTTAACCTGTGAATTGGCTCTATGTTTTCTCAAATAGATGTCATTTTAAATAGAAAACATGTATCTGATGCTAATGACACATACATTTTCGAGGTTATATTTGAAAGCTTATTTAATTATTCAACTGCGCATAGATCAAGTAAGTTACCGGCTGCATCCTGGTTTAATGATACAGCTGGACATATGGATGATAAGACAGAAGATAATGCAGGTTATACACATAGAAAGAATAGTATAACTCTGAGTAAACCCATGGAAATGGTTGGCAGAATTCATTCCATCATTTTTCTTCAGGAAAAATATTTAATCAATGGAGTTTCCATAAAGTTATGTTTTACATCGAGCAAGCCAGATTTAAACCTAATTATGGGCGATAACACAACTTACACATTACACCTACAAGAGGCTACATTAAATTTACGAAAAGGCAAACCTATTCCTAAGGTAATTAACGCTCATGCAACAACATTACTAAAGGCCCGACTCAATACCCTATTAAAACAGTTATCGTCAAATCATTTGCATAGGCTATCAGCGTGAATAGGGAAAATATTGTTCCAGGGGACCAACCGAGTAGAGTTATATTCGTCATAGTTAGTAATAAAGCTTATAATGGAGATTTCGATACGAATCCATATAATTTTAAGCACTGTGATTTTAATCACATTTTGTGCTATATGGATAATGAGCAAGTGTCTGGAGATGCTTTTAACCGAATTTCACGGCTGCGGGTTATAATTTTACAGAATCATTCTTGACTCTATTTAATGGAACTGGCTCGTTATTCGATGACAGATGTATAGGGATTAAGACTGATTAATATAGAGGTGGCTAGACATTTTATGCATTAGACTACACACCAGACCTTGCTACTGGTGATCATGTCTACCTTACAAGGCAATGTAGCATACGTTTCCACTACAAATTTAAAACAGTGTTACCAGATATTATGAACGTAATATGTTATGCTGAATTCAATATAAAATTTACGAAAAGTTAAATAAGTATTGACAGCTATCGTAACATCACCACAGACTATTGACACCCACTCGCACATACACACGCACACACCCATGCACACGCAAGTACGCACACACGTACGCACGCACGCACCCACCCACCCACCTACCCACCCACCGACTCACTCACTCACTCACTCACTCACTCACTCACTCACTCACTCACTCACTCACTCACTCACTCACTCACTCACTCACTCACTCACTCACTCACTCACTCACTCACTCACTCACTCACTCACTCACTCACTCACTCACACTCACTCACTCACTCACTCACTCACTCACTCAATCACTCACTCACTCACTCACTCACACACCCATGCAAACGCAAGTATGCACAGACATACACACACGCGCTCGCGCGCACGCATGCGCGCACGCAAGCACGCACGCACTCACGCACACACACGCACACAGACACACACAGAGAGACACAGAGAGACACACACACGCACGCGCGCACGCACGCACGCACGCACGCACGCACGCACGCACGCACGCACGCACGCACGCACGCACTCACTCACTCACTCACACACCCATGCACACACCCATGCACACACCCATGCACACGCAAGTATGCACAGACACACACACACGCGCACGCCCGCACGCGAGCACGCAATTGTATTTTTGTATTTGTATTTTTCAATTGAACCACAACACAGGAATGGGATTCATAGTAATATGTGACTGATTTATAAACGGTGCTAATGAATATAAATGCGCATCCATCACCTAATAGCTGAAACCTACATAACGCTTGACCTCTCCAACTTAAACTATAATTTGATTTTTTAAAACAGCGCAAATCATTCGGAATAGTTTTTTCAGAAATATGTATTTTGCTAAGAGTTAATAGCCGGTCAATGGAGGAATTTAGTTTTGGCTCTATCTAAGAACCCCGCGTGCATTGGCGTGTGGGTTCAAGCGATCCATACACTCTCTGAATCTCGATTACAAGAAAACTATATGGGTAAGCTGTTGAATATTTTGAAACTAATTTTGCTGGGCGATGTTACTGCTTATGGCCACAACAACGCCGAATCAAATTAATTTCAAATTATTCAGCATAATGTTTATTAAATAATAAAGACACACAATTCATACAACTTGGTGGACTATTAAGAGATTATAACAGAATAGCTCACGTCATTCATGACGTAATGACTGGAGACATTTGTGGCCACACCCTCTATATCTAAAACGGCCGAGGCGCTAGAGATGGTCGTTTGAAGCTACTTAATTACAAAACCTTTCATTTCTCGAGCGACAGGCCATCAACAAATTACGTAGAAATCAGAATATTATTATAAAACCAGCCGATAAAGGTTCAGCAACTGTGATTATGTCTAGAGAAAACTACATCCGCGAGGCCGAAAGGCAGTTAACTAACACCAGGCATTACAGAAAACTTGATAATTTAATTTGGCCTCAAAACCGACAAAATTTCATTGAAATACTTAATTCATTGCATACAGATAAGTACATCGATAAGAAACAGCTAAAGTATCTGCTAGGTGAGAATAATCCACAAAATCGGACATTTTATATCTTGCCTAAAATCCATAAACCTATCAGCACCTGGTTAGATCCATTGACACCACCTGGACGACCCATCATTTCAGACTGTGGCAGTGAGTGTTATGGCATTTCAGAATATATTGATTACTATTTAAAGCCCATTGCTAATAGACACAAGAGCTTTCTCAAGAACACAGAACACTTTCTTTCAAAGTTATTCAAATTGTCAGTCCCGAAAGATGCATATTTAGTCACATTAGACATAGATGCTATGTATACCAATATAGATATTGATGCTGGAGTCAATGCTATTAAGAATTCTTTTGTCAAATTTCCTGATCCAGATAGACCAGACACGGAAATTCTAAAATTATTAGAGCTAAGTCTTAAAGGAAACGATTTCCAATTTAATGGTGAAAATTACCTTCAAATCTGTGGATGCGCAATGGGTAAACGATTCAGCCCAAATTTTGCCACGATTTATGTTGCGGAGTGGGAAGAGGAGGCACTGAACAAATCAACCAAAAAGCCTCTTCTTTACCTCGGATATCTAGATGACATCTTCATAGTTTGCCAACATTCAGAAGAAGATTTTTGGGAATTTTTTCGCATTTTAAATAACCAGGATTCAAACATCAAGCTAAAAGCTACTATTAGTGGAACATCGGTTGACTTTTTAGATGTCACGATCTATAAGGGTCCTTAATTTGATTCCTCTGGAAAATTAGAATATAAAGTATTCTTTAAGCCAACAGACTCACATCAGCTGCTTCACAAAATATCATTTCATCCTCCACACACATTTAAAGGTTTGATCAAATCGCAAATCATAAGATTTTTTCGAAACTCTAGCAACAGGCAAAATCTGAATATTCCAACCTCTACTCTGTTTGATGCTTTGAAAGCACGAGGCTATTCAGCCCGTTTTCTTCGAAAAATTAGAGCAGACACAATCAATGAGCTAGAAAATCTAAAACCTCATAGCGGACCCGAGTTTGAACCTGTCCAAATTAAACACAATAAACCAATCATGTGCGATGGATCAGTTTCTAAATGCGACAAACATAGATGCAAAGTAAACAACTATATTGTAAACCAACAAACATTCCTGAGCTTTCAAACTAAAAATGAATATCATATCCGAACTAATATGAATTGTGATTCTGAGAATGTAGTCTATTTGATCAATTGTGCCCTTTGCCAGAAACAGTATGTTGGTGAAACAAAAAAATGCATTTAGAGTGCGTGCTAGACGCCACGTTTCTGATATTAATACCTTAGCAGATACGCCAATTGCTCAACATTTCCAACTTCCTGATCATTCAGTTGAACATCATTTTGAAATCATGCCAATAGAACAGATTCCGACCTTCGATAGTGAGGAAGAAACGAGTTCGTTTCGCAAAATCCGAGAGGGCCATTGGATTAGAACACTCCAAACAAAAGCACCATTTGGAATAAATGTAGATTCGGGAATATCACAAAAGAACAAAATTATCCCATTTCAACTCATATACAATAGACGTAATGTTGAATTAGCGAAAACCATGAAAGACGAATATTCACAGTTGCAATCTAAATTAAAGGAACCGATCAAAGCACGACCAGTAATAGCTTACAATAGAAATCCAAACCTGAAAGATTTGCTAGTAAGATCAAAGTTAGACCTTATAGTTCCTGATAACAATGACAAGGTTTCATCCCTCCCTACCTATTCTTAAATAAATCTAATCCCAACCAAAATCAATGGTGGGGCAACATGAAATCATATCCGTAGGACATCCTTTAATTTTGTGTCTGCAAAAGTGTGCGTTCATTCGTTCGTTCGCTCGTTCGTTCGTTCGTTCGTTCGTTCGTGCGTTCGTTCATGCGTTCGTGCATGCGTTCGTTCGTGCGTCCGGGCGTTTGTTCGTATGTGTGTATGTGTGTGTGTGTGTGTGTGCTCGTCCATCCGTCCGTGTGTGCATCTATACTTGCGTGTATGTGTGCGTGTATTACTGTGTGCATGTATTTTTGCATGCATTCGTGCATTCGTTCAGATGTGTGCGTGCTTGCGTGCGTGCGTGCGTGCGTGCGTGCGTGCGTGCGTGCGTGCGTGCGTGCGTATGTGCGTGCGTATGTACGCGCGTGTGTGCATTCGTGTGTGTGATTTCTCTATAATGTAGGATCAATCCCAGCCTTTACCTGTTAAAGCGACCTACTGATTAATTCACTTTGCCCCAACTAATCTCAAGGGGGGACCACTCTAAGTAAATCTAAACTTGGTCTCGATAGGACAAATTTAGGCAAAGAAATTTGTAATTAAATTCCTGTGCTAATGCGTTTTTTCCAATGTAAAAACAGACAGACAGATAGGCAGCCTATTCATTTATTCAGTTGTATGTTCACATACCTGGTGTCTGCCTATCCGTTTACAAATCTGTTCTCCCCTTAATCAAGTATTTGTTTTGGTGGATGGAATGATGGATGTATTCATCTACTGGTGGCTGAGCGGGTGAATGAGTGCATGGGTTTTGGGTATATATGTTTACAAAGCACAAACCACATGTGTCTTACAGGCCTCCTGCTCTTCCTGAACAATTATTTCTGGTGGTGGCCTAACTTAGACCCAGATTATTGATTTCAAGGCAACCCATACACTCATCAGGTAAGTTGTTGACCATTCTGAAACGGTTTTAACAGGAGCCCGGTGCTGCCATAAGTAGCAACAGGTTCCAGGCAAATCAGTTCCAAAATATTCAACGTAGTAATTTTTACATTGCAACCGATTTATCACATTTGGTCTTTTAGGTAAAAAGGTTAAGAGCTTGGAGTATTTAGGGCGGTGGTTAAAGAAGTGTTTGATAACATTCATGAATGTAATGTAGGAGTTTGAAGCAGTGCCATTCTTGACCCTAAATTGACCATAGTAGCAGCTCATGAATACATTAGTGATTCCATTTGACATTGTAGCACACAACAACAGTTTGTCGGTGACATCCAGAATTCTGAGTTGATATACTGTGAACCAAGGTTCAAGATTCATCCAAGCTTCTGTTGGCATAGGACGATTGAGCGTGGTGAGCTGTAGTTGCAGCCACTATAGTTAACTTAGTATCAACTTAGAAATACACATTTACACACATTAATGAGTAGGAGACAGTATGTCTGGATTGGATGTACTTAACAGAAGTTACACCGTGGTTCAATTTAACTACAATATACTTACATAACTAAACCAGCCCGATGAATCAGCTGCCGTCAGGGTCAACGGATGTAGTGGTTCGTCCTTGGCGGGTATAGCTATAAATGGGCGGAGCATAGCAAGAAATGAGTGCTGCTTACCTACAAATGGGTCCCGCTATAACTGAGATGAACCAGTCTAGAGATGTTTAAATTTTAAACGAAGCTATCACTCTAGATTTCACAGCAAGATCGCCAAGATTTCCCTCAATATTTACAATTCAACGTTTTCTTGTATTAATTACATAAGACGGTAAGCTGTGAAATAGAAGATTTCTGAATTGTGGGGGGAAATACCTGCTATCTTTCACATATGTTGAAAAGCATATGCTATGTACACATCTCAGATTCAATGTCAGACAGACATGACAAAATATATATATATATATATATATATATATATATATATATATATATATATATATATATATATATATATATATATATATATATATATATATATATATATTTATATATATATATATATATCTTAGAAAATGTATGCCGATAGTTAGAGGGATTTACCTTTTTCTATGTATTTATGAGTTAATGGGGCGAAAAGGCGGGAGAAAATACTAAAATAAGGGGAGACAATAATGTTGTGTGAGTGCATGCACTGACCCACACGCACACTACCTTTAAGGATAAAGAAAGAAAGCAGGAAACAAAAAAATAGAAACAGAGAAAGAAAAAATGACAGAAACAAAGAAAGAAACAAAGAATGAAACAGAGAATGAAACAAAGTTTGCAAGAAAGTAGCAACGAAAGAAACACAAAGTGAAATAAATAAGAAATTAAAAAAAGAATGAAAACGAAGGAAGAAACAAAGAGAAACCTAAAGAATGAAACAAAGAAAGAAACAAATAATGAAACAAAGACAGAAACGAATAATGAAATAGAGAAAAAAAACCAAAGAAAGAAAGACGCAAAGATATAAACAAACAATGAAACAAGAGATGAAACAAGCAATGAAACAAGAGATGAAACAAACAATGAAACGACGACTGAAACAAAGAAACAAGGAATGAAACAAGGATTGAAACGAAGAATGAAGCAAAGAAAGAAGCAAAGAAAGAAGCAAAGAAAGAAACAATGAAGAAACAAAGAAAGAAAAAAGAAGGAAACGAAGAAAGAAACGAAGAAAGAAACGAAGAAAGAAACGAAGAATCAAACAAGGAAATAAACAAAGAAAGAAACGAGGAAAGACACAAAGAAAGAAGTAAAGAAAGAAACGAAGAAAGAAACGAAGAATCAAACAAAGAAAGAAACAAAGAAATAAACGAAGAAAGAAACGAAGAATCAAACAAGGAAAGAAACAAAGAATGGAACAAAGAAATAAACGAAGAAAGAAACGAGAAAAGACACAAAGAAAGAAGCAAAGAAAGAAACAAAGAAAGAAACGAAGAAAGAAACGAAGAAAGAAAAACGAAGAATGAATCGAAGAAGAAACTAAGAAAGAAACGAAGATGAAGCGAAGAAAGAAACGAAAAAAGAAACCAATAAATAAACGAAGAAAAATACATAAACATGAAACAACGAATGAAACAAACAAAGAAACCAAGAAAAAAACAAAGAAAGAAACAAAGAAATACCCAAATAAAGAAACAAAGAACGAAACAAAGAAAGAAACGAAGAAATAAAAGAAGAAGGAATTGAAGAAGAAACGAAGAAAGAAACCAAGAAATAAGCCAATTTTGAAGAATGAAATGAAGAGTGAAACGAGGAATGAAACAAAGAAATAAACAAAGAATGAAATGAAGTATGAAACGAGAAATGAAACAAAGAATTAAACAAAGAAAGAGACAAAGAATGAAACAAAGAAAGAAACGAAGAAAGAAAAATGAAGAATGAAAGAAACGAAGAAAGAGACATAAAAATGAAACACCGAATGAAACAAACAAAGAAACAAAGAAAAAAAGAAACAAAGAAACAAAGAAAGAAATGACGAAGGAAATTAAGAAGAAACGAAGAAAGAAACCAAGAAAGGAGCCAAGAAAGAAACAAAGAATGAAACGAAAGAATTAAACAAAGAAACAACGAGGGAAAAAAGAAGGAAACACAGAAAGAAACAAAGAATGAAACAAATAATGAAACAACGAAAGAAACAGAGAATGAAACAAAGAATGAAACAAAGAAAGAAAGCAATAAAGAGAGAGCGAGAGGGGGGAGAGAGGGAGAGGGAGAGAGAGAGAGAGAGAGAGAGAGAGAGAAAAAAAGAGAGAGCGATATGGAGGGAGAGATGGTGAAAAAGAGAACGAGAGAGAGAATGAGAGAGAGAGAGAGAGAAAGAGAGAGAGAGAGAGAGAGAGAGAGAAAGAAAGAAAGAAAGAAAGAAAGAAAGAAAGAAAGAAAGAAAGAAAGAAAGAAAGAAAGAAAGAAAGAAAGCAATAAAGAAAAGAAAAGAAAGATAGACAAAAGACAAACTAACAAATAATCAATCGGTAAGAAACGATTTATTTGTGTGCAATCATAATAACATGTCCACTTACCGCAGCCGTTTTTCGACACCAATACAGGATGTCTCTGGCCTGAGGGTCCACGCGACGAGTTCAATAAATATCGAGTTCAAGCTCACACACTCGCACACACCGCACACTTTTAAATGTAAATTAATTAATTAAATAAAAATCAAATGACAATATGAATATATTAAACTACTATTTGGACGTATATTAACCAGCGCTATGGGGGTTCATTTGTGTAACAAACAACTCATCTGCTATTTAAGATGAGTATTTTTTATCAATATATGGGAAGTTACAAAACAGGGAGATAATTTCACTGTGACAATTGAAAACAGCTAGCATTTATTTATATTTATATACATCAAACATAGGCCTAGGTATCATAGACATATTGTGCAGATGAATATACAGTATCTATTCTATTCTAAGAACCTCGTAATAGTGGAATACATTTCTAGCTAAGCCATGTCCATTTCTATCCAAGCACTGCCCACTTTTTCCGCCTGTTGAAATCAATTTATATACTTTCCAACCTTTTTTTTTAAATCCCAATTTCAAGGTAGCTATACAGGTAAACTTTTGAATATTTTGGAACTAATTTTACTGGGAGCTGTCCAAATATTCAATGCAGTCTTTATTAAATATTATAGAAATAGAATTCGTGCACTTTACGGACCATCTTCCATGATCATGACGTAGCTAGATACGTCACTTTATATTGATTATAATATCTTATCCTTCAGTGACAGATCGGATTCCTCTATTTGAAATATTCAGATCAGTATGCTAGATAATGGACCTTTCCAGTTTTGTCTATGCCCCGCCCATGTCTAGACTTTGCCTTCGGTGGAAGAATGGCTGTGTTCCTGAAATGCCCCAACCATCTCTAGCAAACCTCCGCCCACACCACGCTCGTCTTGTGATCGATCGATCTCCAAACTCCCTGACTATCAATTTCCAGAAAACTATACAGGTAAGCTGTTGAATATTTTGTAACTAATTTGACTGGGTGTTATTGCTGCCTATGGCACCAACAGCGCCCAGTCAAATTAGTTTCAAAATATACAACGTAATATCTATTAAATTAATAGCAAAGACATACAGTTCGTACGTTCGTGGCGTACTTATCTACGTCATTCATGACATCATAAGGACGTCATTCCTTATGCTGTCATTCTACACATAACGTAGTTGATTATGACGTCATATGATGGATAGATAAAGTGGAATAGTCCAATATGCATTCTGTACGATCCACCTAATAACACGCCCGCTTCCAACACAATCTGCATTCGTGTCTCCCGAGATCTTCGAAGTTCTATCTAGGCTAAGGGTCCACTGCTATATAGGCTTTGCCTTCGGTGTACGAAGTGTTGTGTTCCTGAAAATGTATATGAATGATACCAAAATAAATAATCTTAACCTTGAACTCGATAGGGGATCGAGAAAAGCGTCCCGTCTGCATTGAGTGGTCACTGGCGCAGTAATTTTTCAATAGAATATGGTGATAAAGATAATTCATGAATCCAATTCCTCACTCATTCATGTGACGTCATAATCACCTGTTTGACGTGTATGCTGACGTCATAATCATGACGTTATGAATGATTCCATTTTGCTAGTCAAATTAATTTTAAAATATTCAAGAGGTTTCCCGTATAGTTTTCTGGAAATTGATAGTCAAGAGGTTCAGGGATTGGTCACTTCCAACACGAGCGAGGTGTGGGAGGCGCTTAACTAAGCATGGGCGGGGCATTGCTAAAACTGGAAAGGTCCGTTGAATCGTGAAAAATAGTCCTTCTTATTTCCCCGTAAAATTCAAAATTGGCGCACACAAAATGAAGACGAGAATTTGCTGACGTTGTGTAGACTCTGATATCACATGAACCGTTGGAGTGAATCGTCAATTGAGGAGAGTGAGATTTTAATGTATGTATTAAGCTATTGACCCTGCGGTTACGGTGATATAAAAAACTGCACGATTCCGGGCTGTGTGTTTAGAGTCCACTATGGAGATATACTGAGTTTGCCGATGTGGAGTCTGTATACCAAGATAGTCCGTGTGATGACATAACAAGATCGTCGGTCATTAAGTTTGAGACGTATTCCCTGCACAAATCCATTCCTCCATTTTGAGAGTGGCGTCCGCTTCAGAACGAATACACTATGCCTAGCTCTGAGGCTGCCACTGTCTGGAATAATATACACTGGCTGTCAAATGTGATGTCGTTTTGTCTTGTTTCCAAATTATTTAGAAGACTGCTTTGTTCGCTATCTAGTAAGTTACAGCAATATAACTAGCGGTGTATATAGTATTGTGAGTTCATATATACAGCATTTGAGTTCTCGTTTTCTGTAATCACTTGGTGAACACTATGTCAGTATAAATCCGAGGACAAGGCTGATGATTATAGCGGTGATGCCGAATGAAATACTGATGATGGAGAGAATCAGGGCCGTCTTTGCATACCTGTGAGCTGCGTCCAGATCACCCTGAGACCGCCGAGACTGACAAGTAAAAAAAAATAAATTGATTAATTAATTAATTAACAATCTAGCGAAATACGTAAGCAGCAGCAGCAGCAGCAGCAGCAGCAGCAGCAGCAGCAGCAGCTGCAGCGACACCGGGAATTGTAGTAGTAGTAGTAGTAGTAGTAGTAGTAGTAGTAGTAGTAGTAGTAGTTGTAGTAGTAGTAGTAGTAGTAGTAGTAGTAGTAGTAGTAGTAGTAGTAGTAGTAGTAGTAGTAGTAGTAGTAGTAGTAGTCAATATTGTCAACGCACTGGCTCAGAATCTTCAATAATTGAAAAAATTCACAAATTTAAGATATTTTGGTTTATCTTACTGCCTGAGATTTGTCATTTTGTTTGAGGAAAGCCATATGGCATTAATGTTAACCCTTTACTGGTTAAATTTGTTCAGTAAAATCCAAATATGCGCTTACTTATTTAATGTACATTTGCAGGCACAGACAAGGTCATTCCCGAGAATATACCACTGGAACGACTGTCTCGGTTCCCGAGCCAGTCATTACAGTGGTAAATTTTCAAAAATACTCCAATCCCCGCCGGCAAATGGACACTGCCCAAGATCACTAAATTGACCGTTTTTGGCTGACCATCATGCAAGGGTTAATGTTGAATGATTGAGATGGATATTATGGATAGCTATTTGAGTTTTGCTTTTACCAAGATGTCACGTAGATTCGGATTTTTCTTGAACGCAATTACTGGTCGCTTGTTAAAGGGTTGTTTCAGTTTCTCCTGTAGGTTTTGATACTCATCTTTCAAAATTTTGGAAATTTCAACGTTTTTCCGATTATAGGTCAGAATGAATGGAATTTTGTCACGTTGATCAGATAAGCCTGGGTCCAAGTTTATTCCCCTTGGCCACTGTGTTTCGAGTTCTTTAATCCAAAACGATTCTCGAAGTTTTCTTTGTTTATCAGTTTCTTCTGCCGTATCTGAAAGGGGTGGCTGTTCAATCGGCATAATTTCAAAGTCACGAAGGACTAAATGGTCAGGAAGATTAAAATGTTCGGAAACATGTGTGTCTTCCTCTAGCCTAATATCTGAGAGGTGTCGAGTTGCCCGCCATCTTAATGGACATTTGGTTTCGCCGACATACTGTTTTTGGCACAATTTGCATGAAATTAGATAAATAATATTTTCAGAGTCACAATCTAGATTAGACTGAAGTTGGAACTTGCTTTTGTTCTGAAAGCTCGTGAAAGTATTCTGGTTTGGGAGAAATTCATCTAACTTGCACCTTTTCTTTCCGCATTTGCGAGATTCGCCTACATCTATAATAGGACGATTGTGAGAAATTTTGGTAGGCCGACGATTTGAGGCATTATCTGGAATGGATTCCAAGCCGTCTAATGTTTCAGATTTGATTTTGGGCAAGAATCGTGAGGAGTAACCTCGTGGTTTGAGGGCTTTGAATAGGGTAGAGCACGCTTCTTCAAAGTTTTTCCTATCACTCGAATTCCTGTGAAAACGGATTATTTGTGATTTAACTATTCCTTTAAAAGTATGTGGTGGATGGAAAGATTTTTTGTGCAATAGCTGATGCGAATCGGTTGGTTTGAAATACACTTTATAGTCTAAGTAGCCAGTTGTTTCATACTTTAGACCGTTATATACAGTTACATCCAGGAAATCTACGGACATCTCGTCAATGGTTGCTTTTAATTTGATATTCGGATCGTGATTGTTCAGAATTTCGAAAAATTCATCAAACTCTGCCTTTGTGTGTTGCCAAATCATGAAAATGTCATCAAGGTACCTGCGATAAATGAGGGGATGTTTTGGACACTTTTCTAACGCTTCCTCCTCCCACTCTGCTACGTAAATATTGGCAAAACATGGGCTAAAGCGCTTGCCCATCGCGCAGCCGCAAATTTGTTGGTAAATTTCGCCATCGAATTCAAAATCATTGCCTTTCAGACTCAGCTCTAATAGAGCTATTACTTCTCTGTCTGGCCTGTTGGTGTCTGGGTAGTTCACGAATGCTCTAAGGATAGAATTTATACCCTTCTCGATGTCAATGTTTGTATACATAGCACCGATGTCAAGCGTGACCAAGAATGAATTTGGAGGTATCCAGGTCTCAGAGACCTGTGATAAGAAGTCTTCTGTGTTTTTCAAGAAGCTGGGGTGTCTATTTGCTATTGGCTGTAGATGGTAATCGATGTATTCACTGATTCTGTAGGGTTCTGAGCCACAATCAGAGATTATAGGTCGCCCGGGCGGTGACATTGGGTCCAACCACGAATCTATGGGTTTATGAATTTTTGGCAAAAGATAGAAAGTCCGTGGTTTTGACTCAAGTTTAGCAAAGAGATACTTATGTTGCTTTTCGGTGATCTTCTTGCTATCGAGCAATTTTTGAAGAATCTCATTAAATTTGCTGCAATTATTTTGCCAAAGTGGTTTGCTTAGTTTCTGCTAATGCTTTGGGTTACTAAGTTGTCGTTGTGCTTCACGTTTATAGTTATCTTTAAGCATTATTACAGTCGCCGACCCTTTATCTGCAGGTTTGATGACAATTTCGCTGTTTTTAGACAATTCAATTAAGGCCTGGCGTTCCTCATAGGGTAAATTTGGTTGATCATTAGGGAATGTAGAATTTTTAACACGTTCTGAAAAGAGTTCTATGCTTTCACCGATCGCTGGGTCCAGGATTTCTACGTTTGGTGCCCAGCCAGTTTTTTCAATGAATGGTGGAATGTTACTATTAGAGTTACGAAAGAAGTCTGCTAACTTAATACGGTGACTAAATTCAGATGTTTCCATACAGCCATTGTCTAAAAGAGCATCCAAACCTGTTTTAGGTTTCGGTGTTGGGACAAATGTAAGACCAAAATTGAGCAGTGACTGCTCTGCTTCACCTAATGGGGAGCCAGTTAGATTGACAATATTACTGCCCAGTCCTGTTTCCGGGCGGATGTTACCTTGGCCCATGTCTAGTTTAAATTTAGGAATTTAAGCCAGGCAGAATACATCGAGTTAGCTGTCTTCTCAGTCCAATGAATGTTATCCTTAACAACATTAAATTCGGAGAGTCTAAGTGCAGGAATGACAGTCACAGATTTTGATGATTCAGCCGTCGAATTGATGGACTGAATCGCCAACTTCTGCTGAGCTGTCAACCGACTTGAATAGTTAAGTTTTGCGAAGTAAATCGCAGTCTTTGGGAAGTAGTAGTAGTAGTAGTAGTAGTAGTAGTAGTAGTAGTAGTAGTAGTAGTAGTAGTAGTAGTAGTAGTAGTAGTAGTATTCGAAGTGAACGCACGCTTTATTTAGCTCTGCAATTGCTGCCCGAATTTGCTAATTTCTAGCGCGATTTTGTAGATAAATTTTATACATACATTTTATACATATATTTCGTATTAGTATTTCCTTTCAAACTTTATATTTAATTTGTAAATTCTTGTCTTGGTTGGAGCACATTTTGTGTCTCCATTTTCTAAAGGCAATCCTCTTAGCTGGCGGTTTCAGCCATTTAATAGGGCTCCTCGTACAGTGATCAATGCAATACTTTTCTCCCCGCGCCAGAATGCTATTTCTATAGTTCGTTGGCTAGCGCATTATATTTGGCAAGATCGCTTGAGTGAGTGGATTTAATTCCTTTGTCATTTGTAAGCGCAATCCTAGTACTTTGATTATATAAATCTTTATAGTCAGTTGGCTGTCCCCGGTCAACTCTAACAGACTAACAAATATATGTCTGTAATATGTTAGTATACATTAGGGAACCACTTTAATCGGTTAGGCGTTAGTGAACCACTTAGAAAGTGGTTTAAACTAACAAATATACGACTGTACTCTCTATTCGTATATTTGTTGGTAGACGTCAGGGTTTCAAAAGGGGACACTATTTGTTTAGTGTTTAGCTCTTTCCCCGACGTCTTGGTGCTATATTTTTGTATTATATATTGTAGTAGTATGGGTTTCATCTTTTTATAAAACACAATGGCAACCTATAAGCGTATCCTAAGCCTTAAGATAACAACTAAGGGGTGGGGTGTCATGGCTATCGACGTGTATCATGGGTTAAAGGACATCGTTGGCGCGGGACATGCTGCTTTGCAGGGGCTTATCAATGTTTCTAAAACTATAAAAATGAGGGGGGCAAGGAAAAGCTTCTAGTAGATGTTCTTATTGTAAAAGGCGAAGTTTGTAACGTAGAGGAAATCGAGTCAGATAGGTTGCTAGTGAAGATGAAAGTTCCACTAGAAATTCCAGATGACAGAATCATGAATGAACAAAGTGCAAAAGATTGAACGGGAAACGTATCACTTTGACAGAATGCTAGAGAATGGTGTAAGACGCTTCTGGTTTGATAAAGAAGATAGCCCGTTACCAAGCAGATTGACACTTGATGGCAGCTTTGTCCTGTCCTTATGGTAGAGAGGGCAAATTAAAGAGTGCCGGATCTGCCTAAGTGCTCACCATTTGGAAACAGTTGACCATTTTAAATGGCGCTGTCCAAAAAATCAAACCAAGCCCTCAGTATCAGGAGATAATCGCCCATTAAAGGATGCAACTGAGTCAAATTCTTCTGGCGAAATCACTACGGAAGTTGTTGTTGTGGATCATGCCACTGAAAATGACACAAACAAATCATCAAATCCTGTTAAAGTAACTACAGTTGATGAAATTCAAGTATTAGAAGAGGGTATAACCCTCAGTCAAGAAAATAATCAAAATGCAGTGGAGCCAAACGTGGCTGGAAAAGACACGCAGGAAAATGATGCACTTACAGAAGAGCCAGTTTACAATTCCTTAGAAGATTAATTAAAATTAGGACATGATAAGTTTAGGACTCAGAAGACGGAAAGTTCAGTCGAGTTTCCACTAAGCACACTTGATTTAAGTCAGCTTGAAGATATGGTAAATGACGCTCCTCCCAAATGTAACTTAAGTAGCAATAAGCTTCATAAAGATGACAATAGCTCAGAATCTGAGATTGAAGTAAATGATATGGATGATGATACAATGTCAGTTGCAGAATCAGATGTGTCCATTCAAACACAGAGTTCACAGATGAAAGATGAAATGATAATGTACCGATCAGAAGGGGGTGAAGTGCTAGTGCCATATGTAACGGCGAGAGGCGTGAAATATTGTCTACTGCGCCATGATTCTGATATTTCCAAATATGAGTATTTGTCTGTGGTAGAACTAGGAAACATTGAATTCGCAGGAAAATTAGGTAAATGGTCTAAGAATCGAGCTAAAAAACCAAATCAAGTTAATCTATTGATGGCGGTTGTAAACATCATTTTACAAATTATGATTATCTGCACCATCAATTGCAGAGGATTAGATAGCGAATTCAAGCAGCGCCACTTACTTGAAGAATTAGCAAATGAGAGAGTTGATATTGCTTTTCTACAAGAGACGAAAATTTAAAAAAATTGAGATATTTCAAAAGGGCAGATTTTTATTCTTTATCACAAGATAATAGCGCGGGAGTGGCCATTCTTATCCTGCCCCACTGTCTCAACTATGTTGATGTTATATCGTCGTCATCAGATACAAACGGACGATGGATTGGTGTATCAATTGATGTACTAAACACAAGTTTAAATTTGATGTGGCTTTATGCGCCAACCTCTCATCAATTGCGCCGTGAATTTCTAAATGATGTTTCCACAATAATTCAAGACAGAACGCCTGAAAATCTAATTATGGGCGGTGACTTTAATTGCATATTAGATGATGTTAAAGACAGAAATGCTAGATCTAATTTTAATGACACATCTCATAGTATTTTGAAACACATCTGTGAATATAAATGCTTGTTAGACACTTATCGGATTGAAAATCCAGAGGGCAGGGACTTTACTTGGTTTTCAACCGATGGAAAGAAAGCATCCAGATTGGACAGGATCTATGGAGAATGATCTTTGAAAGGTTACATGTGTAAAACTAACATAAAACCAGTAACTTTCTCTGATCACAATATGTTTTCCATCACATTACACAATGCTAACTGGATCAAAACGAGGAGATGGATTTTGGAAACTCAATGTAGCATTGTTACGAGATAGTTGCTATCGCAAATGTGTAGAAAGTTGTAGGAGGCATTGGGATGAAAAGAGAAGTTTGTATGAATGTAAAACAGACTGGTGGGAGGATGTTAAATCCGATTTGAAACATATTTCAAGGCAGTATTCCATCAGGAAAGCACAAGAAATGCGAAAGCGTAAAAAGACGCTTCAGCGGTCGGTGTGTAAAATTAATAAGGAAAATTAATGATGGAGAATTATTACGAACTATTAGATAAATTAAAAGGTAGACTAAATGAAATAGAGCAATATCAGTTTGATGCGGCCAAAATAAGGGCAAGAGCACAAATGCACACCGAGGGTGAAAAGCCTACACGTTACTTTTGTAACGTGGAAAAAGCAAGAGGTTTAGAGAAATTAATGCGCTCACTGAAGACTAATGATGGTGTATCAGTGTCCTCAAATGCAGAGATGATGGAAACAGTATCCAAATTTTACAAATCATTGTATAAATCTGAGGGAAGTGATGAAACTGCAACTAGAGATATTTTAACCAATATAACGCAAAGACTTCCAGATGCATGTCGCGAAAGTTGTGACCAATCACTAACAATTGATGATTTGACAAAATCCTTCAAAGGTATGAAGTTAGAAAAGTCTCCTGGCTGCGACGGATTTCCAGTCGAATTTTATCAAACATTCTGGCACATATTTGGTCCAGTATTAGAAGAAATAGCAGCTAGCATTTTTAAGCAAAGGCATCTCCCTCCATCGATGGCCCAAGCATATGTTCGGCTTATATTTAAAGATATATGGTGCAAAACTGGCCTAGTATCAATTGAACATGGATATCTAAAAATAGCAGAAGCAGAACTTGTATAAGCTAGCACACTCACTCGCTAGTTTGTATACTTTTGCTTTGTGCATTTTACGACATAAAGCCTACTACCCCTGCTTGGTATTTAAGAATTGGCGAACTGGCGAGTGACCTTTTGTTACTTATTGACGAGTCACCTCGCCATTTGTTGGCGAGCTGCACTCGCCATTTGGGCCCAATACTATAGAGTGTGCTATGTTAAACTACATATGATCTACTTAGCCTGCCGGTCATAAATCGGCTCAATGGCGTCAATGGGTAGCAGTAACTTACTGCTAATTATTGATGAGTGGCTTTCCCACTTATTGGGTAACTATGCTCGCCATTTGGACCTACTACTTACTACACGGTGTGCACATAGTAATGGCTTTACTGAATTATATTATGTTATCAGCCCTTTATTATGTTTTTTTCTATGTAATTATGCCATGGGTGTGGTATATGGTAATAGAGTATTTTAGCTTGCACTGTTTTGATATGTTAAGTTTGTATTGTTATTCATATACTATTAATAAAGCCTGCTATTTCACCCGATTTTTTATGGGGGTTTGCAAGCCCTTTTTAAAGGAGTTCCTCCGTGAGGTGTGTCCGACTGCGTCAGCGTCGGATTTTCAAAAAAAAAGGAAAAAAAAGTAGTAATAGTGGTAGTAGTAGTAGTAGTAGTAGTAGTAGTAGTAGTAGTAGTGGTGGTGGTGGTGGTGGTGGTAGTAGTAGTAGTAGTAGTAGTAGTAGTAGTAGTAGTAGTAGTAGTAGTAGTAGTAGTAGTAGGAGTAGTAGTAGTAGTAGTAGTAGTAGTAGTAGTAGTAGTAGTAGTAGTAGTAGTAGTAGTAGTAGTAGTAGTAGTAGTAGTAGTATTCGAAGTGAACGCACGCTTTATTTAGCTCTGCAATTGCTGCCCGAATTTGCTAGTTTCTAGCACGATTTTGTAGATTCATTTTGTACATATATTTCGTATTAGTATTTCCTTTCAAACTGTGTTTAGCTTGCAAATTCTTGTCTTGGATGGAGCGGATTTTGTGTCTCCGTTTTCTGAAGGCACCCCCTCTTAGCTGGCGGTTTCCGCCATTTAATAGGTCTCCTCTTACCGTGGTCAATGCAATACATTTCTCCTCGCGCCAGTATGTTATTTCTATAGTTCGTTGGCTAGCGGATTATATTTGGCAAGATCACTTGAGTGAGTAGATTTTATTCCTTTGTCATTTGTAAGCGCAAGCCTAGTTCTTTAATCATATAAATCTCTATAGTCAGTTGGCTGTCCCCTGTCAACTCGAACAGACTAACAAATATATGACTGTACTATCTATTAATATATCTGTTAGTTTACTTTAATTTGTAACCTCTTATAAGCGTACCTTGAGTCTTAAAATCATGACAAAGGCTTGGGGTGTTTCGGCAATTGAGATGTATCATGGGTTGAAGGACATAGTTGGGGCAGGGCCACAGGTCCTTCAAGGTCTCATTAACGTTTCCAAATCTGTATGGAATGTCACCGTGGTTAATGAAAGTGTGAATGAAAAGTTGCTCGACGAGGTCCTTGTCGTGAAGGGCGAGGTGTGTAATGTGGAAATTAAACACAACACTGTTGGGAGAAGAATTTCATAAGAATAATATAGAGAGATGTTGGCAGCATTGGATTAATATGAAAGCATCATATAAGAGCACATTGCAATGGTGGGAGGATGTAAACCTGGATTTAAAGTATGTTTCCCGGCAGTATACTATCAGAAAAGCACGGGAAATACACAAATGCAAGAAAACACCTCATCGATCACTGATGAAAATTAATGCTAAGGTAAATAATGGTGAAGATAATTATTATAAATTACTGGTTAAAATTAAAAGTAAAATAAGAGATATAGAACAATATGAGTTTGAAGGTGCAAAAATTAGAGCAAGAGCCCAGTTGCATGCAGAAGGGGAAAAGCCAACCCGATATTTTTGCACATTAGAAAACGCACCGGCAATAGATAAGGTGATGTGCTCATTATACATGCCGGATGGTTCAACAGTCTTTACCAACAATGAAATGAGTACTATTATATGCAATTACTATGAGTCATTGTACAAGTCAGAGGGAATTGATGAAGATGCAAAATTGGATTTGCTAGCAAATATAGACAAAAAAGTGTCGGATGCAGGCAGTGAATTCTGTGATCAACCCTTAACACTAGAAGATTTAAGTAAATCCCTCAAAGGTATGAAACTAGAAAAATCACCTGGGTGTGATGGCCTTCCAGTTGAATTTTACCAAACTTTTTGGCACCTTGTAGGTTCAATAATTGAAGAGTTAGCCACTTAATTTTTTAGAAAGGCCATTTACCAACAACTATGGCTAGGGCATACGTAATGCTAATATATAAACGAGATGACAGAGGTCTATTTCAGAATTACAGACCAATTTCGCTACTATGTGCAGACTACAAAATAATATCCAGAGCACCAACATTGAAACTTGGTAGTGTTTTAGGAGAAATTATTGGAACAGATCAGACATGTGCTGTGCCTAGGACGACAATTTTAACCAACACCATTTTAATAAGAGACCTTATACAATTGGTTGAGAAGGATAGCATCCCTTCAGCTGTGATTGCCTTGGACAACGAAAAGGCATTTGATCGTGTGGAATGGGATTTTCTTTTTAATTCTTTGCAATCGTTTGGGTTAGGCACAAACTTTATTAAATGGGTTAAGATTTTATATACGGATATCAAGAGTAGCTATTTAGTGAGCAATCAATTATCCAGAGAAATTGTCTTAGAACGTGGTGTTAGACAGGGGTGATCCCTATCGCCATCAGTATTTGTTATTGTGATGGAATCCCTTGTCATAGCATTGAGGTAAAATAATAACTTTTAAGGCATATGTATTCGTGGCATAGAAAGACAACTTAAGCTGTCACAATATGCTGATGAGACAACTGTGTTTGCTAGTTCAAACAATGATTTTACAATTTTAAATCAAGTACTAGAAAAGTTCCAAAATGCATCTGGTTTGAAAATCAATAAAGGAAAATCCAAAGGATTATTTTTTGGGGCCACGGAAAGAGCGGAATAACCAGCCACTTGAAATCAATTGGTCTAATGATACCATTAAGATTTTAGGCATCTATTTTAGCAGGAAACCGAATACAACACAAAATTGGGATGAACGAGTATCTAAGCTTAAGAGAATATTAGTAAATTGGAAGCGTCGTCATCTTTCAATTTTTGGCAAAGTGTTTGTTGTCAACAACTTGGTATTATCTGGGCTATGGTATACAGCATCTGTTGTACACATACCAAAACATGTAGAAATGGAGGTTAACCAGTTGATATTCTCATTCATATGGGAAGAAGTGTCATTTAGTTTCCCATCGTGTTCTCAATAATGCTAAGTTAGAATGAGAACTTGATTTAATTGATCTTAAAGTGAAATGTGTGTCTTTAAGGCTAAAATCTGTGAATGATCTTATTACATCAGATGCGACGTGGGCATGTGATTCACGAGCTCTCGTGGAAAGAACTGTAGAACCATTTCTGGCGGAGTATGTTTTTACCTCAAAGAAGCCACCTCCAAATAGCCAAATGATACCAGATGTGTTTAAAGATCAAGTTAAGGAGGTAGAAATATTTGACAGATACATGTCTCCGCCTACATGCTGGAAGGATGTACTAGAACAGCAATTGTGGACCAATAGTAATATATGTTATAATAATGCAGTACTTTATCTACCGTCCTTTGCAAAATATGGCATACAACGTTTGTCTGATATGACACACCCTCAAACACGTAAATGGAATTCAATGCAAGAAGTAGCCAGAAAAAACACATATGAGGCATATAGATGCCCAGCGGTTACTAAATAAAATAAAATATGCTCTACCAATTGAATGGTTTTGTCTGCCAAATGTAAATCATAATAGTTTGACTCTGCAACCTGCACTAGCTCTTGATGATGAGATGTTAAAATACGAAATGAGATCCAAGGAATGGTACCACGTTATGAGACGAAAACATAACACTAGCAATTAAGAGATGGGATAACTCAAGCTATAAACCGTCCAGTTGGAAAAATGTATGGAAAATCTTACATTCTCTATACATACCACATATGTCTCGTGATTTATTGTGGTGATTACTACATCGACGGCTATGGGTGGGACACTTGACATACAAGTGCAATATAATGACTTCTGATAGGTGTTACTTATGTCAACCAGACGAGGAAACAATCGAGCATTTATTTGCAGAATGTGCAATATCGTCACAATTTTGGGAGTATATCAGCCAAATCTTGGCACAATTTGGAGCTAAGCCCATTGTTCTAGAAACACATGTAATCTTATTTAGGGAATTTGGATCAAATGGTGTAAATATCACAAAGTCTGATAAGACTATTTTAATAACAATGCTAACCATAGGTGTCTGGGCCATTTGGAAACATCGGTGTGCGCAGACGAAAAATCCATCTATGGGCAATCACAATAGAGCAATAAAGGCAAAATTTCTTTCATTGCTGCTGAATCATATTCCTTGCGAATATTTTAGATTAAGACAGCATGGTAAAGGAAAAGTATGCAAGGATATATGGTGCAAAACAAACATAGTTTCAAAAAAGTTGGGAACTGCAAAAAATAAATGAGCCTGCACTAGCGTTTTATCTGTGTCTTTTAATTAATATGTGTCCTGTAATTCATTTCAGTCTGCATTTTGATATTGTTATGTTTAATAATTCATGTTAACAAATAAACAGACTGGGATAATTTAATAATCAATCGTTAAAGTAAGTTGGCATTGAACTATAAAATAGTCTCGGGTAATTTTATGAAATTTGCACAGGGTTTTATAGAGTTATTTGTTCCCGGGTAATTTACAAAACCTTACAATAAAGTAAATCGAAAATGTAAACAAGAGCGCCATCTATTTTCTGTAATGTTGCTGCCGACTATATGTGTTATACTACCCAAATGCTACTACGCCCGCTGATTTTTAAAGAATCAGCCAACTGGCGTCAGTGATTGACTTATTTGTCATTGATTGCCGAGTCACTTTTCAATTGTTGGACATTTGCACTCGCCACACGGGCCTACTACCACACCTGGATTGAATAGTAATGCCTTTGTTAAGCTTTGTTTTGCTACCAGATCTTTATCAGCTTATTGTTTTGTATCTATACCATTTAAGAGGTAATGTTTTTATAGACTGTATTAATGCTCGTTAGTTAGATATGTTATTTATTTTTTGTTTTGGTGTAATATTAATCAGGCTTACTAGTTCACCAGGTTTTTTTCTGGGGGTTTGCAAGCCTTTTTAAAGGAGTTCCTCCGTGAAGTTTGTCCGACAATCAGCGTCAGATTTTCAACAAAAAAATGTAGTAGTAGTTGTAGTAGTGGTAGAGGTGGTTGAGGTGGTTGAGGTGGTTGTGGTTGTGGTAGTAGTAGTAGTAGTCAATATTGTCAACGCACTGGCTCAGAATCTTCAATAATTGAAAAAATTCACAAATTTAAGATATTTTGGTTTATCTTACTGCATGAGATTTGTCATTTTGTTTGAGGAAAGCCATATGGCATTAATGTTAACCCTTTACTGGTTAAATTTGTTCAGTAAAATCCAAATATGCGCTTACTTATTTGATGTACATTTGCAGGCACAGACAAGGTCATTCCCAAGAATATACCACTGGAACGACTGTCTCGGTTCCCGAGCCAGTCATTACAGTGGTAAATTTTCAAAAATACTCCAATCCCCGCCGGCAAATGGACATTGCCCAAGATCACTAAATTGACCGTTTTTGGCTGACCATCATGCAAGGGTTAATGTTGAATGATTGAAATGGATATTATGGATAGCTATTTGAGATTTGCTTTTACCAAGATGTCACGTAGATTCGGATTTTTCTTGAACGCAATTACTGGACGCTTGTTAAAGGGTTGTTTCAGTTTCTCCTGTAGGTTTTGATACTCATCTTTCAAAATTTTGGAAATTTCAACGTTTTTCCGATTATAGGTCAGAATGAATGGAATTTTGTCACGTTGATCAGATAAGCCTGGGTCCGAGTTTATTCCCCTTGGCCACTGTGTTTCGAGTTCTTTAATCCAAAACGATTCTCGAAGTTTTCTTTGTTTATCAGTTTCTTCTGCCGTATCTGAAAGGGGTGGCTGTTCAATCGGCATAATTTCAAAGTCACGAAGGACTAAATGGTCAGGAAGATTAAAATGTTCGGAAACATGTGTGTCTTCCTCTAGCCTAATATCTGAGAGGTGTCGAGTTGCCCGCCATCTTAATGGACATTTGGTTTCGCCGACATACTGTTTTTGGCACAATTTGCATGAAATTAGATAAATAACATTTTCAGAGTCACAATCTAGATTAGACTGAAGTTGGAACTTGCTTTTGTTCTGAAAGCTCGTGAAAGTATTCTGGTTTGGGAGAAATTCATCTAACTTGCACCTTTTCTTTCCGCATTTTTGAGATTCGCCTACACCTATAATAGGACGATTGTGAGAAATTTTGGTAGGCCGACGATTTGAGGCATTATCTGGAATCGTTTCCAAGCCGTCTAATGTTTCAGATTTGATTTTGCGCAAGAATCGTGAGGAGTAACCTCGTGGTTTGAGGGCTTTGAATAGGGTAGAGCACGCTTCTTCAAAGTTTTTCCTATCACTCGAATTCCTGTGAAAACGGATTATTTGTGATTTAACTATTCCTTTAAAAGTATGTGGTGGATGGAAAGATTTTTTGTGCAATAGCTGATGCGAATCAGTTGGTTTGAAATACAATTTGTAGTCTAAGTAGCCAGTTGTTTCATACTTTAGACCTTTATATACAGTTACATCCAGGAAATCTACGGACATCTCGTCAATGGTTGCTTTTAATTTGATATTCGGATGGTGATTGTTCAGAATTTCGAAAAATTCATCAAACTCTGCCTTTGTGTGTTGCCAAATCATGAAAATGTCATCAAGGTACCTGAGATAAATGAGGGGATGTTTTGGACACTTTTCTAACGCTTCCTTCTCCCACTCTGCTACGTAAATATTGGCAAAACATGGGCTAAAGCGCTTGTCCATCGCGCAGCCGCAAATTTGCTGGTAAATTTCGCCATCGAATTCAAAATCATTGCCTTTCAGACTCAGCTCTAATAGAGCTATTACTTCTCTGTCTGGCCTGTTGGTGTCTGGGTAGTTCACGAATGCTTTACGGATAGAATTTATACCCTTCTCGATGTCAATGTTTGTGTACATAGCAAGAATGAATTTGGAGGTATCCAGGTCGCAGAGACCTGTGATAAGAAGTCTTCTGTGTTTTTCAAGAAGCTGGTGTGTCTATTTGCTATTGGCTGTAGATGGTAATCGATGTATTCACTGATTCTGTAGGATTCTGAGCCACAATCAGAGATTATAGGTCGCCCGGGCGGTGACATTGGGTCCAACCACGAATCTATGGGTTTATGAATTTTTGGCAAAAGATAGAAAGTCCGTGGTTTTGACTCAAGTTTAGCAAAGAGATACTTATGTTGCTTTTCGGTGATCTTCTTGCTATCGAGCAATTTTTTGAAGAATCTCATTAAATTTGCTGCAATTATTTTGCCAAAGTGGTTTGCTTAGTTTCTGGTAATGCTTTGGGTTACTAAGTTGTCGTTGTGCTTCACGTTTATAGTTATCTTTAAGCATTATTACAGTCGCCGGCCCTTTATCTGCAGGTTTGATGACAATTTCGCTGTTTTTAGACAATTCAATTAAGGCCTGGCGTTCCTCATAGGGTAAATTTGGTTGATCATTAGGGAATGTAGAATTTTTAACACGTTCTGAAAAGAGTTCTATGCTTTCACCGATCGCTGGGTCCAGGATTTTTACGTTTGGTGCCCAGACAGTTTTTTCAATGAATGGTGGAATGTTACTATTAGAGTTACGAAAGAAGTCTGCTAACTTAATACGGTGACTAAATTCAGATGTTTCCATACAGCCATTATCTAAAAGAGCATCCAAACCTGTTTTAGGTTTTGGTGTTGGGACAAAAGGTAATGGTAGCCTCAGCGATAGTGGCAGTCACCACGGTAGTGGTAGCATTAGTGACAGCAGCAACGGTAGCAGTAGCGGTAGTAGTAGTAGTAGTAGTAGTAGTAGTAGTAGTAGTAGTAGTAGTAGTAGTAGTAGTAGTAGTAGTGGTAGTAGTAGTAGTAGTAGTTGTGGTATAATATTGTTAATGCACTGGCTCCGTTTTTAAAAAGTAATAATTTCTTGTTTATTTTATTACTTGAGAGTTTGTTGACTTTATCTCAATCATTGCTTATATTAGTTTTGTTCTAATATATTTAGTGCAACACAATAGTTTTCTTCTGTCTACAGTCCACCCTGTCTATAGCCATCACCTGTCTGTGGGACCAGAGTATGGTGGATCTCGAAGATGAGCGGTTGTATATCCGCGTGTCTTGAAGGGCCACCACTCTGTAGTCTCAAAAGCCACCAGCTGTATTACTGGACAATACTTAATGAATAGATTTCTTTAATGACTTCTCTTTGAATGTGCCTAAAGTGGTCGCTATAGCCAGGTTCAGATGTATTTTAATTATTGATATTTACATAGTTTTGCTTTCACTAGGATGCTGTGGAGATTAGGGTTTTTTCTTCACGGCAATTCCGGGTCTGGTCCCTTAGGGTTCACGTAATTTAGTGTGTAATGTATTGTATTCCTCTTTGAAAATTTTCGCAATTTCAGCATTTTTCATATTGTATGTTAGGACAAAATGGATTATCCCCCCTTGTATCTGATAGGACTGAGTCTACATTTAGGACGCAAGGCCATTTTGTCCGCAGACATTTAATCCAGAATTTTTCTCTGAGAAGTCGGCATTTTTCTGTTTCTTCTTCTGTATCTAAAATTGTCGTTTGTTCAATTGGTAAGATTTCAAAATCCCGGTGGATAAGATGGTCTGGCAGATTGAAATGCTCAGCTACACTAGTGTCCTCATTCAGGTTTATGTCGGATATATACCTAGTGGCACGCACTCTGAATGGACCTTTTGTTTTCCCTACATATTGTTTATGCCACAGCATGCACGATATTAAGTAAATTCCATCTGATGCCCGCTCCGTCCAAGAGGCTATCACCAAAGGTAAGCTGCCACAACTTGAAGAAGCACTACAAACCATCAAGTACTTTCGGATAGCATTGCAGTGGATCCCCTCACACTGTGGAGTCCAAGAAAATGAGGAAACAGACAAGATGGCAAAGGTGGGTGCAGAAGAGAATCAGACAGAAAACATGGTTACACATACAGAAATGAAGACTAACATCAAGTCACTCTATAGAACACCTCAATCAGAAGATGCCTAACATCATCTCCCGAGGCCAGAGCAGGTGACCATTTTTCGTCTCAGAACTGGACATAACAGACTCAACCAACACATGTACAGACGGTTCCACCTTGCGACATCGCCCGCTTGTCCTTGTGGAGAAGCAGAACAGACCACAGAGCACATACTTCAATGTTGCAGTACGTATCAGCTGCTGAGAGAAGAGATCTGGCCTTTGTCAACTTCTTTTCCTGAAAAGCTGTATGGGCCTGTGGAAGAACTGCAGAAAACCACAGATTTCATCTTGAGAACGGCTCTCCAAGTGTGATACCAGCGATCGAAAAGAAGAAGAAGAAGAAGAAGAAGTAAATTCCATTTTCTGTGTCGCAATCTAGGCATGATTGAACTTGGTTCGGGAGAAACTTGTCTAATTTACACCTATTTTTCACATTTCCTGAAGCGTCCCCTGCTCGGGACTGGTTGGTTGTGGTCAATCGTAGTGGTGGGCTGATCGGTTATATTGTGTATATGTTATTTCTGTAAGGTGTCCGAATTGATTTTCCGAAGTTGGCGGGTTGGAGTAGCCTCTTGTTTTCAGTGCATTAAATAAGGTGAACAAGCTGAATTTAGACTTTCTTTATTGCTAGAGTTCCTATGAAATCCAATTATTTGTGATTTTACTAGTCCTTCAAAAGTATGTGGAGGGTGAAATGATTTTTTGTGGAGCAGCTGATGTGAATCTGTGGGCTTCAAATAAGCCCTATGATCTAAATAACTGGATGCATTCAATTTAGTGCCTTTGAAGACTGTTAGGTCTAGGAAATCAACTGAGCTGGTATATTTCGGATCGACTGGACAGGTACCGGCCATACCAGCCAAGCTGGGGATGTGCTGTCCGTCCTGGATTCGTTCCCTGAACACGCCCCCCTGGGTAGAGCCATAAGCGTATATGAGCCTATGAGAGAGATCGCGTTATAAAAATGACTAAGTTCGTTAAAGCGCATAGTGCGCATGCACACGCTTAAATGCTATTTTTGACAGAGCGCGTAGTTTACAACCAAGATAGGATGATGTTTTTAGTGTACCGAGACGGTTCAATGTAATCCTTTTTAATCACGTGTTCCCGCCAAATCTGGCATTAATCAAGACCAGAATTCGACGGGCTTTCCAAATCTGTAAACCATTTCAAAATCTGTTAAGAAATGGCTGAGTTATCCACGGAAACCCCCTTTTGATTATCTTCAAAATAGTGCCGTGACGTCATAACCACTTGTACGCAGAACTTCTAGAATGCTCGACCGATGATTGGTTGGAGCCTGCGCCTGTGACGTCACGAGTAGTATAAAAGGAGACGAGATCCAGAGCTCGAGAGCATCCTCGGCCAGGGATCGAATAGGTTGGACCTGTGTCACCTACGATCAGCACGACAGGCATTGCGCAGATCACTTAACTTTCTGTCAGTTTCTCTCCCGTAGCCAGCAGTAATCCAACTGACCACACTAAAGCAATTTTGTAACTCCCGTTGCCTGCGGGAGCATTTTTGGAACTTTTTAGATATTGTTCGCGAATATATCAAGAACTAATTCGGAACACGAACTTGCGGTGAGGCCTTTCCCGGCCTGAAAATGTAATTCTACAGATGTAGAGGCAGCGATGTTCTTTGGTGGATGACACGCCGGATCTGCTGGCCACGCCAAAAAGTGATTATTTAACCACCACCGCACTGATGTCGTGCAGGTTTATCTCAACTTTTCGACCGCAGCAAGTAAACTTTGCCCGGTACATCTTCAGAGCTGGTTGATGTACCCCGCACCGTTAAGCTTAGTTATGTATCTTCATCCGCATTTAACAACCCCCGCTTATGATCGGGTTGTTGTTAACTTCCATCCATACCATCGGTGTATGGGAACTTTCGTCACAGCAGTAATATTATTGTATCTCTTGCTGACTACTCGTTAGACATTCTATATTGTGATTACAATCCTGAGTTCGATCCGCTCCCGTCTTGAGCTGCTTGTGGGAATCCTGTTTGCGGAAACCAGCCTGTGGGAACTTTCCAGCTTCCAGGGAATGCATCAACTCACGTCAACCTAAGAGTGACGTATCAATTTCAGTAACATGGAAGCCCAGGTTTAAGAATGGCTACCGATTATTCAAGTAACTATACTTGACATTTTAATTATTCCGTTAATTATATTTTTGATAATTATATCGTATCTGTATAAACAGTCCCGATGACTAAAAGGCACCGTAACGGTCTTAGGACCACTAATTATAATTTCTGTACCTGTTTATAGTTATTCTTATTTTCTGCAAGGTGTTTTTGCTAACCGCACCGTAGTAGGTTCCTTACTCTGTACTATAGATATATTATTCTGATCATTTCACACTGTATTGATTGTTCTGGTTAGTTTATATATGGCCAGTGGCCATCAGTTCATATGTTTTGTTTATTTGTAGAAAATATAGGACTGCAGTGCACGTAGGCAACACTATACAGCAACATTTATATATGCAGCACTTTCTCCCGCCACCAACAATTTTTCACTGAGGTCGCTGTCCGTGCTATAACTCTGTTTAGCCTGGCATGCTACCGACTAAAAACCTTTTCTATTCAGCTCAATAGGATAGGTTCAAGTGATTAGAGACAATTTCTTCCTTACAAAATCTGTATTATACTCTTCTCTTCCGGTAGTTCGATAATCTAGCCCCGCACTCCGGTAAGACTCATAACTCCAAGATTTTGTCTATCTTCATGCTCCACTCAGCCTTGTGGCTTCGTAATTGTTTGGATGTCCCTATCAACAAAAAGCCTGTCTATGTGGCTCGATAGGATAGGTTGAAAATGATCAAGAGACATATAGTGTACGCCTCTTTTCCGGTAGTTGCAATAATTTAGCCCCGCACTCCGGCAAGGTTGTGTAAGATTGGCCAAAATACCTAAAGGCCCTCATATTACTAAGTTATTGTCCCTCTTCATGTTCCACTAACCCTCATGGCTTCTTAATTGTTTGGATGTCCCTATCCGCACCATGGACTGATCCGACCCTGGGAAACTATTGGGGTTTCCGAGCGGTGATGGCCAGGGTGTGGTGTCACAACATTCCCAATGTATCTTCGGATACTCAGTAGTTAGCACCTTTGCCAATGTAGGAAAGCACTGCGAAAAGATGTCTTAATTAATATTTTCTTTAATCTGCTGAAAAATCCTCCCACACCGAAGTGTATAGCTGGGCAACATGTGTTTAAACCTAACGACAGGTTAAAAAGTTAGTTCCATAGGACCTGGTGACGGGCATGATGCGCATCCCCACCGAATTCCATAAGAATGTCTGGGCATGATATTCAAATCTGCCACACCCTCACGGGAAAGACATTTATGGTGGGTATTAGTCTCTCTTACCCCCACCATAACGATAGATCAGTTGCCTAAAAATGCTTTTGTGAAAAGTAACCAATGTCCTGTGACGTTTTATGTGGTTATGGAGTGAGATGTCTGGATTCTTATCCAGTTCGGAGATCTTACTAATTAACATGTATGCACGCTGTCTTCAGTATTGATGTCTTAGGGCATATGTTCTCAATGACAGCCGTATCCAAAAGCTAGATAGACGCCAGACATTTGCGGCCTAAAATAACTCTTGTCTCTAAAAATCTAAATATTTGGTTAAGCATAGAAGAAGGCCTGCAAAAATAAAAGCGGCAACTACTAATTCAGCGTACTGAGATTTACATAAGATGGTGACGTGGGAATCCTTCGGGAATCGTTCGTCCCATCTTCACGTAAAACAGCACGCAACCTTATAGTCATAATCACACTAGGTATGGTCTTTTCTTTACAGCATTTTGGTTTAATATTAGAGTGGGCCCCTTTCGACCACTACTCTTCTCCCGCTTTAAACAATGGCGACATTTTCCCATGACAGAGGCCTGCGCGAGGCACTTGCCTCTCGCAAGGATTCAGTGACGACGGTCCACGCGAGGATAATACTCCTCACCCAAACTAGCCCACGTGAGGCATATGATTTTCCGTCACCACAAAGATAAGTTTCTTTCCTTTCATCTTAGTGGTATAAAAGCTTATATTAAGTTAATTAGTTAAGTCTTGTGTACGCGAGCCTCCCTTGCGGGGATACCTCTGCATACCTACAAGTCTGTGTGGTACCTCCGGGAGCCCCACGTTTAAAAGTTCATCAGGCTGTCTCTATGTCTTGTATTTTCGTATGCTCATTATTTTTATCTTGCATACTTGATGGTCTGTTTAGTTGAAACTATTGTATAGACTTATTTTAATTAGGTCACCAAATCAAATCTTGTAAGGCCATAGATCACGAAATTGCTATGGACAGGCATACTGGTGACACAAACTCTTGGGATGAGACTGTTGTGTTTAATGTTCGCGACGATGGTCGCACGGCCCTACCGAAATGATTGAGTTCCACCGGCCTTAGGAGCTTGTCTTTGTTACCCATAGCGTCATACGATGGATTCCAAGCTCACATGCTCACAGACTATGCTAGAAATTCACATGCGGAATCAACAATATAACCTGTTTTCGCTTGTCAGTGACGGCACCTTTTGGAATGCCTCACAGGCGGGAACAGAGTTTAGAACCATATCGGACGTCAGCAACAGGCCAACTCCATCGGGGCCGAATCATGGACGATCACGACAAAGACCCGATTATGGGCATATACATAATCCTTCAGACTACTATCATTCACCTGTGTCATCTACGCAGACCATATGGCAGGATGACAATCCATATTACAGACAACCTCCCACACCGCCACACTCCCCCCTTCAAACACAACACTATACTCGAGGAGAACACCACGGCATCGCTGGTACATCAGTCATGCTAAACACCACAACCATCAGCCGACTGCACCACCGCCATATGAGGAATATCAGTCCTCACACCAAGAAAAACGTCCGCGTAATCTTCATAATATTCCGCCTCCCGTCCATAGACCCATGCTGGTTTATGGTTCTACAACGGGGCAGGGTTCACTGAATTGTAGTACACGCGTTCTCGCTCCTCACCATCGGCGTCAACGGATAACACCAACACTACCACCACAACCGCCCACACAACGACCAGCCTCAGAATACTTGTCAGTCTCGCAGATACCACAGCCACCCGGGTTTCAACCACTTCATTCTTCCCGTGGTCTTGGCCGAGTCATTCTCCCTCCAGAATTTAGCGGGGAGAATGACTGGATCAACTATAAAATACAGTTCGAGATAATAAGTCGAACTAACCACTGGAACGATCAGCAAATGGGTGAATATCTCGCTGCAAAGCTTTCCAGAAAAGCTCTTCAAGTTCTTGCGGATCTCGGGACTGACTACACACCCACCTATACCCAATTGGAACGAGCATTAACTGAGCAATTTGGCGACACAGCTCTCGGGGAAACGAGTCATATGCAATTAGAAAATCTCCGACGACGCGTGGGAAAAACTCTTCATGAGTTAGCTAGTCGAATTAGAAGGCTAGTCACCCGCGCATATCCTAGCATCAACATAGAAGGCGTGATACATCTGCATCTAGACACCTTCATCGATGAATTAAGTGGTGAACCCGCCCTGAAAGAAAAACTATTTCTTGGCGACCACGGGAGTTTGGCCAAATTAACGGCAACCGCGGTCCGAATAGAAAACTTTCTGGAGTGGGAAAAGCGTAGCCGGCGCCAACTTCACCCTATCAACGAGGTAGAGGGTGCAGCTATCGCCACGCCCACTAATGCTCCCACCCCTCCAGATCATCAACACCGACTGCACCAACATCACCACAAAAGAATGTACAAAAGGAGGAAGGAGTCGTGCCCGTAGAGGAAGCTACATTGGGGCCCCTGAGTGTGGGAACCAGCGCAACAATAACACCAACGGCAACATGAAGGAACGCATAGACGAGATCAACAAACAGATCTCCGCATTAACCAATTTAGTGACCACACTCAGCACGAACCTCGCCATCACTCACTTCAGGACAACGAGCACCACCATCACCGAACTGTCACCAAACACCTGTTTCGGATGCGGTCAGCCAGGCCATTGGAGGTAACCGTGTCCTAACCGACCTCCTTCTTTAATGCCTGCCCCTGCCCGCTGCACACTGCAAATGCAGAAGCCGTCACACTCTTAAGGGCACCGAAGGTATAGCCACGTCGGTGTGTGTATTCGCTTCCCGACTCAACTGCGGCCTTCATACAACAACGTTAGGTGGCCAAATATTACCAACTAAATTCAGCTTTTACACCTACACCAAAACGCACGGCTTCACATATGTCGATGCCTACGATGCCTACGATGCCTCCGACATCTGCAGCATCACCATCCCCCTCTATCTCCGTACATAACAAGCCTTCTTTCCTTTGTAAAACGGCAGTGGTAGGTTGTAGGACCTCCACTGAAACAACGTTTTTGCAAGCACCACGTCCCACCACCATGACACTGAATTCTCGGTGTCCCTTGGTGGTATGCAAAACACCGCCCTACACAACATCATCTCCCGCATCCACAGATAGCAGTGACTCGGGAGAAATGGTTCACTCCGCCTTTTGGAGTCGCAAACGCCTACGTAGATGGGGAGAAACACGTCCCTACTGGCGTCGCTGTTTCTTCTGTGCTTCGCCAAAACATCCAATGAAGCATTACAAGAAATGACTCATGTAGGTGGAGCTTATCCGTCATCCCGCACGCACTGCCGTCTACACTAATACTGCATACCCTGAAACAGCAACATCTCCATCAATAATTGCTACCCCCAGCTCTGCCTTCACCGCAGCCCTCACAGCAGCGGTGACGATGGACTGGCCCCTTCCTCACTCAGCCATCCACCACATTAAAAGAAGCGATTCAGAAACAGTCCGATTACATACAGAATGATTCCGCTCCAACACCATTGTCGCAGACGGCGTCATTAGAAACTCCTCCACAGGTACACCACAAAGTGATATACAAATGTGCCTGTCTGTTTAGCGGTGTTTCCACCATTGACACTGGCGCTTCATTCACGGTATTCAACAAGCGCTTATATGAGAGCATCCCACCTCATAAAAAGCCTCCCCTTAAAGCTACACACATTTACCTACAGACGGCTACGGGAGCTGATGTGCCCGTAGCCGGTGTAGTCAATTTAGTCATCCAAATAGAGGAGATGCAATTCATACAGCAAGTTGTCATCGCCTCTATTCATAATGATGCCCTCCTTGGCTCTGATTTCCTCAGTGCCAGCGAAGCCATCATACATTGCAAACAACAGGAACTCGACATACACGGCCGACGAATACCTCTTGGACCAATATTGTCATTATATGACACGTGTGCTGTAATATTATCAAGTACAGCCACAGTTGAGCTGGGACAAGAACAAATCGTATGGGCCACCACACCACAGTTAAGAGGCAACACACACATCGCCATGTTGGAACCCGACCCTGATTACATGATCACCTCTCAATGCGCAAGTCCCCGCATGATAGTAGATAATACTAATAAAGAATATATACCTTTTAGAGTGTTCAATGCTACCGCAGACACCCCCCCCCCAACTCTGGAACCAGGAGTATACTGCGGCCATTTAGTGGACATAACCTCATTGGAATCACCTACACCTCCTGACACCCCACAGCATGTGACTGATGATTTACCCGAACACTTACATGATTTGTATCTACGTGCCACAGTTGGATTACAGCAATCACAGAAACATGAAATTCGGAAATTACTGTACAAATATCACGATAGTTTTTCCCCCGGATACATGGGTCTCGGAGAAACTCATCTCGTACGACACTCTATTGACACAGGCAATAATCGCCCCGTACATCAACTGGTATGACGTCTTCCCATTCATAAAGAAGTGGAAGCACATCAACAAGTGAATGAGATGTTGCGGACCGGTATTATTGAACCATCAGAATCTCCATGGGCTAGCCCAATAGTACCAGCAGGCAAAAAGGATGGAACCCTGCAGTTTTGTACTGACTACCACTGCCTTAATGATCTTAGCATCAAGGACGCTTATCCGTTACCGCGGATAGATCAGGCCTTTGATTCCTTGTCCAGAGCCAAGTGGTTTTGTACCCTTGACTTAGCTAGCGGTTACTGGCAAGTAGCCATGGATGAAGCTGACATGGTAAAGACCGCATTCGTTTGTAGGGATGGTCTTTTCCAATTCTGCAAGATGCTCTATGGATTGTACAACGCGCCCGGAACTTTTGAGCATCTCATTGAGCAGGTATTAACCACCCTGCAATAGTAAATCTGTCTCTGTTACATTGATGACGTAATAGTCTTTGGACCAACGTTTGAGCAAACCTTAATGAATTTGGACACCGTGCTTTCAAGATTCTGCACGGCCAATTTGAATCTCAAGCTCAAGAAATTTCATCTCTTTAGACAGAGTGTTGAGGTCCTGGGACACGTCATATCCGGTGATGGAGTGGCTACCCAGCCGTCAAAAACTAAGGCATTAGCGGAGTGGCCAACGCCCTCTTCAGTCACAGAGACACGGAGTTTTCTTGGCTGATGCCAGTACTATCGCCGTTACATCTGACATTTCAGTGAGATTGCTTCACCCCTCTACAAGATCACTGAAAAAAGATCGACCATTCGAGTGGACGAGTGAGTGTGAAGGCTCCTTCAGGGTGCTGAAGGAGCTCTTGACGACCGCCCTGATTCTTGCTCATCCTAATCCAAACCTCTATCGCTATCGGCGCGGTTCTATCTCAGGTAACAGAAGACGGAACGGAGCAGGTATTGGGTTATGGTTCGCATACTCTGAATAAAATGGAGAGAAAATACACAACCACCAAGCGAGAACTACTAGCGGTGGTACATTTCGTCAAGTATTATAAACACTTTCTGTACAGGCGCCCTTTTACACTCCGTACAGACCATGCCTCACTACGCTGGCTAAGAAACCTGTGTGTGCGTGCGTGCGTGCGTGTGTGTGTGTGTGGTGTGTGTGTGTGTGCGCGTGTGTGTGTGTGTGTGTGTGTGTGTGTGTGTGTGTGTGTGTGTGTGTGTGTGTGTGTGTGTGTGTGTGTGTGTGTGTGTGTGTGTGTGTTCCTGTGTGTGTGTCTGCTACAAACAGGTGGGTAACTTTCCTCCTAAGCAGAGTTGTGTGTTACAAACAGGTTTGTAACTTTCCTCCGAAGCAGAGTTTGTGTGTTACAAATAAGTTTGTAACGTTCCTCCGAATCAGAGTGTGTGTGTGTGTGTGTGTGTGTGCGTGCGTGCGTGCGTGCGTGCGTGCGTGCGTGCGTGCGTGCGTGCGTGCGTGCGTGCGTGCGTGCGTGCGTGCGTGCGTGCGTGCGTGCGTGCGTGCGTGCGTGCGTGCGTGCGTGCGTGTGTGTGCGTGTTACAAACAGGTTTGTAACTCTCCTCCGATTCAGTGTGTGTGTGTGTGTGTACGTGCGTGCGTGCGTGCGTGCGGGCGGGTGGGCGGGCGGGTGTGTGTGTGTGTGTGTGTGTGTGTGTGTGTGTGTGTGTGTGTGTGTGTGTGTGTGTGTGTTACAAACGGGTTCTTCCGAAGCAGAGTGTGTGTATTACAAACAGGTGTGTAACTTTCCTCAGAAGCAGAGTATGTGTGATACAAACAGGTTTCCTACTTTCCACCGAAGCAGAGTCTGTGTGTTAAAAACACTTTTGTAACTTTCCTCCAAAGCAGATGTTGTGTGTTACAAACAGGTTTGTAACTTTCCTCCGAAGCAGAGTGTGTGTACACGTTTGCATACTATTACTGTCACATAAGTGCCCTGTAGGTGGGGCTTAGAATACACCTTCCGTATCCTCTGCGTGTCGTACGAGGCGACTAAAGGAGGTAAGGGTGAGGTAACCCTGACAGAAACCTCGAGTGCTGGAGACGGAGGTTCCAGGCCGCACGGCGCACTCTAATAAACCATGGATCCACGCAATTAACGCTTATGATCATGTCAGTAGTCACTTACAGGACTGGCGGTATGATCAGCGAACGAAAAGAAGAAGACTGTCACATATGCACCGTCTCTTACATTAACCCCTCTTGTGTCAAGTTAATATTTTATTGGATCAAACTAGTCATACGGTATCTGCAGTCGTCTTAAAAAACGTCCATTTGCAGGCTATGAGAAGACGAATTTTTGGAAATGTCCAACTGGAATGACTGACTAGGTTACAGAGCCAGTCATTCCACTGGTAAATTTTCAAAAATAATCTTCTTATGGCCTACAAATTGGCACTGGCTAAGCAAAAATTTAGATTATGTTTCAACAATTAACCCTTTCTCGTCAAGCCGGGCAAACCCACCTCTATTAAAAACGATTCTCGTAAATTCCAATGATAAATTTACAGAAATTCTCCTTTCTTGACCAGCACATGGTTATTTAATGAGCAACATTTTTAATTTTCATGAGAAATCCTAACGGATTAATTTTGAGCGCTTTGTGGCGCTGTTGACAGAAGATGGGTTAATAGCGCAGATAAGTGCGATGATTCCCAGAATGAAAAAAAGGATAGCCGCTATTGCCCAGCATGTAAAGTACCTTGGATGTTTGGCGTGATGGCCTCGTATCTTGTCTATGATACTAGACTGGCGATGGTGATAATACTGCGTGCGGTGGCTGGGTGATCATGGTGATAATACTATACCTGGTCAATGGTAGCTGAATGTCCAACATGATAGTCCCGGCTGTGCTCTCTGCTATGTTGGTGGCCATAGTGGTATGCAGGGATGTGATCTCTTGTAGCCGCATGTCCGCTGTAGTGCCTCGGTCTGTAGTCTGTGGTTTGTTGCTGGCCATAGTAAGTCTCCTGTACGTGCTCTCTGGGGTGTGTGAGCCCACGCTCGTATTCCTGCATTTCAGGGTAAAATGCCTGAAATCAATTAACAACATGTTTTTCTTTTCAACGCGAATTTGGCACATTTGAACAATGCGACTTTGTCGTCCAGCGAATAGAAATCTTGAATGCAGGACAACAAATCACTTACAACTATTCCTTCCGAATCCATACGGAAAATTGCTTATATTGTAACGAATATTGTGCTGAATAACCCAGATATAAATACGGTTTTGGTGTATATTATCTTTGAAATGGTTACTCGCATGTAATAGTCCATTCCAGTTTTAGCTATGCCCCACCCATCTGTAGCTAAGCTCCACACACACCTCGCTCGTGTGTGGATCGATCCCTGAGCACCCTGACTATCGATTGCCAGAAAACTATACAGGTAAGCTGTTGAACATTTTGAAACTAATTTGACAGGGTACTTGTTCTGCCTATGGCAGGAACAGAGTCAAATTTAGTACCAAAATATACAACAGAATGTTTATTAAATTGTAAAGACACGCAATTCGTACACCACAACGTGTCGGACTATTAAGCGTTAAAGACGGAGTATTTCGAATCATTCATGACGTCATGAGTATGACGTCAGCATATATGCCACTTAGTAAATTATGGCGTCATATGACGTCAGATTATCGATGGATAACCTTGGAAAGGTCCAATTGCGTGACCAAGTGAGCGAACTATAATTTGCGAGTTGCTTTTGTCCTGTATGGCCGAATGGATGATTTTGAAAGTGTGTGGGGGTGAGGGTGGTGTTGGGTGTGTGTGTGGGGGGGGGGGGGTTGAGGTGGCGAGAGGGTGAAGAGGGCTGCAAAAGAGCCAAAATTATAGGGTGTCAGGGGACATTTCCTGCATTTCCTGAGATAAATTACCGGCACAATGACAAAGCAAGTTTTAATTGTCTCCTACATCTGATATAATAGCGCGTATTCAGAAGCGACGCTATTCGTATCTAGGAAGTCACAAAACTCCAAAACAAGGCTACCGGGTCGTTGAACCGCGTATACAAATCTGATCCGCGATTTTCGTTCGGAAAGCTCACTATTATTTATCTGTATACTGCCTGTCGAAACTAAAATGATTTCAGAGTTAAATGTCATGCTAATACTGGTATTGTAAGAGCCAGCGTACTTTGTTTTATGCAAACTTTTGTCAATAACAGGTAATTGAAGCATTCTACATTGTAACTGGGGCCGGTCCCGGTTGTTTGATTATATTTCCAGCTAACGAATCATTTTGCTCATTTATCGCCAGTGGCAGATTCAAGGAGTAGGGTGGGGTGGATGTGTGCGGCCACAGCGTACGTCCCAGCCAACCCCCACAATCTCTCAAAGTCTACAAAAAAACCATCCATCTAAAATTAAACATAGCATTTTAACTTGGAAGCAAACCAAATATGAAATACTCAGAATCGTTGAAATCGGTTCTTATTATAGCAGAATTTCTGTGTTACAACGTCAACGTGGTCAAATCTTAGCGCGGTATCCGCCCTTCTATCATTTTGGGAAGATAGTTTTCACAAATGAGAAATATGGCCGGGTAGCCATAAAGAACAGTGAAGACGCATTGAAATACACGCAAACAACTGACAGAATAATCCTACCATGCAGTACCTTCTATTTAAAAACCATATGGCATGTATCCTATTTACAGTAGAAAAGTTATGCCGACGCGTCGAGATAACACATTCTTCACTATTTCGCCATATGCTATTAAATATCCAAAAATATTCAAGAAGGTTTTGCACTATATTTTGTGGGGTCAAGAACACAGGCATTACTTTTTCGGTGACTTTTCCGACATCTGCCAATCCTGACAGTGTGTGTGGGGGGGGGGGGGGTGGTGCGGGGGGGGGGGGGTGCTAGTTTCCCATAATTTTGCAATGGCACACATTACCACATCATTGCCGGTAGGGATCCTATGTCCCCATATGTCTATGGCAGGCATAGTATTTAAATGTAACTAGTGACAGTTACAGTTACATTGGAATATGCCAGTTACAGTTACAGTTACATTTGCTGAACAATGTAACTAATTACATTTCAGTTACTTTCCTCGGAAGCAGTGTGTGTTACATTTCAGTTACATTAGTTACTTTGACTGATAATTATTATGAAGGTCTATACGAACATCAATGTCATCATAAAAACTGCAATGTAGTCTACCAAATTGAAATATATAGTAGAAACAAAATACCACTATAACCACTGATCATAATATACTGACAGAACTGAATCCATTTCGGATAATTTATATAAAATATAAAACCTGCCGAAATTTCTTTAATAAATTTGACTGAATTTTCTTGCTGCCATATGCAATATCAAATTTCAATCAACTTGTTTACAAAATAATAAGACACTAGTTTAATACCACAGCCTTCCTTCCTCCTCTAACCCTTTCAACCCAGACATGCCATGTAACAAACATTAATCTTATTGTGAGAAATAATTGGTTCAATGATTTGAAACTAATTTGACTGAAAGCTTTGCTACAATAGGTATCAAAATTTTCAGTGAAATTAGTTTCAAAATGTTCAACAGATTTCCTTAGAGCATTGACTTTCTATGATAAGATAATCCGCCATCAGCCATGGGGCAATATAACAGTTTCTAGTGAAATTAGCTTCCAAATGGCCATCAGCTTTGATGTTTGCTTAATTTCAAATAGGAATTTAAATATTTTGAAAATAATGTATCACTGTCATTAGTTGCAATGACAAATTCATTCCAATCAGATAATCTGCTGTGTACTTTATACTTACTACATTTGCAATTTTACTTTCAAAAACTGTTGCTTCATATGTCAGCAATATCTTTTTCAGGTCAGATTAGTTTCAAAATGTTCAACAGCTTTCCAATACAATAGTTTCATTCCACAGCATTTATAAATTTGTCTGCTATACCAAAATGGTTGATGACTTGACTTTTATCAATGGCATTGTCTTTTGGTCTTTATCACCACACATATGTGAATTGTCCTGGGCTTGTGCATAATTGCTGAGCAATGATGTGGTAAGCTAGCCTAGTCAATAGCATATAAAGAAAAGAACAGGACATGTTGTTAACACATTCTGTGGCAGATTTTAATTTTCTTTACAATTCAACATTTGGTGTTTTTAATCATTTTAAACCTTTAACACTAAAGCAGGACAAAAAAGCTTTTGCAGTGGTTTTGAAAAATGTCCATTTTCAGACAAATAAAAGGCATCTTTGAAAATGTGCCGCTGGAATGTCTGGCTCAATAAACAAGCCAGTCATTACAGTGCCAAATTTTCAAAAATAATCTCATGTCTGCAAATGGACATTTTCTATGAGAAAACTAGTTTTCTTCAACAAATTTAATCTTTAAAAGGCAACGGTTAATTCTATACACCTGTGCAAAAGTTAAGCACCACCCTATTTTTACGCACATGCGAGGGTATATTCATGTGCTATGAAGAAAGCAATAGCATAAACATTTATGTACCCATCCATCTTAGTGCAAGAGGTAATAATGCAACTAGAGGAATGCTGATTATGATGGTGGGGAAACACTGTATGTTTTTGTTTGAACTTGAAAACGAGGCCTGAATATGGTTACGTTGACACAACTGACACCTATTGCCCTACAGTTGACACACGTGGCTAGATTGTCATTACTGGTGTCTGAAAACGAAGTTTAACATCTGTGCACGAGTTTGAGACTGTCATTATTAATACCGGGTATATCCACCTTGTGCCTGGATGACGGCCTGGACACGACGTCTCATGCTGGTCACCAACCGACTGATACGCCATTGTGGTATTCGTTGCCATTCAAGATGGAGTGCGTCTGTTAATGCATGTAGGTTCTGCACAGGAGGATCCCTCCTTCTCACCATGTTTCCCAGAATGTCCCAGATATGCTCAATAGGGTTCATGTCAGGGCTCCTTGCTGGCCATGGTAGGGTTTCGATGGCATTCTGGCGGAGGTATTCATGCACAGCTCTAGCACGATGTGGTCGGGCGTTGTCATCCATGAATATAGGGTGGGTTCCAGGTGCATGATTTACAAAATGAGGGACCACAACTCTATCCAGTATGGAATCTTGATATCTTTGTCCATTTAGTGTTCCAGGTACAGTCAACAGATCCAGCTTACAATCAAATGAGATGCACCCCCATATCATAACGGAACCTCCACCAAATGGAACTTCTTCCATGATGTTACGTTGGTCGTACGCCGTGCGTCTGGACCTCCATACACGAGTTCGACCATCTGTGGCATGAAGCAGGAACCGACTTTCATCGGACCAGTGTACCCGTCTCCAGGATCTCATGTTCCAGTGTCTTCTTTCGTTGCACCACCTCAGACGCTCCTCTTTGTGGTGTGCAGTGAGGAGAGGACGTCTGACAGGTCTCCTAGCTTTCATGCCAGCAGCATACAGTCTCCTTTTGACGGTAGACCTTGACACTCTATTGCGCGTTTCCCATTGCTGGCTGAGCACTCTGCTGTTGGTGAATGGAGATCTCCTAACAAGGCGTACTAGGGCTCGATCATCACGGGCAGTAGTCTTCTTCGGTCTTCCAGATCTAGGCCTGTCCTTCACCTCGTTAGTTTGCCCATGTTTTGCAATCAAACGACTGATTACAGTATGGTTAATGTTCAGCTGTCTGCCAATCTCTCTGCATGACATACCAGTGGTATGCATGCCTATGATTTGCCATTTCACACGATCACTTAACCTTCGTCTTGCCATAGCGGTTCACAATCAAGAGCTAATTCTCTCTGTACAAATAAACCACGGTCATGAACACAAAATTCCTAATCTTGTCGCCTAAATCTGTATGTAATGTTTTACACCTCAAACTGGACTTTTACATAACTGAACACGTGTGCTGTTTCCCGCCACGCACGGACATCAAGCGGCGTGAAGTCATGCATGCATGTGCATTTCGTACTTGGAATTATGTCAGCTAACGCGGGGACAAAAAGTATGGCAGCCTAGTTGTACCATCATGTTTCTACGTTCTATTGTTTTTGCTGGTGCTTAACTTTTGCACAGGTGTATATAATGATTTAGTAAACAACCTATTTCTAAGCTACATTGTAGATTAATGTCAATGCTGTATAAGATTTTGATTAAAGGTTGTTGCCCGATGTAGCAATAACATTCAGATTACCACTGCTAAAATATCAGATATACATGGACAGAGTGGGTTAACCCTTTAATGGTCAAGATTGGTCAAGAAATGCCCATTTTGTAGGCTACAAGATTCATATTTGAAAATTTACCACTGAAATGACTGACCCAATAACCAAGCCAGTCATTCCAATGGCAAATTTCTAAAATAAATATCACTGACACTTGGAAATAAAGTTCTTGCCCATGGCATTATCGTCTTCCAGTAACAACTTGCCTGAATGATTACATTGACATTGGAATATTGGTTTGTCACATGTATAAGAGTAGCTATGCCGCAAATTCAGAAAACTTTAATACATTGGGTAAAAAAGTTTGAAATGTAACTGAAAAGTAACTGAAACTTCATTTACTTTTGCAATGTAACTGGTAACATTTCAGTTACCGTAACTAAAATAATTCTTCAGTTACAAGTTGAAAAATGTAACTAAGTTACAGTAAGTTACAGTTGCAAGCAAGTTACAGCCCTGGTCTATGGTTAATAATCTGTAAAATAAGGAAACCCTTTCAAACAAATTTGTGACATTGTAAGCAATATTGTGTTGAATATTTTGAAATTTATTTGGCTGCAAGTGGTTATTGATTTAAGCAGCAACAACTTCGAGTCAAATTAGTGTCAACAGATCCAACAGTTTGCCAGTATGGATGAAATTGCCAGTATATTGCAGTTCGTGGGAATTAAATGGCGAACATCGTTTTACCAGATGGGTCTAACTTGTAACAAAGAATTAATGTGGCTATGCATCTTCTAAGTAGGGGGTTTGTTTATAGCCACTGTACCCCTAATGTTTTTTTCTAATTCCCTACATTGTTGGTGGGCAGGATCCTTGGGTCCCATTGTTCCTGATCCTGGTATGAACACTGCATGTATGCATTCTCTCACAGATAATAATAATGTCATGAGTAGTATAGGGACCCGCTGCTCACTATTGTTCTAAATCATTCATGTCTGACAATGTTAATTAAAGCATAATTAATTAGATTAATGTGTTTTAATTGGTTTTCACAGGTGTAACGATGTGCAATGATGTGTTTGATGTGTGCGTCTGTGTGCTATTGTTCACCTGTCAGAATGATTGGTGTGGTGTCTATATGTCATGAGGTTGAATTGTTCTATTGTGAGAGTGGGTGATGTGTATATGTCACACTGTCGCTAGTTCGTTGATTGATCAATAGGAGAACAATGGCCCACAGCTTTCACCTTGTGTAAGACTATTGTTGTAGGTTGCTTGTTTTTATGTAAATGAGTTGTTGTGTAACAATGTCCCTGAGTACGCAAGTCCGCCATCGTTGATGAGTGATCAATGCATAACAACTGATCATGTTTAACATGTTAATTAGGTGTGCGGCGGCGCCATCCCCCCCCCCCCGCCCTCGTGGTTGAATGATATTAAAAAGTAGAATATTTTGAAACTAAATCGAATTGCAGCTTCCTATGTCAAACCCTCATTATCACATTGAACAGCACTTTTGAAGAATAGCCCGTCACTTATGAATAATGGCACGACCACCTGCATGACCAATAGCACAGCGGTCACTTAGGAATTGTTCATGCAGGTGACTGCTATTGTTCATATGTGTCCACTGTGTGCGTTAACTGGAGCCATGGTTCAGGGGTGTGTGGGGGGGGGGGGGTGGAGGACCCGCCTTAAATCCACCTGATGTTTGGTGGTGGAGGGGGTCTGCCTTAAATTTCTGCCTACGGTGGGAGTGGGGGATGAGGGGCGGTCATCTCTCAGTCATTTAACCGTTGTCAGAGTACAGCATTACACTGGCAATATATAGGTAAACTTAGTGATGTTGTATGTATGATATTATATAGATAATAATCATGTATCTATCGTATTTAAGGAGATATATGTCTTTAAAATGGCAGTGATTTAATCATTAAATTTCCAAAAAAAGTTGCGGCCGCAATTTTATACAAGCAGCCGCACATTTATACAAAATGCATGCATGCATGTGTGGTTGCACATGTAGATTTGCGGCTGCATGTTGCGGATTTATGGTCGCATGTTACGGATTTGTGGCCACATGATGTTAATTTGTAGCTGCATGTGCAGATTTGTGGCGGCTAATGTTCAGGTGAAGCTCAGAGTTACTTGAGCGATATATAAACATACTCAATGATGTTGTATGTATAATCTTATATAGATAATTTTATCTATCGTATTTAAGGAGTCTCTAAAGACAGTAGGGGTTAAAGGTTGAAACATGCGCCCACAATTTGATGCAGGCAACTGCACATTTATACATGGGTAACATGTGTATGTACATGCTCGAACACACACACACACACACACACACACACACACACACACACACACACACATGCACACCAAAATGCATGTGTACATGCCATGTGCAGGCGCATGTGCGGATTTGTGGCCGCATGTTGCGGATTTGCGTCTGCGTGTTGTGGATTTGCGGGTGCATGCGGCCGCACATGTGGATTTGCGGCCACCTGTTGTGGATTTGTGCCTGCATGTTGCAGATTTGCGGCCGCATGTTGCGGATTTGCAGCCGCAGTACATATAATCCTATAAAATGGTTCAAATTCAATCCCTTTTCTCACCCCAGTTTAAACATCCCAAAGTGGTTGGACGTGTATTTTAACTGCAGAGAAGTTAGGTAGCCTTCTGCAGTCAGTAGATTTTTTTTGAAGACCCTTGTAGACTTGTAACTTGAATGCTTACTAGATGTACCCTGTAATCAATATACCTAGACATACATGTTTTGAATGTGATTCAACTTGTGATAGGTCAAATGACTTAAAGTGGCATAAGTTCTGATTCCATAACACTGAAGACAGTGAAAATCTAGACAATGAAGATGAAGAAATGACAGAGATGAAGAGCGAAGATGATGAGCCAATAGAGTCGGCGACTGAAGCCGATGATGACTCAGTGGTCTCTCAGAGCGCAAATGAAGGTGAAGATGAAATAGAAGACATAGGCAATCAGGAACTATTCGCCATATTCCAAAATATTAAGCAGGTCTTAGATGCTGAAGAATCAGGTTTAGAAGATGAGGATGGTGAAGTGAACACAGACCCAAATGGTGTAGGCAATGTGTCTATTTCCATATATGCTGTTGCTTTAGTTGCAAAGTGTATAGACATAATGTTCCAGTGGAGAAAATTACAGAACTCTATGCTCATTAAAATAATTCATCGGGAAACTAAAGATTTTATCACAGAGGGGTATGCATATGATGAAGAAGTCTTCTCAGCTTTTCGAAAAAGAGAGTTTCTGATCATAAAGTACATAACGAACAATCGATAATGATGATGATTCCGGTGGTGATGAAGATGATGGATCTGATGCATAAGGAATCAGTCTAACCATCGATAACTGGATCTCCAGAACATTGACTATTTGTTTATGCCACAGAATCTATATGTTTTATCCTCTGTAATATTTTCTTCAATGTAAAAATATGCATACAAATAAAACAGTGCTTCTTTATGTGCATGTTGATTTGATGATTGTAGCTAATTATCCAGCTGGGTCCCTCACATCCCTCAATATACAAATCAGACGGGGTGGTGTTGATGTTGGTGGTGGGGGTGGGGTTGGTGGGTGGTGGAAGTAGGCGTGGTGAGTGGGTTGTGGCGCTGGTAGGTGGTGGTGAGGCTGGGTTAATAGTTGGTGGTGGGTGTTGGGGACTGGTGGTGGTGGTGGTGGCAGGGTGAGGTTTAGTGCTTGGTGGTTGGTGAGTGGTGGTGATAGTGGCGATGTGGTGGTGAAGGTGGTGGATGGTGGCGATGATGGTGGTGGTGGTGGGTGGTGGTAGTGGGTGGTTGTGGCCACAATGGATAGCGAGCTATATTATTTTTTGCAGTCGGGGCCTCATTGACTAGGCACTCATAGTGCATTTATACTGTCTTAGGCACGTGCACAATACATGTGCAAGTGTGCATACGAGCAAAACATTTATTACGCCCACATTGACATACCCTCTACAACCCATATGCCATTTTCCATGCACCACGTTCTCACAAATTCCGCTGCCCACAATGTCTAGCCAAATGGATAGGTGTCAGAGCCAGTCATACTAATGATAAATTTTCAAAAACTGTCTTCTCTTGTTCTGCAAATGGACACTTTCTATGAGAAAATTGAAATTTTCTTAAAGAAATTCGAGGGTTAAAGGGATAAGAAAGTCTATAGCGCCCATGTAATAATGTAACATGAGGTGGTCGTTTAGGGTAGGTTTGACTGGATTATATAGTAAAAACATGGATATAACGTATCACTGCTGTGTAGCCCAAAAGGATATATTTATATGGATATTTGACTTGTAGTAAATGACCATCTATAATTATGTTACTATGCTCATAATGTGGCTCTTAATTGTTGAAATGTAACGTCGTGAATGATAAGGCATTCGGTCTTCAATCAACTTCCCATAATTCATTACACTTATTACCATTAACGTATGAACACCGTGCATATAGATTTGCTTTAAAATTCAATCTTTAAGCATCGGTAAACAACAATAGCCAGCGAGTGGGTGCACACATTGTTATCGATTTTTAAAAACTTTACATCCAGCAAGGACATTGTAATATCTTGCCAAATATCAATCTCATGTCATTTGGTCACAAGAATGTGCTTTTATATAATGTATACGTGTGCACTCAAATAATGAAGAGCTAACACACGACTCCATTGTAGCAAGCTGCATGCTCTCATGCAGTATAATTTATGTATTTTATAGTCTGTGATATGAAAAACGTATTTTATGAAAAGCATTCAACAGTGATCAGCAGCATGGTTGGGCAAGCCATTGATTACGTTTATAGACAGGAGCTACAACATGTCTGGTCATGTCTTGGAAACATTTAACCACCTATCTTTAAAGCCTTATCTCGCCCAAACCGTGGCTCCAATTAATGCACACAGTGGACACTTATGAACAATAGTGGACACCTGCATTAACAATTCATAAGTGACCGCTGTGTGGTCTTGTTCATGCTGGTGGTTGTGCCATTATTCATAAGTGGCGGGCTATTCTTCAAAAGTGCTGGTCAATGTGATGATAAGGGTTTGATACTAATTTGACATAGGAATCTACAATTCGACTTAGTTACAAAATAGTCTACCTTTTAATATCATTCAACCATGAGGGCTGGGGGGGGGCGCCGCCGCACACCTAATTAATACGTTAAACATGATCAGTTGTTACGCGTTCATCATTCATCAACGAGGGCGAATATGCGTACTCAGGGACATTGTTACAGAACAACTCATTTACATAAAAACACACAACCTACAACAATAGTGTTATACAAGTAGGATGCTGTGTGCCGTTGTTCTCGTATTGATCAATCAACGAACTAGCGACAGCGTGACATATACACATCAATCACTCTCACAACAGAACAATTGCACTTGACCTCATGACATATACATAGCAATCATTCTGACAGGTGAACAATAGTGCACAGATGCACACATCAATCACCTCATTACACATCGTTACACCTGTCAAAGCCAATTAAAACACATTAATCTAATTAATTATGCATTTATTAACATTGTCACGCATGAGTGATTTAGAATCTAGATGTTTTTTCATAGGAACATGGGCAAAAAACAAATACTTTCATAACTACTGAAGGTCCATTTTTGCACACTGAAATTTAGCAGATGGCTTCTGATAGCATCCAGATGGCACCTAGATTACCCTCGCCAGAGCACGCCTTCAAAATTTGCTGGATTCGGCTAAAATATTAATAAATTTTCAAAAGAAAAATAAAAGAATTTTTCACTCAGGATGCAGAAGGGATTTCATTACACCCGGACCACAATCCCTGGTGACACTAGACAACCCTTCTCAGACTCTCATCATAAACGCCCCTAACTGAAATTCTAGGATCAGACCATGATCGCGTTCATAGGCGTTATTTCTCAATCCTCTAATACTACATATTTTCCGTATTTTACAATATTTTTTAAGATTATTGGCGGCCGGCTCCAGTTACAATGCTGTGTGAAAGTGACTAGCAATGTTAATCAACATGTCATCAGTTGATTTCAGTAAACCGCTGTGAAGAACGGTAGCCTCATCTACAATTCAGCCTTGAGCATTCGCCCTAATCTGACTTGACCGTGGACTTAGTTACGAATACGTCCTATTACACGGAGGTGTTACTGATTTTCTCCTACAGCTGATATCATTACACTACAATGTTACAGGCTGCCTCCAACAGTTGTAAACCATTGCACAACAATGTTAGTGATTGTCTACTACAGCAGATATCATTACACTACAATGTTACTGCATGTCTCCTACAGTTGACATCATTAAACCACAATGTTACTGGCTGCCTCCAACAGTTGACATCATTACACTACAAAGTTTCTGATTGCCTCATACAGCTGATATCATTACACTACAATGTTACTGATTGTCTCCTACAGTTGAAATCATTGCACTACAATGTTACTGCTTGTCTCCTACAGCTGATATCATTACACGATAATGTTACGTATTGCCTACTACAGCTGATATCAATATACTACAATGTTACTGATTGCTTCCTATAGCTGATATCCTAACACTACAATGTTACTGAGTGTCTCCTACAGAATTATATCATTACACTATAATGTTACTGCATGTATCCTAAAATTGATATGAATACACTACAATGTTGCTGATTTCCTCCTACAGCTCATATGATTATACTACAATGTCACTGCCTGTCTGGTACAGCTGATAGCATTATACTACAATGTCACTGATTGTCTCCTACAATTGACATCATTACATTACAATGTTACAGATTGCCTCCTACTGCAGATATCATTACACTACAATTTTACTGATTGCGCCTACAGCTGATATTATTAATTATATTGTTATGGATTGCTTCCTACAGTTGATATCATTACACTACAATGTTGTTAATTGTCTCCTACAGCTGATATCATTATACTACAATGTCACTGATTGTCTCCTATTGCAGATCTCATTACACTACAATGTTACTGATTGTCTCCTACAGCTGATATCATTACACTACAACGTCACTGATTGTCTCATGTGGTTGGCATCATTACACTACAATGTCACTGATTGGCTCATACAGTTGACATCATTACACTACAATGTTATGGATTGCCTCTTACAGGTGACATCATTAAACTACAATGTTACTGATTGTGTCCTACAGTTGACATCATTACATAGCAATGTTACAGATTGCCTCCTACTGCAGATATCATTATAGTACAATGTTACTGATTGTCTCCTACAGCTGATATCATTACACTACAATGTCACTGATTGTCTCCTACAGTTGGTATCATTACACTATAATGTCACCGCCTGTCCGCTACAGATGATATGATTACAATACAATGTTACTTATTGTCTCCTGCGGCTGATATCCTTACACTACAATGTTACTGCCTGTCTCCTACAGCTGATATCAATACACTACAATGTCACTGATTGTCTCCTACAGCTGATATCATTACACTATAATGTCACTGATTGTCTCCTACAGTTGGCATCATTACACTATAATGTTACTGATTGCCTCCTACAGTTGACATCATTACATTACTATGTTACTTATTGTCCCCCACAGATGATATCATTACACTATAATGTTACCGCCTGTCCGCTACAGATGATATCCTTACACTACAATGTTACTGCCTGTCTCCTACAGCTGATATCAATACACTACAATGTTACTGATTGTCTCCTACAGCTGATATCATTAGAATGCAATGTTACTTATTGTCTCCCGCGGCTGATATTATTACACTACAATGTTACTGCCTGTCCCGTACAGCTGATAGCATTACAATACAATGTTACAGATTGTCTCATACAGCTGATATCATGGCACTACAATGTTACTGATTGTCTCCTATAGCTGTTATCATTACAGTAAATTGTTACGGATTGCTCCCCTATGATATCATTGCATTACAATGTTACAGCCTATCTCATACAGCTGATATCATTACACAATAATGTTACTGCCTGTGCGCTACAGATGATATCATTACAATACAATGTTACTTATTGTCTCCTGCGGCTGATATCCTTACACTACAATGTTACCACTGATTGTCTCATAGAGTTTACATCATTACACTCCAAATCTTGTGCTTGTCTTCTGCAGCTAATAGCATTACACGACATTGTTATTGATTGCCTCCTACAGCTGATATCATTACAATATAATGTTATGATTACCTCCTACAGTTGACATCATTACACAACAATGTTACTGAGTGTCGCCTACAGCGGTTATCATTGCAGAACAATGTTACTGATTGTCGACTACAGCTGATCTCATTATATTATAATGTTACCGATTGTCTCCACCAGCTGAATTTATTACAATACATTGTTTCTGATTCCCTCCTACAGTTGGTATCAGTGCATTATAATGTTACTGCCTGTCTCCATCGGTTGATATCATTACAGTATAATGTTACTGATTGCTTCCTACAGCTGATATCATTACACTACAATGTTACTGATTGTCTGCTACAGCTGATATCATTACACTACAATGTTACTTATCATCTCCTACAGCGGCTATCATTACATTGCAATGTACTGCTTGTCTCATACAGCTGATATCATTACACTACAATTTTATTGCCTGTCTCCTACAGCTGATATCATGACTTTACAATGTTACTGCCTGTCTCCTACAGCAGATATCATTACATTACACGCTTAGGGATTGTCTCCCACAGATGATATCATCACAATACAATGTTACTTGTTGTCGTGTTTCTGATATCATTACACTACAATGTTACTACATGTCTCCTACAGCTGATAGCATTATACTATAATGTTACTACCAGTCTCCTATACTTGATAGCATTACAAGACAATATTACTGCTTACCTCCTACAGCTGATATCTTTAGATTACAATGTTACTGCCTGTCTCCTACCGTTGATATCATTTCACCATAATGTTACTGAGTGTCTCCCACAGTTGAGATCATTGCACTACAATGTCACTGCCTGTATCGGACAGCTGATATCATTACAATATATTGTTATTGCCTGCCTCCTACAGTTGATATCATTACATTATAATATTATGGATTGGCTCCCACAGCTGATATCATTACACTAATATGTTACTGATTGCCTCCAAGAGCTGATATCATTACACTACATTGTTACTGAGTGTCCCCTACAGCTGAAATCATTGCACTACAATGTTTCTGATTGTCTCCTACAGCTGATATCATAACATTACAATGTTACTGCCTGTCTCCTACAGCAGATATCATTACATTACACTGTTAGTGATTGTCTCTCCCACAGATGATATCATCACAATACAATGTTACTTATTGTCTCGTGTTTCTGATATCATTACACTACAATGTTACTGCATGTCTCCTACAGCTGATAGCATTATACTATAATGTTACTACCAGTCTCCTACAGTTGATAGCATTACAATACATTACTGCTTACCTCCTACAGCTGATATATTTAGACTACAATGTTACTGCCTGTCTCCTACCGTTGATATCTTTTCACCATAATGTTACTGAGTGTCTCCCACAGTTGATATCATTGCACTACAATGTCACTGTCTGTATCGGACAGCTGATATCATTACAATATAATGTTATTGCCTGCCTCCTACAGTTGAAATCATTACACTATAATGCTACGGATTGCCTTCTACAGCTGATATCATTACACTACAATGTTACTGATTGCATCCTAGAGCAGATATCATTACATTACATTGTTACTGATTGTCTCCTACAGTTGATCACTTTACCCTACAATGTTATTGATTGCTCCTTACCACTGATATCGTCACACTACAATGATACTGCCTGTCTCCCACAGCTGATATCATTACACTACAATGGTACTCCCTGTCTCCTACAGCTGATATCATTACACTACAATGTTACTGCCTGTCTCCTACAGCTGATATAATTACCCTACTATGTTACTGGTTGTCTCCTACAGCAGATATCATTACACCACAATGTTAGTAACAGTCTCCTACAGCTGATATTATTGCATTCCAATGCCACTGATTGTCTCCTACAGTTGATATCATTACATTCCAAATCTACTTATTGTCTTCCGCAGCTAATATCATTTACACTACATTGTTACTCATTGTCTCCTCCAGCTGATATTATTGCACTAGACTGTCACTTCCTGTCTCCTACTGTTGATATCATTACACTACAGTGTAATGGATTGTCTCCTACAGCTGAAATTATTGCGCTACAATGTCACTTCCTGTCTTCTATAGCTAACATCATTATACTACAATGTCACTGCCTGTCTCCTACAACTGATATCATTACACTACAATGTTATTGCGTGTTCCTACAACTGATATCATTACACTACAATGCTACTGATTGTCTCCTACAGCTGATAACATTACACTACAATGTTACTGCCTGTCTCATACAGCAGGTAGCATTACACTACAATGTTACTGATTGTCTACAGCAGCCGATCTCGTTAGACTACAATGTTACTGCCTGTCTCCTACATGTGATAGCATTACACTACAATGTTACTGATTGTCTCATACAGCTGATATCATTACACTATATGTTACTTATTGTCTCCAACAGCTGATAGCATTACACTCCAATTTTACTGATTGTCCCCTACAGCTGATATCATTATATTACATTGCTACGGATTGCTTCCTACAGTTGATATCATTACACTACAATGTTACTGCTTGTCTCCTACAGCTGATATCATTACACTAAAATTTCACTGATTGTCTCCTGCAGCCGATATCATTACACTGCAATGTCACTGATTGTCTCCTACTTTTGACAGCATTACACTACAAATCTCTGATTGTCCTCTGCAGCTAATATCATTACATTACATTGCTACGATTGCTTCCTACAGTTGATATCATTACACTACAATGTTACTGCTTGTCTCCTACAGCTGATATCATTACACTATAATGTTACTGATTTCTCCTACAGCTGATATCATTACACTACAATGTTACTTATTGCCTCCTAAAGATGAAATCATTACAATACAATGTTATTGATTACCTCCTATTACTGATATCATTACACAACAATGTTACTGATTGGGTCCTACAGCTGATATCATTACACTACAATGTTACTGCTTGTCTCCAACAGCTGATATCATTACACTAAAATTTCACTGATTGTCTCCTACAGCTGATATCATTAGACTGCAATGTCACTGATTGTCTCCTACTTTTGACAGCATTACACTACAAATCTCTGATTGTCCTCTGCAGCTATTATCATTAAATTACATTGCTACGGATTGCTTCCTACAGTTGATATCATTACACTACAATGTTACTGCTTGTCTCCTACAGCTGATATCATTACACTATAATGTTACTGATTTCTCCTACAGCTGATATCATTACACTACAATGTTACTTATTGTCTCCTACAGCTGATATCATTACAATACAATGGTACTGATTGCCTCCTACAGTTGACGTCATTACACTACAATGTTACTGCCTGTCTCCTACAGCTGATATCATTACACTACAATGTTCCTGATTGTCTCCTACAGCTGATATCATTACACTATAATGTTACTGATTGTCTCCTACAGCTGATATCATTACACTACAATGTTACTGATTGCCTCCTACAGTTGATATTATTACACTACAATCTTTATGATTTTCTCCTCCAGCTGATATCATTACACTACTATGTTACTGATTGTCTCCTACCGCTGATATCATTACACTATAATGTTACTGATTGTCTCCTACAGCTGATATCATTACACTACAATGTTGCTGCCTGTCTCCTATGGCTGATATCATTACACTATAATGTTACTGATTGTCTCCTACATCTGATTTCTATTACACTACAATATTACTGCCTGTCTCCTACCGCTGATATAATTTCACTGTAATGTGACGGATTGCCTCCTACAGCTGATATCATTGCACTACAATGTTACTGCCTGTCTCCTACAGCTCATATCATTACACTATAATGTTACTGATTTCTCCTACAGCTGATATCATTACACTACAATGTTACTTATTGTCTCCTACAGCTGATATCAGTATAATACAATGGTACTGATTGCCTCCTACATTTGACGTCATTACACTACAATGTTACTGCCTGTCTCCTACAGCTGATATCATTACACCACAAAGTTACTGATTGTCTCCTACAGTTGATATCATTACACTACATTGTTGCTGATTGCCTCATGCAGCTGATATCATTACACTACAATTTTACTGATTGTCTCCTGCAGTTGATATCATTACACTACATTGTTTCTGATTGTCTCCTGCAGCTGATATCATTACACTACAATGTTACTGATTGTCTCTTGCAGCTGATATCATTACACTACAATGTTACTGATTGCCTCCTACAGTTGATATCCTTACAATACAATTTTACTGATTGTGTCTCCTGCAGCTGATATCATTACACTACAATGTTACTGATTGTCTCCTACAGCTGATATCATTAGACTACAATGTCACTGATTTTCTCCTACAGATGGCATCATTACACTATAATGTCACCGCCTGTCCACTAGAGATGATATCATTACAATACAATGTTACTTATGGTCTCCTACAGCTGATATCATTACACTATAATGTCACTGATTGTCTCCTACAGTTGGCATCACTACACTATAATGTTACTGATTGCCTCCTACAGCTGATATCATTACACTAATTGTTACTTATTGTCTCCAACAGCTGATAGCATTACACTACAATTTTACTGATTGTCCCCTACAGCTGATATCATTTTATTACATTGCTACGGATTGCTTCCTACAGTTGATATCATTACACTACAATGTTACTGCTTGTCTCCTAAAGCTGATATCATTACACTGCAATGTCACTGATTGTCTCCTACTTTTGACAGCATTACACTACAAATCTCTGATTGTCCTCTGCAGCTAATATCATTACATTACATTGCTACGATTGCTTCCTACAGTTGAAATCATTACACTACAATGTTACTGCTTGTCTCCTACGGCTGATATCATTACACTATAATGTTACTGATTTCTCCTACAGCTGATATCATTACACTACAATGTTACTTATTGCCTCCTAAAGATGATATCATTACAATACAATGTTATTGATTACCTCCTATTACTGATATCCTTACACAACAATGTTACTGATTGTGTCCTACAGCTGATATCATTACACTATAATGTTACTGATTGTCTCCTACATCTGATTTCTATTACACTACAATATTACTGCCTGTCTCCTACCGCTGATATAATTTCACTGTAATGTGACGGATTGCCTCCTACAGCTGATATCATTGCACTACAATGTTACTGCCTGTCTCCTACAGCTCATATCATTACACTATAATGTTACTGATTTCTCCTACAGCTGATATCATTACACTACAATGTTACTTATTGTCTCCTACAGCTGATATCAGTATAATACAATGGTACTGATTGCCTCCTACATTTGACGTCATTACACTACAATGTTACTGCCTGTCTCCTACAGCTGATATCATTACACCACAAAGTTACTGATTGTCTCCTACAGTTGATATCATTACACTACATTGTTGCTGATTGCCTCATGCAGCTGATATCATTACACTACAATTTTACTGATTGTCTCCTGCAGTTGATATCATTACACTACATTGTTTCTGATTGTCTCCTGCAGCTGATATCATTACACTACAATGTTACTGATTGTCTCTTGCAGCTGATATCATTACACTACAATGTTACTGATTGCCTCCTACAGTTGATATCCTTACAATACAATTTTACTGATTGTGTCTCCTGCAGCTGATATCATTACACTACAATGTTACTGATTGTCTCCTACAGCTGATATCATTAGACTACAATGTCACTGATTTTCTCCTACAGATGGCATCATTACACTATAATGTCACCGCCTGTCCACTAGAGATGATATCATTACAATACAATGTTACTTATGGTCTCCTACAGCTGATATCATTACACTATAATGTCACTGATTGTCTCCTACAGTTGGCATCATTACACTATAATGTTACTGATTGCCTCCTACAGCTGATATCATTACACTAATTGTTACTTATTGTCTCCAACAGCTGATAGCATTACACTACAATTTTACTGATTGTCCCCTACAGCTGATATCATTATATTACATTGCTACGGATTGCTTCCTACAGTTGATATCATTACACTACAATGTTACTGCTTGTCTCCTAAAGCTGATATCATTACACTGCAATGTCACTGATTGTCTCCTACTTTTGACAGCATTACACTACAAATCTCTGATTGTCCTCTGCAGCTAATATCATTACATTACATTGCTACGATTGCTTCCTACAGTTGAAATCATTACACTACAATGTTACTGCTTGTCTCCTACGGCTGATATCATTACACTATAATGTTACTGATTTCTCCTACAGCTGATATCATTACACTACAATGTTACTTATTGCCTCCTAAAGATGATATCATTACAATACAATGTTATTGATTACCTCCTATTACTGATATCCTTACACAACAATGTTACTGATTGTGTCCTACAGCTGATATCATTACACTACAATGTTACTGCTTGTCTCCTACAGCTGATATCATTACACTAAAATTTCACTGATTGTCTCCTACAGCTGATATCATTACACTGCAATGTCACTGATTGTCTCCTACTTTTGACAGCATTACACTACAAATCTCTGATTGTCCTCTGCAGATATTAGCATTACATTACATTGCTACGGATTGCTTCCTACAGCTGATATCATTACACTACAATGTTACTGATTTCTCCTACAGCTGATATCATTACACTACAATGTTACTTATTGTCTCCTACAGCTGATATCATTACAATACAATGGTACTGATTGCCTCCGACAGTTAACGTCATTACACTACAATGTTACTGCCTGTCTCCTACAGCTGATATCATTACACTACAATGTTCCTGATTGTCTCCTACAGCTGATATCATTACACTATAATGTTACTGATTGTCTCCTACAGCTGATATCATTACACTACAATGTTACTGATTACCTCCTACAGTTGATATTATTACACTTCAATGTTTATGATTTTCTCCTCCAGCTGATATCATTACACTACTATGTTACTGATTGTCTCCTACCGCTGATATCATTACACTACTATGTTACTGATTGTCTCCTACCGCTGATATCATTACACTATAATGTTACTGATTGTCTCCTACAGCTGATATCATTACACTACAATGTTGCTGTCTGTCTCCTACATGTGATAGCATTACACTACAATGTTACTGATTGTCTCATACAGCTGATATCATTACACTATATGTTACTTATTGTCTCCAACAGCTGATAGCATTACACTCCAATTTTACTGATTGTCCCCTACAGCTGATATCATTATATTACATTGCTACGGATTGCTTCCTACAGTTGATATCATTACACTACAATGTTACTGCTTGTCTCCTACAGCTGATATCATTACACTAAAATTTCACTGATTGTCTCCTGCAGCCGATATCATTACACTGCAATGTCACTGATTGTCTCCTACTTTTGACAGCATTACACTACAAATCTCTGATTGTCCTCTGCAGCTAATATCATTACATTACATTGCTACGATTGCTTCCTACAGTTGATATCATTACACTACAATGTTACTGCTTGTCTCCTACAGCTGATATCATTACACTATAATGTTACTGATTTCTCCTACAGCTGATATCATTACACTACAATGTTACTTATTGCCTCCTAAAGATGAAATCATTACAATACAATGTTATTGATTACCTCCTATTACTGATATCATTACACAACAATGTTACTGATTGGGTCCTACAGCTGATATCATTACACTACAATGTTACTGCTTGTCTCCAACAGCTGATATCATTACACTAAAATTTCACTGATTGTCTCCTACAGCTGATATCATTAGACTGCAATGTCACTGATTGTCTCCTACTTTTGACAGCATTACACTACAAATCTCTGATTGTCCTCTGCAGCTATTATCATTAAATTACATTGCTACGGATTGCTTCCTACAGTTGATATCATTACACTACAATGTTACTGCTTGTCTCCTACAGCTGATATCATTACACTATAATGTTACTGATTTCTCCTACAGCTGATATCATTACACTACAATGTTACTTATTGTCTCCTACAGCTGATATCATTACAATACAATGGTACTGATTGCCTCCTACAGTTGACGTCATTACACTACAATGTTACTGCCTGTCTCCTACAGCTGATATCATTACACTATAATGTTACTGATTGTCTCCTACAGCTGATATCATTACACTACAATGTTACTGATTGCCTCCTACAGTTGATATTATTACACTACAATCTTTATGATTTTCTCCTCCAGCTGATATCATTACACTACTATGTTACTGATTGTCTCCTACCGCTGATATCATTACACTATAATGTTACTGATTGTCTCCTACAGCTGATATCATTACACTACAATGTTGCTGCCTGTCTCCTATGGCTGATATCATGACTTTACAATGTTACTGCCTGTCTCCTACAGCAGATATCATTACATTACATGCTTAGGGATTGTCTCCCACAGATGATATCATCACAATACAATGTTACTTGTTGTCGTGTTTCTGATATCATTACACTACAATGTTACTACATGTCTCCTACAGCTGATAGCATTATACTATAATGTTACTACCAGTCTCCTATACTTGATAGCATTACAAGACAATATTACTGCTTACCTCCTACAGCTGATATCTTTAGATTACAATGTTACTGCCTGTCTCCTACCGTTGATATCATTTCACCATAATGTTACTGAGTGTCTCCCACAGTTGAGATCATTGCACTACAATGTCACTGCCTGTATCGGACAGCTGATATCATTACAATATATTGTTATTGCCTGCCTCCTACAGTTGATATCATTACATTATAATATTATGGATTGGCTCCCACAGCTGATATCATTACACTAATATGTTACTGATTGCCTCCAAGAGCTGATATCATTACACTACATTGTTACTGAGTGTCCCCTACAGCTGAAATCATTGCACTACAATGTTTCTGATTGTCTCCTACAGCTGATATCATAACATTACAATGTTACTGCCTGTCTCCTACAGCAGATATCATTACATTACACTGTTAGTGATTGTCTCTCCCACAGATGATATCATCACAATACAATGTTACTTATTGTCTCGTGTTTCTGATATCATTACACTACAATGTTACTGCATGTCTCCTACAGCTGATAGCATTATACTATAATGTTACTACCAGTCTCCTACAGTTGATAGCATTACAATACATTACTGCTTACCTCCTACAGCTGATATATTTAGACTACAATGTTACTGCCTGTCTCCTACCGTTGATATCTTTTCACCATAATGTTACTGAGTGTCTCCCACAGTTGATATCATTGCACTACAATGTCACTGTCTGTATCGGACAGCTGATATCATTACAATATAATGTTATTGCCTGCCTCCTACAGTTGAAATCATTACACTATAATGCTACGGATTGCCTCCTACAGCTGATATCATTACACTACAATGTTACTGATTGCATCCTAGAGCAGATATCATTACATTACATTGTTACTGATTGTCTCCTACAGTTGATCACTTTACCCTACAATGTTATTGATTGCTCCTTACCACTGATATCGTCACACTACAATGATACTGCCTGTCTCCCACAGCTGATATCATTACACTACAATGGTACTCCCTGTCTCCTACAGCTGATATCATTACACTACAATGTTACTGCCTGTCTCCTACAGCTGATATAATTACCCTACTATGTTACTGGTTGTCTCCTACAGCAGATATCATTACACCACAATGTTAGTAACAGTCTCCTACAGCTGATATTATTGCATTCCAATGCCACTGATTGTCTCCTACAGTTGATATCATTACATTCCAAATCTACTTATTGTCTTCCGCAGCTAATATCATTTACACTACATTGTTACTCATTGTCTCCTCCAGCTGATATTATTGCACTAGACTGTCACTTCCTGTCTCCTACTGTTGATATCATTACACTACAGTGTAATGGATTGTCTCCTACAGCTGAAATTATTGCGCTACAATGTCACTTCCTGTCTTCTATAGCTAACATCATTATACTACAATGTCACTGCCTGTCTCCTACAACTGATATTATTACACTACAATGTTATTGCGTGTTCCTACAACTGATATCATTACACTACAATGCTACTGATTGTCTCCTACAGCTGATAACATTACACTACAATGTTACTGCCTGTCTCATACAGCAGGTAGCATTACACTACAATGTTACTGATTGTCTACAGCAGCCGATCTCGTTAGACTACAATGTTACTGCCTGTCTCCTACATGTGATAGCATTACACTACAATGTTACTGATTGTCTCATACAGCTGATATCATTACACTATATGTTACTTATTGTCTCCAACAGCTGATAGCATTACACTCCAATTTTACTGATTGTCCCCTACAGCTGATATCATTATATTACATTGCTACGGATTGCTTCCTACAGTTGATATCATTACACTACAATGTTACTGCTTGTCTCCTACAGCTGATATCATTACACTAAAATTTCACTGATTGTCTCCTGCAGCCGATATCATTACACTGCAATGTCACTGATTGTCTCCTACTTTTGACAGCATTACACTACAAATCTCTGATTGTCCTCTGCAGCTAATATCATTACATTACATTGCTACGATTGCTTCCTACAGTTGATATCATTACACTACAATGTTACTGCTTGTCTCCTACAGCTGATATCATTACACTATAATGTTACTGATTTCTCCTACAGCTGATATCATTACACTACAATGTTACTTATTGCCTCCTAAAGATGAAATCATTACAATACAATGTTATTGATTACCTCCTATTACTGATATCATTACACAACAATGTTACTGATTGGGTCCTACAGCTGATATCATTACACTACAATGTTACTGCTTGTCTCCAACAGCTGATATCATTACACTAAAATTTCACTGATTGTCTCCTACAGCTGATATCATTAGACTGCAATGTCACTGATTGTCTCCTACTTTTGACAGCATTACACTACAAATCTCTGATTGTCCTCTGCAGCTATTATCATTAAATTACATTGCTACGGATTGCTTGCTACAGTTGATATCATTACACTACAATGTTACTGCTTGTCTCCTACAGCTGATATCATTACACTATAATGTTACTGATTTCTCCTACAGCTGATATCATTACACTACAATGTTACTTATTGTCTCCTACAGCTGATATCATTACAATACAATGGTACTGATTGCCTCCTACAGTTGACGTCATTACACTACAATGTTACTGCCTGTCTCCTACAGCTGATATCATTACACTACAATGTTCCTGATTGTCTCCTACAGCTGATATCATTACACTATAATGTTACTGATTGTCTCCTACAGCTGATATCATTACACTACAATGTTACTGATTGCCTCCTACAGTTGATATTATTACACTACAATCTTTATGATTTTCTCCTCCAGCTGATATCATTACACTACTATGTTACTGATTGTCTCCTACCGCTGATATCATTACACTATAATGTTACTGATTGTCTCCTACAGCTGATATCATTACACTACAATGTTGCTGCCTGTCTCCTATGGCTGATATCATTACACTATAATGTTACTGATTGTCTCCTACATCTGATTTCTATTACACTACAATATTACTGCCTGTCTCCTACCGCTGATATAATTTCACTGTAATGTGACGGATTGCCTCCTACAGCTGATATCATTGCACTACAATGTTACTGCCTGTCTCCTACAGCTCATATCATTACACTATAATGTTACTGATTTCTCCTACAGCTGATATCATTACACTACAATGTTACTTATTGTCTCCTACAGCTGATATCAGTATAATACAATGGTACTGATTGCCTCCTACATTTGACGTCATTACACTACAATGTTACTGCCTGTCTCCTACAGCTGATATCATTACACCACAAAGTTACTGATTGTCTCCTACAGTTGATATCATTACACTACATTGTTGCTGATTGCCTCATGCAGCTGATATCATTACACTACAATTTTACTGATTGTCTCCTGCAGTTGATATCATTACACTACATTGTTTCTGATTGTCTCCTGCAGCTGATATCATTACACTACAATGTTACTGATTGTCTCTTGCAGCTGATATCATTACACTACAATGTTACTGATTGCCTCCTACAGTTGATATCCTTACAATACAATTTTACTGATTGTGTCTCCTGCAGCTGATATCATTACACTACAATGTTACTGATTGTCTCCTACAGCTGATATCATTAGACTACAATGTCACTGATTTTCTCCTACAGATGGCATCATTACACTATAATGTCACCGCCTGTCCACTAGAGATGATATCATTACAATACAATGTTACTTATGGTCTCCTACAGCTGATATCATTACACTATAATGTCACTGATTGTCTCCTACAGTTGGCATCATTACACTATAATGTTACTGATTGCCTCCTACAGCTGATATCATTACACTAATTGTTACTTATTGTCTCCAACAGCTGATAGCATTACACTACAATTTTACTGATTGTCCCCTACAGCTGATATCATTTTATTACATTGCTACGGATTGCTTCCTACAGTTGATATCATTACACTACAATGTTACTGCTTGTCTCCTAAAGCTGATATCATTACACTGCAATGTCACTGATTGTCTCCTACTTTTGACAGCATTACACTACAAATCTCTGATTGTCCTCTGCAGCTAATATCATTACATTACATTGCTACGATTGCTTCCTACAGTTGAAATCATTACACTACAATGTTACTGCTTGTCTCCTACGGCTGATATCATTACACTATAATGTTACTGATTTCTCCTACAGCTGATATCATTACACTACAATGTTACTTATTGCCTCCTAAAGATGATATCATTACAATACAATGTTATTGATTACCTCCTATTACTGATATCCTTACACAACAATGTTACTGATTGTGTCCTACAGCTGATATCATTACACTATAATGTTACTGATTGTCTCCTACATCTGATTTCTCTTACACTACAATATTACTGCCTGTCTCCTACCGCTGATATAATTTCACTGTAATGTGACGGATTGCCTCCTACAGCTGATATCATTGCACTACAATGTTACTGCCTGTCTCCTACAGCTCATATCATTACACTATAATGTTACTGATTTCTCCTACAGCTGATATCATTACACTACAATGTTACTTATTGTCTCCTACAGCTGATATCAGTATAATACAATGGTACTGATTGCCTCCTACATTTGACGTCATTACACTACAATGTTACTGCCTGTCTCCTACAGCTGATATCATTACACCACAAAGTTACTGATTGTCTCCTACAGTTGATATCATTACACTACATTGTTGCTGATTGCCTCATGCAGCTGATATCATTACACTACAATTTTACTGATTGTCTCCTGCAGTTGATATCATTACACTACATTGTTTCTGATTGTCTCCTGCAGCTGATATCATTACACTACAATGTTACTGATTGTCTCTTGCAGCTGATATCATTACACTACAATGTTACTGATTGCCTCCTACAGTTGATATCCTTACAATACAATTTTACTGATTGTGTCTCCTGCAGCTGATATCATTACACTACAATGTTACTGATTGTCTCCTACAGCTGATATCATTAGACTACAATGTCACTGATTTTCTCCTACAGATGGCATCATTACACTATAATGTCACCGCCTGTCCACTAGAGATGATATCATTACAATACAATGTTACTTATGGTCTCCTACAGCTGATATCATTACACTATAATGTCACTGATTGTCTCCTACAGTTGGCATCATTACACTATAATGTTACTGATTGCCTCCTACAGCTGATATCATTACACTAATTGTTACTTATTGTCTCCAACAGCTGACAGCATTACACTACAAATCTCTGATTGTCCTCTGCAGCTAATATCATTACATTACATTGCTACGATTGCTTCCTACAGTTGAAATCATTACACTACAATGTTACTGCTTGTCTCCTACGGCTGATATCATTACACTATAATGTTACTGATTTCTCCTACAGCTGATATCATTACACTACAATGTTACTTATTGCCTCCTAAAGATGATATCATTACAATACAATGTTATTGATTACCTCCTATTACTGATATCCTTACACAACAATGTTACTGATTGTGTCCTACAGCTGATATCATTACACTACAATGTTACTGCTTGTCTCCTACAGCTGATATCATTACACTAAAATTTCACTGATTGTCTCCTACAGCTGATATCATTACACTGCAATGTCACTGATTGTCTCCTACTTTTGACAGCATTACACTACAAATCTCTGATTGTCCTCTGCAGATATGAGCATTACATTACATTGCTACGGATTGCTTCCTACAGCTGATATCATTACACTACAATGTTACTGATTTCTCCTACAGCTGATATCATTACACTACAATGTTACTTATTGTCTCCTACAGCTGATATCATTACAATACAATGGTACTGATTGCCTCCGACAGTTAACGTCATTACACTACAATGTTACTGCCTGTCTCCTACAGCTGATATCATTACACTACAATGTTCCTGATTGTCTCCTACAGCTGATATCATTACACTATAATGTTACTGATTGTCTCCTACAGCTGATATCATTACACTACAATGTTACTGATTACCTCCTACAGTTGATATTATTACACTTCAATGTTTATGATTTTCTCCTCCAGCTGATATCATTACACTACTATGTTACTGATTGTCTCCTACCGCTGATATCATTACACTACTATGTTACTGATTGTCTCCTACCGCTGATATCATTACACTATAATGTTACTGATTGTCTCCTACAGCTGATATCATTACACTACAATGTTGCTGTCTGTCTCCTACATGTGATAGCATTACACTACAATGTTACTGATTGTCTCATACAGCTGATATCATTACACTATATGTTACTTATTGTCTCCAACAGCTGATAGCATTACACTCCAATTTTACTGATTGTCCCCTACAGCTGATATCATTATATTACATTGCTACGGATTGCTTCCTACAGTTGATATCATTACACTACAATGTTACTGCTTGTCTCCTACAGCTGATATCATTACACTAAAATTTCACTGATTGTCTCCTGCAGCCGATATCATTACACTGCAATGTCACTGATTGTCTCCTACTTTTGACAGCATTACACTACAAATCTCTGATTGTCCTCTGCAGCTAATATCATTACATTACATTGCTACGATTGCTTCCTACAGTTGATATCATTACACTACAATGTTACTGCTTGTCTCCTACAGCTGATATCATTACACTATAATGTTACTGATTTCTCCTACAGCTGATATCATTACACTACAATGTTACTTATTGCCTCCTAAAGATGAAATCATTACAATACAATGTTATTGATTACCTCCTATTACTGATATCATTACACAACAATGTTACTGATTGGGTCCTACAGCTGATATCATTACACTACAATGTTACTGCTTGTCTCCAACAGCTGATATCATTACACTAAAATTTCACTGATTGTCTCCTACAGCTGATATCATTAGACTGCAATGTCACTGATTGTCTCCTACTTTTGACAGCATTACACTACAAATCTCTGATTGTCCTCTGCAGCTATTATCATTAAATTACATTGCTACGGATTGCTTCCTACAGTTGATATCATTACACTACAATGTTACTGCTTGTCTCCTACAGCTGATATCATTACACTATAATGTTACTGATTTCTCCTACAGCTGATATCATTACACTACAATGTTACTTATTGTCTCCTACAGCTGATATCATTACAATACAATGGTACTGATTGCCTCCTACAGTTGACGTCATTACACTACAATGTTACTGCCTGTCTCCTACAGCTGATATCATTACACTACAATGTTCCTGATTGTCTCCTACAGCTGATATCATTACACTATAATGTTACTGATTGTCTCCTACAGCTGATATCATTACACTACAATGTTACTGATTGCCTCCTACAGTTGATATTATTACACTACAATCTTTATGATTTTCTCCTCCAGCTGATATCATTACACTACTATGTTACTGATTGTCTCCTACCGCTGATATCATTACACTATAATGTTACTGATTGTCTCCTACAGCTGATATCATTACACTACAATGTTGCTGCCTGTCTCCTATGGCTGATATCATTACACTATAATGTTACTGATTGTCTCCTACATCTGATTTCTATTACACTACAATATTACTGCCTGTCTCCTACCGCTGATATAATTTCACTGTAATGTGACGGATTGCCTCCTACAGCTGATATCATTGCACTACAATGTTACTGCCTGTCTCCTACAGCTCATATCATTACACTATAATGTTACTGATTTCTCCTACAGCTGATATCATTACACTACAATGTTACTTATTGTCTCCTACAGCTGATATCAGTATAATACAATGGTACTGATTGCCTCCTACATTTGACGTCATTACACTACAATGTTACTGCCTGTCTCCTACAGCTGATATCATTACACCACAAAGTTACTGATTGTCTCCTACAGTTGATATCATTACACTACATTGTTGCTGATTGCCTCATGCAGCTGATATCATTACACTACAATTTTACTGATTGTCTCCTGCAGTTGATATCATTACACTACATTGTTTCTGATTGTCTCCTGCAGCTGATATCATTACACTACAATGTTACTGATTGTCTCTTGCAGCTGATATCATTACACTATAATGTCACTGATTGTCTCCTACAGTTGGCATCATTACACTATAATGTTACTGATTGCCTCCTACAGCTGATATCATTACACTAATTGTTACTTATTGTCTCCAACAGCTGATAGCATTACACTACAATTTTACTGATTGTCCCCTACAGCTGATATCATTTTATTACATTGCTACGGATTGCTTCCTACAGTTGATATCATTACACTACAATGTTACTGCTTGTCTCCTAAAGCTGATATCATTACACTGCAATGTCACTGATTGTCTCCTACTTTTGACAGCATTACACTACAAATCTCTGATTGTCCTCTGCAGCTAATATCATTACATTACATTGCTACGATTGCTTCCTACAGTTGAAATCATTACACTACAATGTTACTGCTTGTCTCCTACGGCTGATATCATTACACTATAATGTTACTGATTTCTCCTACAGCTGATATCATTACACTACAATGTTACTTATTGCCTCCTAAAGATGATATCATTACAATACAATGTTATTGATTACCTCCTATTACTGATATCCTTACACAACAATGTTACTGATTGTGTCCTACAGCTGATATCATTACACTATAATGTTACTGATTGTCTCCTACATCTGATTTCTATTACACTACAATATTACTGCCTGTCTCCTACCGCTGATATAATTTCACTGTAATGTGACGGATTGCCTCCTACAGCTGATATCATTGCACTACAATGTTACTGCCTGTCTCCTACAGCTCATATCATTACACTATAATGTTACTGATTTCTCCTACAGCTGATATCATTACACTACAATGTTACTTATTGTCTCCTACAGCTGATATCAGTATAATACAATGGTACTGATTGCCTCCTACATTTGACGTCATTACACTACAATGTTACTGCCTGTCTCCTACAGCTGATATCATTACACCACAAAGTTACTGATTGTCTCCTACAGTTGATATCATTACACTACATTGTTGCTGATTGCCTCATGCAGCTGATATCATTACACTACAATTTTACTGATTGTCTCCTGCAGTTGATATCATTACACTACATTGTTTCTGATTGTCTCCTGCAGCTGATATCATTACACTACAATGTTACTGATTGTCTCTTGCAGCTGATATCATTACACTACAATGTTACTGATTGCTTCCTACAGTTGATATCCTTACAATACAATTTTACTGATTGTGTCTCCTGCAGCTGATATCATTACACTACAATGTTACTGATTGTCTCCTACAGCTGATATCATTAGACTACAATGTCACTGATTTTCTCCTACAGATGGCATCATTACACTATAATGTCACCGCCTGTCCACTAGAGATGATATCATTACAATACAATGTTACTTATGGTCTCCTACAGCTGATATCATTACACTATAATGTCACTGATTGTCTCCTACAGTTGGCATCATTACACTATAATGTTACTGATTGCCTCCTACAGCTGATATCATTACACTAATTGTTACTTATTGTCTCCAACAGCTGATAGCATTACACTACAATTTTACTGATTGTCCCCTACAGCTGATATCATTATATTACATTGCTACGGATTGCTTCCTACAGTTGATATCATTACACTACAATGTTACTGCTTGTCTCCTAAAGCTGATATCATTACACTGCAATGTCACTGATTGTCTCCTACTTTTGACAGCATTACACTACAAATCTCTGATTGTCCTCTGCAGCTAATATCATTACATTACATTGCTACGATTGCTTCCTACAGTTGAAATCATTACACTACAATGTTACTGCTTGTCTCCTACGGCTGATATCATTACACTATAATGTTACTGATTTCTCCTACAGCTGATATCATTACACTACAATGTTACTTATTGCCTCCTAAAGATGATATCATTACAATACAATGTTATTGATTACCTCCTATTACTGATATCCTTACACAACAATGTTACTGATTGTGTCCTACAGCTGATATCATTACACTACAATGTTACTGCTTGTCTCCTACAGCTGATATCATTACACTAAAATTTCACTGATTGTCTCCTACAGCTGATATCATTACACTGCAATGTCACTGATTGTCTCCTACTTTTGACAGCATTACACTACAAATCTCTGATTGTCCTCTGCAGATATTAGCATTACATTACATTGCTACGGATTGCTTCCTACAGCTGATATCATTACACTACAATGTTACTGATTTCTCCTACAGCTGATATCATTACACTACAATGTTACTTATTGTCTCCTACAGCTGATATCATTACAATACAATGGTACTGATTGCCTCCGACAGTTAACGTCATTACACTACAATGTTACTGCCTGTCTCCTACAGCTGATATCATTACACTACAATGTTCCTGATTGTCTCCTACAGCTGATATCATTACACTATAATGTTACTGATTGTCTCCTACAGCTGATATCATTACACTACAATGTTACTGATTACCTCCTACAGTTGATATTATTACACTTCAATGTTTATGATTTTCTCCTCCAGCTGATATCATTACACTACTATGTTACTGATTGTCTCCTACCGCTGATATCATTACACTACTATGTTACTGATTGTCTCCTACCGCTGATATCATTACACTATAATGTTACTGATTGTCTCCTACAGCTGATATCATTACACTACAATGTTGCTGTCTGTCTCCTATGGCTGATATCATTACACTATAATGTTAATGATTGTCTCCTACAGCTGATTTCTATTACACTACAATGTTACTGCCTGTCTCCTACCGCTGATATAATTTCACTATAATGTGACGGATTGCCTCCTACAGCTGATATCATTGCACTACAATGTTACTGCCTGTCTCCTACGGCTCATATCATTACACTATAATGTTACTGATTTCTCCTACAGCTGATATCATTACATTACAATGTTACTTATTGTCTCCTACAGCTGATATCATTATAATACAATGGTACTGATTGCCTCCTACATTTGACGTCATTACACTACAATGTTACTGCCTGTCTCCTACAGCTGATATCATTACACCACAAAGTTACTGATTGTCTCCTACAGTTGATATCATTACACTACATTGTTGCTGATTGCCTCATGCAGCTGATATCATTACACTACAATTTTACTGATTGTCTCCTGCAGTTGATATCATTACACTACATTGTTTCTGATTGTCTCCTGCAGCTGATATCATTACACTACAATGTTACTGATTGTCTCTTGCAGCTGATATCATTACACTACAATGTTACTGATTGCCTCCTACAGTTGATATCCTTACAATACAATTTTACTGATTGTGTCTCCTGCAGCTGATATCATTACACTACAATGTTACTGATTGTCTCCTACAGCTGATATCATTAGACTACAATGTCACTGATTTTCTCCTACAGATGGCATCATTACACTATAATGTCACCGCCTGTCCACTAGAGATGATATCATTACAATACAATGTTACTTATGGTCTCCTACAGCTGATATCATTACACTATAATGTCACTGATTGTCTCCTACAGTTGGCATCATTACACTATAATGTTACTGATTGCCTCCTACAGCTGATATCATTACACTAATTGTTACTTATTGTCTCCAACAGCTGATAGCATTACACTACAATTTTACTGATTGTCCCCTACAGCTGATATCATTATATTACATTGCTACGGATTGCTTCCTACAGTTGATATCATTACACTACAATGTTACTGCTTGTCTCCTAAAGCTGATATCATTACACTGCAATGTCACTGATTGTCTCCTACTTTTGACAGCATTACACTACAAATCTCTGATTGTCCTCTGCAGCTAATATCATTACATTACATTGCTACGATTGCTTCCTACAGTTGAAATCATTACACTACAATGTTACTGCTTGTCTCCTACGGCTGATATCATTACACTATAATGTTACTGATTTCTCCTACAGCTGATATCATTACACTACAATGTTACTTATTGCCTCCTAAAGATGATATCATTACAATACAATGTTATTGATTACCTCCTATTACTGATATCCTTACACAACAATGTTACTGATTGTGTCCTACAGCTGATATCATTACACTATAATGTTACTGATTGTCTCCTACATCTGATTTCTATTACACTACAATATTACTGCCTGTCTCCTACCGCTGATATAATTTCACTGTAATGTGACGGATTGCCTCCTACAGCTGATATCATTGCACTACAATGTTACTGCCTGTCTCCTACAGCTCATATCATTACACTATAATGTTACTGATTTCTCCTACAGCTGATATCATTACACTACAATGTTACTTATTGTCTCCTACAGCTGATATCAGTATAATACAATGGTACTGATTGCCTCCTACATTTGACGTCATTACACTACAATGTTACTGCCTGTCTCCTACAGCTGATATCATTACACCACAAAGTTACTGATTGTCTCCTACAGTTGATATCATTACACTACATTGTTGCTGATTGCCTCATGCAGCTGATATCATTACACTACAATTTTACTGATTGTCTCCTGCAGTTGATATCATTACACTACATTGTTTCTGATTGTCTCCTGCAGCTGATATCATTACACTACAATGTTACTGATTGTCTCTTGCAGCTGATATCATTACACTACAATGTTACTGATTGCCTCCTACAGTTGATATCCTTACAATACAATTTTACTGATTGTGTCTCCTGCAGCTGATATCATTACACTACAATGTTACTGATTGTCTCCTACAGCTGATATCATTAGACTACAATGTCACTGATTTTCTCCTACAGATGGCATCATTACACTATAATGTCACCGCCTGTCCACTAGAGATGATATCATTACAATACAATGTTACATATGGTCTCCTACAGCTGATATCATTACACTATAATGTCACTGATTGTCTCCTACAGTTGGCATCATTACACTATAATGTTACTGATTGCCTCCTACAGCTGATATCATTACACTAATTGTTACTTATTGTCTCCAACAGCTGATAGCATTACACTACAATTTTACTGATTGTCCCCTACAGCTGATATCATTATATTACATTGCTACGGATTGCTTCCTACAGTTGATATCATTACACTACAATGTTACTGCTTGTCTCCTAAAGCTGATATCATTACACTGCAATGTCACTGATTGTCTCCTACTTTTGACAGCATTACACTACAAATCTCTGATTGTCCTCTGCAGCTAATATCATTACATTACATTGCTACGATTGCTTCCTACAGTTGAAATCATTACACTACAATGTTACTGCTTGTCTCCTACGGCTGATATCATTACACTATAATGTTACTGATTTCTCCTACAGCTGATATCATTACACTACAATGTTACTTATTGCCTCCTAAAGATGATATCATTACAATACAATGTTATTGATTACCTCCTATTACTGATATCCTTACACAACAATGTTACTGATTGTGTCCTACAGCTGATATCATTACACTACAATGTTACTGCTTGTCTCCTACAGCTGATATCATTACACTAAAATTTCACTGATTGTCTCCTACAGCTGATATCATTACACTGCAATGTCACTGATTGTCTCCTACTTTTGACAGCATTACACTACAAATCTCTGATTGTCCTCTGCAGATATTAGCATTACATTACATTGCTACGGATTGCTTCCTACAGCTGATATCATTACACTACAATGTTACTGATTTCTCCTACAGCTGATATCATTACACTACAATGTTACTTATTGTCTCCTACAGCTGATATCATTACAATACAATGGTACTGATTGCCTCCGACAGTTAACGTCATTACACTACAATGTTACTGCCTGTCTCCTACAGCTGATATCATTACACTACAATGTTCCTGATTGTCTCCTACAGCTGATATCATTACACTATAATGTTACTGATTGTCTCCTACAGCTGATATCATTACACTACAATGTTACTGATTACCTCCTACAGTTGATATTATTACACTTCAATGCTTATGATTTTCTCCTCCAGCTGATATCATTACACTACTATGTTACTGATTGTCTCCTACCGCTGATATCATTACACTACTATGTTACTGATTGTCTCCTACCGCTGATATCATTACACTATAATGTTACTGATTGTCTCCTACAGCTGATATCATTACACTACAATGTTGCTGTCTGACTCCTATGGCTGATATCATTACACTATAATGTTAATGATTGTCTACTACAGCTGATTTCTATTACACTACAATGTTACTGCCTGTCTCCTACCGCTGATATAATTTCACTATAATGTGACGGATTGCCTCCTACAGCTGATATCATTGCACTACAATGTTACTGCCTGTCTCCTACGGCTCATATCATTACACTATAATGTTACTGATTTCTCCTACAGCTGATATCATTACATTACAATGTTACTTATTGTCTCCTACAGCTGATATCATTATAATACAATGGTACTGATTGCGTCCTACATTTGACGTCATTACACTACAATGTTACTGCCTGTCTCCTACAGCTGATATCATTACACTACAATGTTCCTGACTGTCTCCTACAGCTGATGTCATTACACCACAATGTTACTGATTGTCTCCTACAGTTGATATCATTACAATACATTGTTTCTGATTGCCTCATGCAGCTGATATCATTACACTACAATTTTACTGATTGTCTCCTGCAGCTGATATCATTACACTACAATTTTACTGATTGGCTATGCAGCTGATATCATTACACTACAATGTTACTGATTGTCTCTTGCAGCTGATATCATTACACTACTATGTTACTGATTGCCTCCTACAGTTGATATCATTACACTACTATGTTACTGATTGTGTCTCCTGCAGCTGATATCATTACACTACAATTTTACTGATTGTCTCCTGCAGCTGATATCATTACACTACAATGTTACTGATTGCCTCCTACAGTTGATATCATTACACTACAATTTTTATGATTTTCTCCTCCAGCTGATATCATTACACTACAATGTTGCTGCCTGTCTCCTATGGCTGATATCATTACACTATAATGTTACTGATTGTCTCCTACAGCTGATTTCTATTGCACTATAATACTACTGCATGTCTCCTACCGCTGATATAATTTCACTATAATGTGACGGATTGCCTCCTACAGCTGATATCATTGCACTACAATGTTACTGCCTGTCTCCTACGGCTCATATCATTACACTATAATGTTACTGATTTCTCCTACAGCTGATATCATTACACTACAATGTTACTTATTGTCTCCTACAGCTGATATCATTACAATACAATGTTACTGATTGTCTCCTACAGCTGATATCATTACACTACAATGTTACTGATTGTCTCATACAGTTGATATCATTACACTACATTGTTTCTGATTGCCTCATGCAGCTGATATCATTACACTACAATTTTACTGACTGTCTCCTGCAGTTGATATCATTACACTACATTGTTTCTGATTGCCTATGCAGCTGATATCATTACACTACAATGTTACTGATTGTCTCTTGCAGCTGATATCATTACACTACTATGTTACTTATTGTCACCTACCGCTGATATCATTACACTATAATATTACTGATTGTCTCCTATAGCTGATTTCTATTACACTACAATATTACTTCCTGTCTCCTACGGCTGATATCATTACACCATAATGTTACGGATTGCCTCCTACAGCTGATATCATTGCACTACAATGTTACTGCCTGTCTCCTACGGCTGATATCATTAGACTATAATGTTACTGATTGTCTCCTACAGCTGATATCATTACAATACAATGGTACTGATTGCCTCCTACATTTGACGTCATTACACTACAAGGTTACTGCCTGTCTCCTACAGCTAATATCATTACACTACAATGTTCCTGATTGTCTCCTCTGGCTGATGCCATTACACTACAATGTTACTGAGTGTGTCCTACAGTTGTTATCCTTTCACTACATTGTTTCTGATTGCCTATGCAGCTGATATCATGACACTACATTGTTTCTGATTGCCTCATGCAGCTGATATCATTACACTACAATTTTACTGATTGTCTCCTGCAGTTGATATCATTTCACTACATTGTTTCTGATTGCCTATGCAGCTGATATCATGACACTACATTGTTTCTGATAGTCTCCTACATCTGATATCATTACAGTACACTGTTACTGCCTGTCTCCTACAGCTGATAACATTACACTACAATGTTATTGTGTGTCTCCTACCACTGTTATCATTACACTACAATGGCACTGATTGTCTCCCACAGTTGACATCATTCCACTACAATGCTACTGTTTGTCTTCTGCAGCTGATATCATTACAATACAATGGTACTAATTGGCTCATACAGTTGACATCATTACACTACAATGTTCCTGCCTGTCTCCTACAGTTGACATCATTACACTACAATGCTACTGTTTGTCTTCTGCAGCTAATATCATTACACTACAATGTTACTGAGTGCCGCCTACAGCTGATATCATCACAATACAATGGTACTGATTGCCTCCTACAGTCGACATCATTACACTACAGTGTTACTGCCTGTCTCCTACAACTGATATCATTACACTACAATGTTCCTGATTGTCTCCTACAGCTGATATCATTACACTACAATGTTACTGATTGTCTCCTACAGTTGATATCATTACACTACATTGTTCTGATTGCCTCATCCAGCTGATATCATTACACTACAATTTTACTGATTGTCTCCTGCAGTTGATATCATTACACTACAATTTTACTGATTGTCTCCTGCAGTTGATATCATTTCACTACATTGTTTCTGATTGCCTATGCAGCTGATATCATGACACTACATTGTTTCTGATAGTCTCCTACATCTGATATCATTACACTACACTGTTACTGCCTGTCTCCTACAGCTGATAACATTACACTACAATGTTATTGTGTGTCTCCTACCACTGTTATCATTACACTACAATGGCACTGATTGTCTCCCACAGTTGACATCATTCCACTACAATGCTACTGTTTGTCTTCTGCAGCTGATATCATTACAATACAATGGTACTAATTGGCTCATACAGTTGACATCATTACACTACAATGTTCCTGCCTGTCTCCTACAGTTGACATCATTACACTACAATGCTACTGTTTGTCTTCTGCAGCTAATATCATTACACTACAATGTTACTGAGTGCCGCCTACAGCTGATATCATCACAATACAATGGTACTGATTGCCTCCTACAGTCGACATCATTACACTACAGTGTTACTGCCTGTCTCCTACAACTGATATCATTACACTACAATGTTCCTGATTGTCTCCTACAGCTGATATCATTACACTACAATGTTACTGATTGTCTCCTACAGTTGATATCATTACACTACATTGTTCTGATTGCCTCATCCAGCTGATATCATTACACTACAATTTTACTGATTGTCTCCTGCAGTTGATATCATTACACTACATTGTTTCTGATTGACTATGCAGCTGATATCATTACACTACATTGTTTCTGATTGCCTCCTACAGCTGATATCATTACACTATAATGTTACTGTGTGTCTCCTACAGCTGATATCATTCTACTACACTGTTACTTCCTGTCTCCTACAGCTGATAACATTACACTACAATGTTATTGTGTGTCTCCTACAGCTGATATCATTACACTACAATGCTACTGATTGTCTCCTACAGTTGATATCATTAGACTACATTGCTTCTGATTGCCTCATGCAGCTGATATCATTACACCTCTATCAGAAGATGCATCATCTCAAGAGGCCAGAGCAAGTGACCATCTTTCGTCTCAGAACTGGACATAACAGACTAAACCAACACATGTACAGGCGATTCCACCTTACGACATCGCCGCTTGTCCTTGTGGAGAAGCAGAACAGACCACAGAGCACATACTTCACTGTTGCAGTACGTATCAGCTGCTGAGAGAAGAGATCTGGCCTTTGTCAACCTCTTTTCTTGAAAAGCTGTATGGGGCTGTGGAAGAACTGCAGAAAACCACAGATTTCACCTTGAGAACGGCTCTCCAAGTGTGATACCAGCGATCGTAAAGAAGAAGAAGATTACACTACAATGTTAGTGAGTGTCTCCTACAGTTGATATCATTACACTACATTGTTACTGCTTGCCTATGCAGCTGATATCATTACACTACATTGTTTCTGATTGTATCCTCCATCTGATATCATTAAACTATAATGTTACTGTGTATCTCCTACAGCTGATATCATTACACTACACTGTTACTGCATCTGTCCTACAGCTGATAACATTACACTACAATGTTATTGTGTGTCTCCTACAGCTGATATCATTACACTACACTGCTACTGATTGTCTCCTACAGTTGATATCATTACAATACATTGTTACTGTAACAATAAATATAAAATATTTCAGTGATATTCACAACATCGCCTTCGTGACGCTTACATGACATTATACTGCTATTGCCGACATTTCGACAACACCCTCACAGGGATATTCATCTAAGCAATTACAATTAAACATACTCTAACCTAATTTCAACACGTCCTCACACAAACTACATTCGAGGGAGACCACGCAGTCAAAATAATGAACGCGACTGCTTTTATAAACAGCCAGTAAGCCACAAATCGCATGACAATATATACTTACAACAGATGTTGGCTGTGAAATGAAACTTTGCCTTTGAAAGCCTGTATCTTCTGGAAAGTACGCCCAATTGTCCGTTCCATCCTGCATTGCATTTGGTGATCTGCTTCCTGGATAAGAGCCATGTTGCTGTTGAGACCTTAATCCCGCTTCGTATTCATGAATCTGAAATTGCTTGGTCATCCACGGTTGTTGGGGATGCTGAGGCGACATGGGTACTGGAGAAATTGTGTTATTCCGGCTTATTGTGCGTGTTTGGATTCCAATGCTATTGTGGTGTGATCGGGTGTCCCTGGGTGCAGGGTATACTGGAATTGCCCAAGTTTCTGAAAAACCAGCAAACAAAATCGAGGTTTTTGTGTTTTATATTATTATAATTATTATTATTATTATTATTATTATTATTTATTATTATTATTAGACTCCAGGGTGGTATTAGCGGATGAAAGTGGGATTAAATACGCAAAATGATTTACTCATGGTTGCCAGGATTGAGGCAAATGTGTACACTGCTGACATTTAGTGAAGTACATGTTTTCCACCAGAAGACAATATAATTCCATTTCTCATTGCATTTGAACGGATCTGCTCATACTTTGTGTGTGATAATGCCCTGCAGCGGTTATCTCGTGACATTGGTCTGCTTAAGGCGGCTGGACGCGGCAAAGACACCGCAATAAGTAGCAGGTGCCACTGGAGTCAGTTTGAGTGCCATATACAGGAAATGGCACCGCTTTCATGTGACTGGTTAAGTGAATAGCGCTCATAGTGAAGGATGCACGAGGACTGCCACATAACCACAGAGCAGATTCATCGTTATCTCTGCATAGCGAAACTGAACCACCAATGCTACAGTATTGCAAACCCACTTTCCAGACGCAACGGGGTTGATGATACCCACTCTGTTGGAAACAGATTGCACGCTACTAGGTTGACTGCCTGCTGAAAAGACTGGAATGTAGTGGAGAACCGCGCAAATGGGCTCCTGCTTAAAAGAATAGGAAAGGGGAATAACAAATGATGTTGATTGGTAATTTCAAACAGTATTAAACTAACTACTACTGTTAAAATAGAAATGAATCGGGATTATTTGAGAAAAAGCATTTACTAAATCTAGGAGCACTTAACTTGGAACCAATTAGTGACGTAGCTGTAGCTGGTACTTCGTACTCCGCCGTGTTTCAACTGCGTGTGAAGGTATACCATCATAACATTTCAGAACAATGGCTATGCGGCACCAGGATGACCCTAGCCCGGAGAAGATCATCCTGAATATTGGCATCAACTCAAAAAATGAACATCCAACAAAGGCCTCAAGCCATTTATGGTTCATGGCCCGAGAATTTAAGAACAGCTTTCCTAATGCGTAGTTGCACTTTGCTGAGATTAACTGTTCTGATAGCTTGTCAGATAGGCAAAAGTACTATGTTGTCCATTCACTGAAAAATCAGGGTGGAACCCTCCAGATAGGCTAGTTGATGACAATATTAAAGCAACCATAAAAACGGTTGCTGGTATAGCCAGATCATTGCCAGTTACAAACAATAAGCAAAACCTTCCATTTCTCGAACGACAGGCTATCAACAAATTACGTAGAAATCAGAATATTATTATAAAACCAGCCGATAAAGGTTCAGCAACTGTGATTATGTCTAGAGAAAACTACATCCGCGAGGCCGAAAGACAGTTAACTAACACCAGGCATTACAGAAAACTTGATAATTTAATTTGGCCTCAAAACCGACAAATTTCATTGAAATACTTAATTCATTGCATACAGATAAGTACATCGATAAGAAACAGCTAAAGTATCTGCTAGGTGAGAATAATCCACAAAATCGGACATTGTATATCTTGCCTAAAATCCATAAACCTATCAGCACCTGGTTAGATCCATTGACACCACCTGGACGACCCATCATTTCAGACTGTGGCAGTGAGTCTTATGGCATTTCAGAATATATTGATTACTATTTAAAGCCCATTGCTAATAGACACAAGAGCTTTCTCAAGAACACAGAACACTTTCTTTCAAAGTTATCCAAATTGTCAGTTCCGAAAGATGCATATTTAGTCACATTAGACATAGATGCTATGTATACCAACATAGATATTGATGCTGGAGTCAATGCTATTAAGAATTCTTTTGTCAAATTTCCTGATCCAGATCGAACAGACACGGAAATTCTAAAATTATTAGAGCCAAGTCTCAAAGGAAACGATTTCCAATTTAATGGTGAAAATTACCTTCAAATCTGTGGATGCGCAATGGGTAAACGATTCAGCCCAAATTTTGCCACGATTTATGTTGCGGAATGGGAAGAGGAGGCACTGAACAAATCAACCTAATATGCATTATGATTCTGAGAATGTAGTCTATTTGATCAATTGTGCCCTTTGCCAGAAACAGTATGTTGGTGAAACAAAAAATGCATTTAGAGTGCGTGCTAGACGCCACGTTTCTGACATTAACACCTCAGCAGATACGCTAATTGCTCAACATTTCCAACATCCTGATCATTCAATTTAACATCATTTTGGAATCATGCCAATAGAACAGATTCCGACATTCGATAGTGAAGAAGAAATGAGTTCATTTCGCAAAATACGAGAAGGCCATTGGATTAGAACACTCCAAACAAAAGCACCATTTGGAATAAATGTAGATTCAGGAATATCACAAAAGAACAAAATTATCCCATTTCAACTCATATATAATAGACGTAATGTTGAATTAGCGAAACCATGAAAGACGAATATTCACAGTTGCAATCTAAATTAAAGGAACCGATCAAAGCACGACCAGTAATAGGTTACAATAAAAATCCAAACCTGAAAGATTTGCTAGTAAGATCAAAGTTAGACCTTATAGTTCCTGATAACAATGACAAGGTTTCATCCCTCCCTACCTATTCTTAAATAAATCTAATCCCAACCAAAATCAATGGTGAGGCAACATGAAATCATATCCGTAGGCGTGTGTGTGATTTCTCTATAATGTAGGATTAATCCCAGCCTTTACCTGTTGAAGCGACCTACTGATTAATTCACTTTACCCCAACTAATCTCAAGGGGGGACCACTCTAAGTTCTCGATAGGACAAATTTAGGTAAAGAAATTTTTAATTAAATTCCTGTGCCAATGCGGTTTTTTCAATGTAAAGACAGACAGACAGACAGACAGGCAGGCAGGCAGGCAGGCAGGCAGGCAGGCAGGCAGGCAGGCAGGCAGGCAGACAGACAGACAGACAGACTAAATGCCAACATACCTTTTATTTTCCCCATCTTAGATGCGCTATGTAGACAGTGATGTTGTAATTCCCTATTTAAGCTGTCATCCCGGATAGGAGCTTTAGATTCACTGTATTATACAGAGATGGACCAGCTTGGCAAAGGAACGAGATTTAATCCTTTCATGACAAAACAGCTGTTACAGTGGTCTTGAGGAATGTTCATTTGCAGGCGAAGATAAAAACTGTTGTTTTAAAATTTACCACTAGAATGACCGAGCCAGTCATTCCCAGTTGTACATTTTCAAAATTAACCTTCTCTTGGTCTGCACACGGACAGTTTCTATGGAAAATAGAAAATTTCTTGAACAAATCTGAAGGTTAACGATTTAATTCATCCTCATTTTACATGAAGTGTACTAACTCGCTGAACCAGAAAGAACTAATTCAAAAAAACTCATTTTACAATTTAATAAACATTCTGGTGAATATTTTGAAAACAACTCGACTGGGAACTGCCAATAATAGTAGCAACGGGTTTCTAGCAAATTACTTTTTAAAAATAGTTAACAACTAAACGGTATAGTTGGTTACATTGAAATTGAGATTCTGGGAATTCAGGGTTCAAAATGTCCCGAATTGCCTGAGGTATTGACCTGGATATGTGGATAATAAACCTTTTATTTATTATTGCGTATGAGCTTCAGTTTGTATGTGTACGAGCGCGATATATATATATATATATATATATATATATATATATATATATATATATATATATATATATATATATATATATATATATATATATATATATATATATATATATATATATATATGTAAGTGTGCGTGTGTGCGTGTGTGCGTGGTATATGTGCGTGCGTGCGTGTGCGTGTGCGTGTGCGTGTGCGTGCGCGTGCGCGTGCGTGTGTGCATGCGTGCGCGAGTGCGTGTGAGTGTTTGATTGGGTGGTCGGGTGGTTGGTTGGTAGATTGGTTGGGTGGGTTAATGTGGTCGGTGCGCGCGTGCGTGCGTGTGTGCGCGTACGTGTGTGTCAGCCACGTTTTTAAAGTTTTTTGAATATCTACTACTGGCGTTATGCTTCAAAAAGAAATGTATCGAAACTGCTTGAGAATCCGCACGTGACAAGCAGGAGAATAATTGCTACGGCAAAGTGTTCACCGGGGACCATCATCGAGTAGTGGAGGAACACAAAATGTGTGCATCTGTAATGTGACGTTACCGGCTATGACCATTTCCTGCCTTAACTGGCTGACTGCTACAAGCCTCATGACAATAATTTTAATCGGTAATTCCTCTTGAGATGTTGAATATTTTGAAAACAATTTTACTGAAAGTAGTTGGTGGATTAGCACAACGAGCGCTAACCCCAATGTAAATGTTGTCCGCAAAGATTCAGCGGGCAGACAATTAACATTGAATAGCGCGATAGGCTTACTTTCGCGTAGTTCCCCCAGGTCACTAACTGGGTAATGCTCCCTTGGGGAACTGTGCTATGTGTATAGTGGCCCCAGAACATTAACGACGACGACAACGCGACGACGGCGAAACGACGGCGCGACAATAAAGACACTCGAGTATAATATGACGTCATAACCTATCATGTCACATGTATGTTGACGCACGAATTCTAGACATCTCGTACCATTACCAACTCGTTCCAAGGGGATAGTAAACTCGTACCTGTTTTGGGCAACTCGTACCAGATTTCGAGACAACTCGTGCCAAACCATGGTCAAGTCTTACCACCATTACTTCCATTATAAAGTATAAAGATGGTGGGAGTTGACCATGCACTGTACAAGATGTCTCAGAGCATGCTACGTGTTCTCCATCGATTTTGGTACGAGTTGGTCATCAATTTATAACGAGTTGAGTAAAATCTGGTATGAGATGACTTAGAATCTGGTACGAGCTGTACAAATATTATAATAGCAAGTTTGTAAGACATATATCACAAACTGAAAAAGAAATAACAACACCTATTTTATCTTACAGACTTGAGCAAAAGATCCAATTAGAAACAAATTTGATGAAAATAAAAGTTGAGCATAAAGATACTAAAGGTGATGTAGGCCACTACTAGCCTCTCTGGTTGTACAGGTTAATATGTTGTTGTATTACCATATCGCGACGCTATAACTCTGTGCCACTTCAGAACATTAAATCACCAACAAGACATCGAGGCCATGAGATGGAATAGAAAGAAATGACCGCATATGTAATACATGTAATTGCAGAGGTGACGAATTACACTTTCTTTTTCATTGTATGAAAGTTATCACTGAACGACATAGACTTATCCCTTCTTATTGCCTAATCAATAACTCTATAGAAAAGGCTAAATGGCTTTCAATATGCAACAGGCCAGTTCTCCAAAGAATTTGTAAATACTTTTTATGTGCCAAGAAAAAATAAGTCACCAAGTCTATTATCGCTGTTATTAATTTAATTAGTATTTATGTATTTATTATGCTCGTGATAATCACTGTATATTTTTTCACTTTACTCGGCGTAATAATTGTTATAAATATGTACCCTCATATGCTGCCTCGGTAGCCTGAGTGCAATAAACGTGAAACTGAAACTGAAACTGGTCCAATACCTTGAGTTACTGACCTGGTATTAGCTCAGTACCGGCCCAGTACCCAGCATTATCAGGGTGCTCGCTATAGATGCCTCTATCAACACCCCGTCAAAGAGGTGATAAAAGAAATCGGCTAACGACGTGTCTGATTATTTATACGGGCAGCTATGAAATGGAATCCACTTTTCCAGAGTATCCATCCATCATCTGACCTCGTATGACGTCATAATCATCTCAGCGCGTGTATGATGACGTCCCAATCATCACGTCACAAAGGGTTCCATATAGACCGCCACCAAATCTCAAATACTCCGACACGTTGTATGAATTGTATGTCTTTGTAATTCTTTGCTGTTCAAGAAACATGCTGTTGAATATTTTGAAACAAATTGACTGGATGCTGTTGCTGCCTTAGGCAGCAACAGCACCCAGTCAAATTAGTTTCAAAATATTCAACCGCTTACCTGTATAGTTTTCTTGAAATAGATAGTCAGGGAGTTCAGAGATCGATTGATCCGAACACGAGCGAGGTGTGGGTGGAGCTTAGCTAGAGATGGGCGGGGCATAGCTAAAAATGGAAAGGTTCATTGAGATCACTGATAATTTGCTAATTTACAATAAACTTTTAATGTTTCGGTATGAAAACGGACTTACAGAAAATGTTAAATTAATATTATAGTTATTGTGTTATATGTAATCTTTAACCAAGCATAGATAAACCAAAGCTGCTCGTGTTTGGTGCCGGTAAAAGAAACTATGGTTCTGAACAATACACACTAGGGGCTGGCTATGGAGAAACTATTGAAAGTTATAAATATTTGAGTATTAATTTTACAAGAAATGCCAGGTTTGTCGACACAATTAAGCACCTGAAAAGTTAAAGTACTAAATCAATGTATGGACTATCTCGTTGTATTGTGAATGGTGATCTACCTGTTGAGTGTCAACTAAAGCTGTTTGACGCCACACTCTTACCATAGAACTCTATGGCAGCGAATTGGGGTTGGGGGGTGGGGGGTTCAAAAGTTACCAAATCATTGAGCAAGTACAGCGTGATTTCCTTAAGCGTTTCCTTAAAAAACACGACCCCAACATATATGATATATGGAGAGCTAGGAAGGTATTCTATTGAAATTACAATTAAATGTAGAATTCCCAACTATTGGATCTCGCTACTGACAGGTAAACAAACAAAGCTGTCGCTTATGCTATACACCTACTTGTTTTAAAAAAAATACTGTAGAAGACGTGCAATATCTGTGGATTAGGCCATTGAAACCAGTTTAACCCTTTCATGACGAAGCCGACCAAACCGGCCTCTGTAGTGATCCTTGGGAATGTCCATTTTCCGGCCAAGAAAAAACTTTTTTCGAAAACTTACGACTGGAATGACTGGCTCTATAATCGAGCCAGTCATTCCAATGGCAAATTTTCAGAAATAGTCTTCTCTTGGCCTGGAAATTGACATTTAATAAGTAGATATGTTAATTTTTTCAACAACTTTAGTCATTAGAAGGTTAAATAGCACGGGTTTTGGATACATGTGAAGAAACCAACACATAATAGACAAGACCACTACTGTCCAACTAATAAAACGACATCTTATTGATCACTTTATCCAACAATGGGGGAAGCATAAACAACACTTCAAAATGTAAAGGGTTAAGTTGACACAAGTGGTGTTAAATGCTTCCAGTGTGTGACAATAACAAAATCTCTCTCTCTCTCTCTCTCTCTCTCTCTCTCTCTCTCTCTCTCAGCCCAAGCCCATCAAATAAAATGCCATTTACAGATTATAGTTTTCCTAAATGAGTTGCAATTCTGCATGTTTTCGTAAATATAATAGCCTATAGAGAGGATTTACAATTTAAAATGTCCGTTTGCAGAACAACAAAAACCTATTTTCGATGACTTGTCACTGGAATGTATGGTTCTGCTATTGAGCGACTCATTAGCGTGGAAAATTTCCAAAATAGTCTTCTCTTGGTCTGCAAAAGGAGAGTTGTCAAGATGAGTGCAAAGACAATTTTCACCTGCTTTAGTGGTAAAGGATTTAATGATTATTGTATCGCACCTCTAGTCTGCTTAATAATGTATTGAGTGAGTAAAGACAAGACGCACTGGTGGTGTAGTGTGCGTAGCAAAGAGAGTAGACGTCCAGCAACTGTGACGCAATCAGGGACAACTTCCGTTCCAGAGCTCAGGGCACAACCATCCTAAAAAACCTGGAATTAAATCTTACGCCAGTCACAGCACAAGTATCAAGTCGATAGGTTCTGAGAAACTGTTGTGGCGTGCACGCACGTAGGCCTACGCACACATACCTTATGTAATTTTCTCAAGACCAAAATTGGTAATCACGCGCAAGCACGTTAAAACCCACTAACACAGACTTTCTTTATAATATTTTGACAGCTCGTACCCGATTTTACGTCAACTCGTATCATCTTTTAAGTCAACTCGTACCAGATGTTAAGTCAACTCGTACCAATTTGATGGCCGACTCGTACCAAAATCGACGGACAACTCGTACCATGTTCTGAAACAACTCGTACCACAGTATGGTCAACTAGTACCGTATTTTTTTATGGAAGTAGTGATGGTTTTGTCTCAAACTATGGTACGAGTTGTCCAAAAGACTTGTACGAATTGAACGTTTATTTAGTACGAGTTGACTCGGTACGAGTTGGCAATGGTACGAGATGTCCTGCATCCGACGACACAATCAAAATTCACCATCTTGGGCATATAAAGGCCACTCAAGTCTACGAATAATTGTCTTTGGTGGATTTATTATTTAATAAATCAAAACAAATCAAATTAAAGACTATTTATTTGATACTAAACATGTTTTACATAATTTAGTAGTAGTAGTAGTAGTAGTAGTAGTAGTAGTAGTAGTAGTAGTAGTAGTAGTAGTAGTAGTAGTAGTAGTAGTAGTAGTAGTAATAGTGGAAGTAGCAGTAACAGTAGCAGTAGCAGTAGTAGCAGCAGCAGCAGCAGCAGCAGCAGCAGTAGTAGTAGTAGTAGTAGTAGTAGTAGTAGTAGTAGTAGTCAAAGGGAACACTCGTTTCTTTTGGCTCTGCTAATATCGTTGATTTTGAACGATTTCTACTGCTCATTTATGCTTCAGTTTTGTCCTTGTTCTATATAAGTGTATATAGTTTTGTTTTGTAATATTTATTTTTGACAGTTTTGTTGTTTGAAGTCGCTATTTACAGCGGTGGTTTTTAGCATTGTCTTTTTGCAGTGACTGCGGGACCCATTGCTCACTGATGCGTCTTCCTCGTTCTCGTCCTAGTTATTGTCCATCTTTAGGGGTTGTTTTGGTGGTGTGTGCTGTAGGTTTGCAGCCGGATCATTTTCGGTTGCTCGATTTCTTTCACCCGAATCGCCAGGCTATATATTTATAGCTATTGCATTGAGCGCGCTGTGCACTCATGCATAATGTCTAGCGTTTACAAACAAAGGCTAAGCCTGCAAGTTACTACAGCGGGGCGGAGTGTGGAGGCCATTGACGTAAATCCAGGTTTGAAAAATATCGTCGGCTCTGGTCCCGCTGTATTGTAAGGTCTCATTAATATAAAGAGGAACGTCTGAAATATTACCATTTGTTCTGATGAGGTTAAGAACAAGCTAGTGGAAGACGGGCTGGTGGTTATTGGGGAGGCATGTAAGATTCAGGAGATCGATTCTGATAAATTGCTCGTGAAGGTCAAAGCACCTCTAGAAATAGCCAACGAGCTTATTAATTTGGAAATGGCAAAATATGGGGACGTATTGTCCATTGAAAGCGAGACATATGATTTTGACCGTTCACCAGAAAATGGGGCGAGGCGAGTCTGGATGCGGGATATTGACAATGCATTCTTTATACCATTATGGTACCGAGGGCAGATCAAGTCATGCCGTAGCTGTAGTAGTGTGACACATTTGGCCATTTGGCCAGCGCCTGTCCCCATAAGGACAACTGTCTACCCTGTGGTGTCACTGACCACAACACATGGAAATGCAAGATGGCCACAAATAGTTCAGTGGTGGGCAAGCAAAATGTAGATCAGAATCAACAGAAAAAAAATCAAGTTAGTAAATCTGTTACTGTAGCTGATGTACACAATCTGCCAAACCTAGTGTCAGTTCACGCTGAAGATTTGATAGACGTATTTGAAGAAGGGTTACCTCAAACACCCGTGTCAGTGGCCAATCATATTGTTGCAATGCCATCAACTGTTAGTGCAAAGCCATCACAGAATGACCTTGATATGGAGGATACTGAGGATGGCGAACTCGCTGATACCTCTCTGAGGTTTTGCCCAGGAACTGAGACAGATAGTATTCTTCTAAATACCAAATCAAAACCAAAGGTTCTTAAAAGACAGATAGAAGTCCTGAATTTGCGCGATAACGAAAATGAACAGGAAGATATAGATGATTCTATTTCAATAGGAGAATCTGAAATTTCCGTCCAAACACAACAGTCTCGGCGTTCTGATGAGATGGTGGTTTACTGGTCTGAAACTGGTGGAATTTTAGTACCATATATTACCTAGAAAGGTGTACAATATAGGCAAATGTGGAATGATTCTGATATTGCCAAATATCAACATTAACAATTGTTGACCTCTTAACATCCGATTTCACTGCTAAAATGAGCAAATGGGCGAAACAGGAGAAAAGTAAGAAACCAAAATCTAATTAGGTATAATGGCCAATATAGACAGATTTTTATTTGTGCATTAAATTGTAGCGGCCTCAATGACAAATTAAAACAACGATTATTGTTGGAGAAATTGCTGCAGCTTAGGGTTGATATTTTTCTGCTTGAGGAAACAAAGCTTCGAAGACCTGAAGCCATCGAACGTTTTAAACAACTTGTCCACGGTCAAGTGTTTACATCTGATGCCACTGCGCCAACATGTCATCAGATACTGACACTGCTGGTCGGTGGGTTAAAGTCACATGTGACGTCTCTGATACCAGAGTAAATATTATGTCGATTTATGCCCCAGCATCTCATGGGTCACGGGGTGAATTCTTCAACATTACATCCGTAATCCATGATAGTTCAGAAAATCATATTTTGGGAGCGGATTTTAACTGTATCTTAGACAAGAATAAAGATAGACGTTCATTATGTAATTATAATGATACTACTCATTATCGCTTAAAACAGATTTGTGATGCTGAACATTTACTGGATAAATATCGGCTTTAGAACCTGATGGTTGTGATTTTTTCTAGGGTGACAGCTAACGGCCAAACAGCATCTCGCTTAACTAGAATATATATGCAAAGATCAATTAAAGGCAATGTATCACAGACAAACATATGTCCAGTAACTTTCTCAGATCACAGTGTAGTTTCTACAAGAATTGACAATGCCAACTGGATAAGCCGTGGTCCTGGGTTCTGGAAGTATAATTGTTCTTTATTAAATGATACAGAATACCATCGTCACGCACACAGTTTTTGGGATTTTAAAATGCGCAAGAAATGTGATACTGAAGATTTGATTTCATGGTAGGAAGAAGTAAAATGAGGCTTTGTTCACGTATCCAAGCAATTTTCTATTAAAAAAGCAAGGAAAATGCGGAAAGGTGTGAAAGCACTCGAGCGCTAATTATTCCTACTTTCCCGTAAGGTTGCAAATGCCACAGCTCATTTAGTTGATTATCTGAACGAAATAAAATGTAAACTACGCGCAATTAACGAGGAAAAGGCTGAAGGCACCAAAATAAGATCTAGAGCTCAAATGTGCATAGAAGAAAAAACACACAAAATATTTATGCAACCTAGAACGATTTAGAGTTGTGGAAAGATTGATTAGAAGCTTGTAAGTTGATCACCAAGTGCTTAGCTCCAACATAGATATATGGGATGCCATACAGAACTTCTATCAATCTCTGTACAGATCAGCACCTATTGATGAGAAACTAGTGCACGATCTGCTTAATAATATTCAAGATAAGTTACCTCCTTCATCAGTTGATATATGTCAACAGGACTTAAGTTTTGATGAAATAATAAGGTCGTTTAATTCAGTTCTTTTCTTCTCTTCGATCGCTGGTATCACACTTGGAGAGCCGTTCTCAAGATGAAATCTGTTGTTTTCTGCAGTTCTTCCACAGGCCCATACAGCTTTTCAAGAAAGGAGGTTGACAAAGGCCAGATCTCTTCTCTCAGCAGCTGATACGCACTGCAACATTGAAGTATGTGCTCTGTCGTCTGTTCTGCCTCTCCACAAGGACAAGCGGGCGATGTCGTAAGGTGGAACCGCCTGTACATGTGTTGGTTTAGTCTGTTGTGTCCAGTTCTGAGACGAAAAATGGTCACTTGCTCTGGCCTCGAAAGCTGATGGTAGGCATCTTCTGATTGAGGTGCTCTATAGAGTGACTTGATGATAGTCTTCATTTCTGTATGGGTAATCATGTTTTCTGTCCGATTCTCTTCTGCACCCACCTTTGCCATTTTGTCTGCTTCCTCATTTCCTTGGACTCCACAGTGTGAGGGGATCCACTGCAATGCTATCCGAAAGCATTTGATGGTTTGTAGTGCTTCTTCAAGTTGTGGCAGCTTACCTTTGGTGATAGCCTCAAGGACGGAGCGACCATCAGATAAAAAGACAATCTGTGCAATAGGGTCTGCTGTTCTGCTGATGGTATTAGCTGCATGAACCAGTGCTTCGACTTCAGCTCTGGAGATTGTGCAGTGTTTGCCTGTCGGTAGTGTAGCTGACTCATGTTGTCCGTTTGGATACTGTATGTGCAGTCCGGCACCTTCGCTCCTAATTGCATCTTTGGCTGATCCATCCGTGTTGATCCTTATCCATGTCTCCTGAGGGTACATTTCTTCTAGCATGGCTAGGGTCAGGACCTTCTTGCTCACATCACTATGTTCCTCTTTTGGTTGTGAGATGAGCTACTGTGGTGCGAATAGCTATGCTCTCTAGTTTGTTTTCCCAGGGTGGAGGATCAAGGGTGTGTTTTGGGTCTTCCATTTGTGCTGGCAACATTTCTTGGTGTTTCCTTTGAAGTGCTTTTGTCTCTTTCACAAAAGTCTTCCTGGTGACAGCTGTGCTTGCCTGATCTTCATTGGGTGGTTGTTGAACGAGTTGAACTTTGCAGCTTGGATCAATGCTTTGCATTCCCTTCCTTTGCTAAGTGGGGGGGGAGATGCCTGCTGTCTGCTCCATTTTTTCTATTGGTGTTGATCTCATTCCACCAGTGATGATGCGCAGTGCCTGGTTTTGTACTCTGTCGAGGTTCTGTTGATGAGATTTAGCTGCTGTCATCCATGAGCTGGATCCATACTCAAGGTGTGGTCGTACGGCACCTAGGTAGATGGTCTTACGGATCCTTTCATTGGCACCCCACTTTGTTCCTGCCAGCTTCCTCATGATGTTTAGCTTTCTTCTGGCCTTTGCCTCAGCGTTCTGGATGTGCGCCTTCCATGTTAATCTTCTGTCATAGGTGACTCCTAGGTATGTCTGCTGGTCCTCGTACTCGAGTGGAGTACCGCCCAGTGTCAGATTGCCAACATTGGTTTTGGTGGACAGTGAGAATAGCATGGCTGATGACTTTTCTTTGTTGATGGTAATACACCAGCGATTGGCCCAAGCTGTAATTCTGTCCAAGGCGAGCTGCATTCTGTACGTGGCAGTCGTTGTGTGCTCCTCGGTGCACCAGAGTACGAGGTCATCTGCATAGAGGGCTGCTTGGATCCCATTGGGGAGCTCTGCTACAATGTCATTAATGAAGAGTATGAACAGAGTTGGTGATAAGACTCCGCCGTGTGGCACCCCTTGTCTCAGCAATACATTCTGTCCAGATTGTCCATCCACCAGCACCCTAGCTCTGCGGTTGTGTAGATATGACTTGGTCCATCGGAACATGTTGCCACCGATGCCTGTGCGCCGGAGCTTCACGAGGAGGCCATCCTTCCACACCTTATCAAATGCCTTCTGCAGATCTATAAAGACAGCTAGCATCACCTTCTTGGCTTGAAAAGTGTCCTCTATGACCTGTGCAAGATGTGTTGTTTGATCTTCTGTGCTCCTGTATCTTCTGAAGCCGGCCTGCTCTGAAACTATAATGTTCTTCGACTCCAGGTACCACTGCAACCGCTGGTTGACGATGCGCTCCATGGTCTTGCATATGCAGCTTGTAAGACTGATAGGACGGTAGCTCACCACTTTCGTCTTGTTCTTCCCTTTTTTCAGAATAGGAGTCATTCTGGCTTCCTTTCCAGAACTGAGGAACCTCTCCATTGGTCCAACTGAGATTAAAGATGTCTAGCAACTTGTGGAGAGATGCATTACCAAGGTGTTGGATAATTTCATTCGTAATGCCATCTGGCCCGGGAGATTTATTCTTCTTCAATTGGCGGATAGCCTTCTTCAGTTCTGATAAACTAATGTCAACTTTCATTGCATCGTGAGAGTTGTTGTCTGTTCTTTCCTTTCGCTCTTTTCTAACCTCTTTTTTATGCATTCGTGGTATAGAAATGTTGCTTTCTTTTGCATATGCCTTCGCAAAGGCATCTGCAGCCATCTTTCCAGTCAGTGTTTGCCCATCTTCTTCAAAAGTAATCGTCTCTCCCCCGACACCGTCATCATTCAGTGCTTTAGTCAGTCTCCATAGCTTTGTGGTGTCTCTCTCTAAATTAAACCCTGCCGTCTTTTCCCTCCAGCTTCTTCTTTTGGCCTCCAGCTTGGTCTTTAGATACCTGGCTTTAGTTTGTTGTAGCATGAAGTGGTTTTCATGACAGGGATTACTCTCTGCATCTTCTCTGGCCTTGTCTAGTTTATCATGTGCTGGTTGCAGTTCTGTTGTCGAGTAGGGGCTGTAGGTTTTCCTGAACCCGCGAGGATCGCTTGAGGATACCTGAATTAAATTCCTTGACCGCATTGTTGATGTTTCTCCCTTCTACTGCTATATTTTGGGTAAGCTCATTGGAACGAATGCCGAACAGACTCCAATTTGCCTTTTTGCAGTTCCACCTTGGATGTTGAGGTGAACTGGTCGAAATACTTCCAGAAAGAGAGAGGAGGACTGGGCGGTGGTCGCTTCCTCCTAACTGCGATCCGACCACTCTACTGAGGTTTCTGTGAATGTCTTCTGTACAAAATTCCAAGTCGGGCGTTGTTGTCGAGTGCCACCGGCGCGAGTAGAAGGTAGGCTGATCTGTGGGATCGTTGACAAGCAAAAGATGCTTTTCATCTTGCCATGCTTCAATGTCTTCTCCTCGTTTATCAAGTGTTTTGTATCCCCAGCTCTGAGACTGGCTATTAAAGTCTCCCGCAATGAGGAAGTGGCAGTCCGGGACCTGGGTTGTGTCAAGTGAGAGATTCTTGTCATTAGGGCAGTAATAATTGACAATGTCAATCACAGAGTTGCTGGTTGTTACCTTGATCTTGATATATTCTGCCTCTTCCATAAAGGTTTTGGTCTGGCTGGCGTGCACGCTGTTTCGGACCAAGGTGATCACCCCGCCTTTCTTTCTTCCTCTTCGATCACACCGGAAATTGAATTCAATGAAAGCCGACAAATCACCAGGAAGGGATGGCCATTGTGTAGAATTTTATCAAACATTCTGGCATCTTATTGGTAAAACATTCCACGAAGTTATCAGAGAAATCTTTCATCGAGGCCATCTTTCCGAGACAATGTCACAGGCATATGTACGGTTAATATATATAAAAAGGGTGATAGCAGTGATCTGAAGAACTACAGACCCATTTCACTACTTTGGAGTCGATTATAAAATTTTATTCAGAGCTCTGTGATTAAAGCTTGGCGGTGTGCTGGCAGATGAAATAAATCTTGACCAGGCTTGTTCCATTCCAGGAAGATCTCTTTTAACTACTGTAATGAGGATTCGTGACGTAATTCAACTACTGGGAACGGATAATATTCAGGGAGCACTTGTCGGGTTAAACAATGAAAAGGCTTCATCGACTGGAATGGAATTTTTTAGTTTTTATTTATGTCATTGAACCACTTAGGATTGGGACAAAATTGTATTTAAAAATGGGTCTGAATATTATATAGAAATATTACCAGCAGATACATTGTAAATAATTACGTTGGTCAACCTTATAACGTGGTATTCGGCAGGGTTGTTCTCTGACACCACTCTTATTTGTGACAGCCAAGGAATCCCTAGGTGCAACATGAGGACAAGATATCAACTTTCAGGGTCCTTGCATCCAAGGCATAGAGAAGTCTGTTAAGGTGTCTCGATATTGTGACGATACCAGTGTCTTTGTAGGACATGATCAGGATGTTGATAGATTGAATGCCATCTTACAAAACTACCAAAGAACATCTGGTCTCGAAATAATTAAAGACAAATCTGTGGGTTTATTTTTGGGTCCTTGGAAAAAAGAACTGACCAGACAATGGATATCACTTGGACAAGCAATTCATCAAAATCATAGGAATCCACTTTAGTGAAAATGACTTTGGTTCTCGAAATTGGGCAGAGGTTATTATCAAACTTTAGACAATTACAATGTGGCAACATAGACACCTGCCAATTTTTGGACACGCATTAGATGGTTTTGTGAAAGCGGAAGACTCGCCATTATACTGGGAACATGCACTAAATCAACAACTTTGGGGAAATGATAGAATACTACATAATGGTGGGTTTCTATACTATTTCTCATTAGCTAGACATGGAATAAAATATTTCTCTGATAATGTCAATGCAACCACACGTGAATGGAATCCCTACATGAGATAACACAGGCAACCAATCTTAGAACAATCAAAATGTTTTTAAAGCCGTTGCAGGTAGCAATTCCTATGGAATGGTTTCGCCTACCCAGAGCATCTATGACTGATGAAACTCCAAAACCTATGTTAAATATGGGGATAGAATTTTCACATGTTCTGTAAGATGCAAGTATTTGTACCACATGTTAAAGCTACAAAATCCCGCTATTCCAAAAGCAATTGCTGCTTGGGAAAACTCTACTTAATTCCCGGTAAATTTGAATGATGTGTGTTGCAATATTCACTCATCACTTACCCATAATAGAGCCAGAGATGTTGTTTGACGATTAATCCATAGAAGGCTATGGCTCTCTCCTTAACAAAGTAGAAATTACTGAGAGTGACAGTTAGTGTGTATTGTGTTTAACGCCCATTTATTTGTGGATTGCACTGTTATCGCTCAGTTTTGGGCGTACATCAAACGTGTTTTAATTAGGTTTGATGCATCGCAGTACCAAATTGCGCCTACCGAAATACTGTTTCACGACCTTTCTGGATATAATGTGAATAATGATGTTAAAAGAATCACATTATTTTGCCTCAGTTTAGGCAACTGGAGTATTTGGAAATACAGTTGCTCTAGAGACTACGACGTACATGGCGATCCTAGCACCATCCACTTTACGAAATTAAACCATATTTTTGATTTCTCGCTTGCGTATTGTCTATAATGTGAATACCATGCATCACTGAAGGAAAATATCCTCCATCAATTTAAAGCCATGTGGTGTAGAGGCGAGATCGTCTCCATTGAATCTGGGCTATTAGTTATTTTGAAGATCGCATAAAGTTGAAATATGTAATGAAAAGACGTAAAAGACAAATTTACAGATACAATGCAGTTTAGTAGTTACTTAAAATCTTTTCCGGATAAAATGGTGAATGTTTTGGCGTGATTGGACTGCATTGGAAAACAAGGCAGCAATGCCTTCCAGTCCAGTTATGTTCAAATTATTCAACGGATTTCTTGCTAAGTAACATGTTTCTGAGCTGTAGTGTATATTGTGTAAGACATATATGCATGGTTTTCACTAGGTTTTGTGTTGTTTATTTTAGTATTTGAGTGGGTGGATGCTGTTGCTGCATGATAGCAACAGCTTCCCATTAAATTGGCTTTAATTTTTCTACAACCTCTAAATTGACCTTCGAAATAAGAAGTATATAAATCTCTCAAAGATATTTTAAAAGGGCAGCTTTTTCATTCTTTATCACAGGATAACAGTGCGGGAGTGGCCATTCTTATCCTACCCGCTGTCTCAACTATATTGACGTTATATCGTCGTCATCAGATACAAATGGACGATGGATTTGTGTATCAATTGATGTACTAAACACAAGTTTAAATTTGGTGTGCCTTTATGCACCAACCTCTCAGCAATTGCGCCGTGGATTTCCAAATGATGTTTCCACAATTATTACAAGACAGAACGCATGAAAACCTAATTATGGCGGTGACTTTAATTGCATATTAGACGAGGCTAAAGACAGAAACACTAGGTCTAATTTTAATGACACATCGAATAATATTTTGAAACGCATTTGTGAAAATATAAGCTTGGTAGACACTTATCTGATTGAAAATCCAGAAGGCCGGGAATTCATTTGGTTTTCAACCGATGGTGAGTTAGCTTCATGGTTAGACAGGATCTATGTAGAACGTTCAGTGAACGGTTGCATGTGGTAAAACTAACATAAAACCACTAACTTTCTGTGATCACAATATGTTTTCCATCACATTAAACCATGCTGACTGGGCCAAACGAGGAGATGGATTTTGGAAACAGGACAGTTGCTATCGTGTGTGTTAATACAGTTTGACTATACATACGGTTTTACTTTAATAAATCAACATTATAATCATATAATATATGCTATCTTGTTTTCACTATGGAGGGAGAGAGAGAGAGAGAGAGAGAGAGAGAGAGAGAGAGAGGACGATAGAGAGAGGGAGGGGGAGAGAGAGCGTTAGAGTGAGAAAGAGAGAGAAAGAGATAAAAGGATAGAGTGTGTGAGAGTCAGAGAGAAAGAGAGAGAGAGCGAGAGAGAGAGAGAGAGAGAGAGAGAGAGAGAGAGAGAGAGAGAGAATGGGAGGGAGAGAGAGAGAGAGCTAGAGAAAGAGGGGGCGGGAGGGAGTGAAGGAAGGAGGAACGGAGACAGACAGACAGACAGACAGACAGACAGACAGACAGACAGACAGACAGACAGACAGACAGACAGACAGACAGACAATTTAAGTAGTCAATTGATCAATTGAATTTTTCGAGTGTCTTAGTGCACTGCATTAATAATTCGCTCGTTCGTTCGTTCGTTCGTTCGTTCGTTCGTTCGTTCGTTCGTTCGTTCGTTCGTTCGTTCGTGCATGCGTTCGTTTGTTCGTGCGTCCGGGCGTTTGTTCGTATGTGTGTATGTGTGTGGGTGTGTGCTCGTACATCCGTACGTGTGTGCATCTATACTTGCGTGGGTGTATGTGTGCGTGTGTATGTGGCTGTGGGTGCATTAATTCGTGAGTACATTAGTGCCTTGGTGTGCGCGTGCATGCATTCGTGCGTCCGTTCGTGCATGCGTTCATGCATGCATTTTTGCGTGCATTCGTGCATGTATTACTGTGTGCATATATTATTGCATGCATTCGTGCATTCGTTCAGATGTGTGCGTGTGTGCGTGTGTGCGTGTGTGCGTGTGCGCGTGTGCGCGTGTGCGTGTGTGCGTGTGTGCGTGTGTGCGTGCGTGCGTGCGTTCGTGCGTGCGTGCGTGCGTGCTTGCGTGCGTGCGTATGTACGTGCGTATGTGTATGTGTATGTGTGTGCATTCGTGTGTGTGATTTCTCTATAATGTAGGATCAATCCCAGCCTTTACCTGTTAAAGCGACCTACTGATTAATTCACTTTACCCCAACTAATCTCAAGGGGGGCCACTCTAAGTAAATCTAAACTTGGTCTCGATAGGACAAATTTAGGCAAAGAAATTTTTAATTAAATTCCTGTGCCAATGCGTTTTTTTCAATGTAAAGACGGACTTGCTTGTGCCAGGCCTCCATATTTGTCCCAAATCAAACAATTTTAAACTGTTTATATGTACAAATACACTGTCGGAATTGGTCTGCTGGTAGCTGATATTTCGTTTGCACGGTCGTCCATACGTGCAATCGTGCATGCATTCGTTCGTTCGTTCGTTCGTTCGTTCGTTCGTGCATACGTGCACGCGTTCATATGTGCGTTTATTCATTCATTCATTCGTTCGTTCATCCACCTATCTGTTCACTCATCCTTTCACCTGTCCTTGGCCTCTCTATTGGTTTACTGGTCTGTGTCTCCCAGACATCAATTGAGTGTCTATGTGGATGGACTGATGGATGGATTACTGGGTGGGTGGCCGGGTGGGTGCATGGATTGTTTGGACATATATGTTTGTAAAGGTACAAACCACCTCTCTTCCGCAACCACCTGCCGTATTTTATTCTTATATTTTCAACAGCCGCACCAACTCATTGCAAAGAAGCAATTAGCGCTTTGCAATGACTAAGTGAATAAATTAAAACAAAATTCGGAAATGAAATTGTAGTTTTCGCCCATTTGCCTATTCATTTGCCTATTCATTTGCCTATTCATTTGTTCAGTCGTCTAGTCACCCACCGGGTGTCTGTCTATCAGTTTACAAATCTGTTCTCCCTTTAATCAAGTATTTGTTTAGGTGGATGGCAGGATGGACTGATGGATGGATTAATATGCTGGTGTCTGGGCGGGTGAATGAGTGCATGGGTTGTTGGACATATAAGCTTACAAAGCTCAAACAACCTGTGACTTACAACCACCTCTCTTTAGAAGGAATCTCACTAGACCTACAACATTCAGTCAATCCACAATGGATCATCCTATGTCAGAAAGACCTGCTCAAAACTATTTGTTTATTCCTATTTTCGAACACATGGCAACGCCAACTTATTACAAAGAAGTAATCAATGCTTTGTAATGACTGAGTGAACCGATTTGCCCAGATCAAAAAACTGTATAACTCCTAACTGTCAAAATTTTCCCTATTTTCGAACACACGGCAACGCCAACTTATTACAAAGAAGTAATCAACGCTTTGTAATGACTGAGTGAACCGATTCGCCAAGATCAAATAACTGTATAACTTGTCAGAATTTGTTTTAATAATCTTTATTCAGGAAACCTGTCCCTTGCAGTACTCAAACAACAAGTAAATTACTCTCCGCCGCCATGATTAAACATATCTCGGCAGCATTTGATCTAATGACTGACCAAATAGCCCTCATTGTTATTCTCACACCTTAATCGCCTGAAACGAACCGGCGTACTAACCCATGCTACAGTTAGATAAGCTCGATATAATTAAGCAATCACGCCTTTTGTATTAGCTGTTTGACTTCAGTAGCGCCAAAGGCGCACATTGATCTAAAGCAGGTCTTCGGGTTTAGTTTGATCTTTTGTGGAGAGACTGAATTAATAGTTAATCAGTAGTCACCATTGTAGTAATTCTCCTATAAATATGTAAGAATTATCAGTTGCCATTAGACCAGTTTTTTCGCTGCATGACGAAGACCATTACGTCGAAAGCGCTCCAGCAACTGACAGTGTAAGCTTTAATTTTATATATATATAATAATCTTGTATTAATTGTTCTTATTTTTCAGTTTCTAAATTGTTTCAACACATCGCTCTAGTTAATATTTGGTAGTTAACTTTTTTGAATCTTTCTGACTAAATTTGACATAAATCTATAGAAATTTGATTACGTTCTAAAAATGGCCAAGAATTTCAACGGCCCAGTGGGTAAAGGACACAAATCTGGCAACCCAGCGTCCAACCTTTCATCAACCAAAAGTGCTCCTAACAAGTCTGTTCAGACCTTTCAGAGACTGGTTAAGATGTACTTCCATGTGTTGCAATGCTTGCATCACTATGGTCTTTTACGAGAGCATTTGGCATCAGACTCTCTCCCAAAATCTCTCAGCATGAAAATGGAGGAGATGAACTCGTTTTTCTGCCCTGCCTTACGAGATGACGAATTTTTTAAATCGACCAGCATGATAAACCAAATTTGGGCTCATAGCTGCTTAGAAAATTTAATCAACCATTATCGAAGCAAATTGGACAAATTAAAGGCAGAGGTAAAACTGGCCGAATCTAATGTAATTCTTGATCTACACAGAGCCAAAGGCATAGCATTGAAATGGGGTAGGCAAAATTTTGGAAATAAATTGGCCACAACGACAATCACAAATTTTTGGCAGAAATAGCTAGTGATGAGCAAAATAGAGTGATGTCAGTACCAACACCGGCGGACACACCGAGTACATGTTCAGGTTTACATTCAACAGTGACTAACAAACGACTACGGTCACCAACCACCTTCACACCCTCGCCTACCACTTCCAAGCGGACGAATCTGTATACATCACCAACACCAGCACCTGGTGTTGATGATGTAACAGAGTCATGGCCGGCTCACCCAAAGACAAATTCTCCTCCTGTGCGCCGTTGTCGGGTTGTTACTCACTGTTCCCCCAATCTCCCACCTAGCAACTCTTCCTCATCTCTTCCACTATCTTCTCCTCGCCACCTTCTGACTCGATCTTCTCCTCTTCCTCCTTCTCCTCTCTCAATCCCGCCTCCTCCTCTATCTCCTCCTCAAACTTCTTCTCTTCATGCATCTCCTCTCTCAATCCCGCCTCCTCCTCTTCCTCCTCAAACTTCTTCTCTTTATGCATCTCCTCTCTCAATCCCGCCTCTTGCTCCTCATACTCAATCTTCTCCTCTTGCATCTCCTCTCTCCATCCCTCCTCCTCCTCTTCCTCCTACGCTTCATCTCTCTTCTCCTCACGCACCTTCTTCTGCTCCTCTTCTTCTGTCTCCACCTCCTCTCCCTCCTATGGAGAATAATAGTAACCTGTCTGACAGGAAGTTTGCTAAGTACCGTCATCAATCGCATAGCAAGGGCCTGTGGAGGATCCCCAGAATCACCAAAAAGATTCTGATGATAGGGTCCTCTAATCTAGCCCGAATTGATTTAGATGTCCATCCTGACATCCAGGTTGAGTGCTATCCTGGTGCCGCATTATCACATTTCAGAACAATGGCTATGCGACACCAGGATGGCCCTAGCCCAGAGAAGATCATCTTGAATATTGGCATCAACTCCAAAAATGAGCATCCAACCAAAGCCTCAAGCCATTTACGGTTCATGGCTCGTGAATTTAAAAACACCTTCCCTAATCCGGAGTTGCACTTTGCTGAGATTAACTTCTCTGATAGCTTGTCAGACAGGCAAAGGTACTGTCTCAAGCGTATCAACGAATCAGCAAGGTCCAACTGCCACGTTGATAAGGTCATCCCCAAAATTTCTGATGCCAATTTTCATGTTGAGAAGGATAGAATCCATTGGACGAAAGAAACAGCTAATTGTATTTATAACCATTGGTTGACGGTACTTAGTTTAAACTAAATGTGGGTCAAGGCAATAGCTCCCCTAACATAGGATTAGGAACAAACCTTGTCAATTTAGCAGCTGACTATGATCTCTCACCATCTGAAAAATCAATTCTCGATCGTGGTCTTACTTTTATACCAACTCCAAAACCAAAAACAGGATTAGATTTGCTTTTAGACACAGGTCTTATTAAAGTAGCTAATTTTGGTCATTCAGTAAAAATAGCCCATCATTTTCGAAATTTAAATGGAGAGTCAAAACCATTCACTGGAAAATCCGGTTGGGACCCTCCAGATAGGCTAGTTGATGACAATATTAAAGCAACCATAAAAACGGTTGCTGGTATAGCCAGATCATTGCCAGTTACAAACAATAAGCAAAACCTTTCATTTCTCGAACGACAGGCTATCAACAAATTACGTAGAAATCAAAATATTATTATAAAACCAGCCGATAAAGGTTCAGCAACTGTGATTATGTCTAGAGAAAACTACATCCGCGAGGCCGAAAGGCAGTTAACTAACACCAGGCATTACAGAAAACTTGATAATTTAATTTGGCCTCAAAACCGACAAAATTTCATTGAAATACTTAATTCATTGCATACAGATAAGTACATCGATAAGAAACAGCTAAAGTATCTGCTAGGTGAGAATAATCCACAAAATCGGACATTTTATAACTTGCCTAAAATCCATAAACCTATCAGCACCTGGTTAGATCCATTGACACCACCTGGACGACCCATCATTTCAGACTGTGGCAGTGAGTCTTATGGCATTTCAGAATATATTGATTACTATTTAAAGCGCATTGCTAATAGACACAAGAGCTTTCTCAAGAACACTGAACACTTTCTTTCAAAGATATCCAAATTGTCAGTTCCGAAAGATGCATATTTAGTCACATTAGACATAGATGCTATGTATACCAATATAGATAGTGATGCTGGAGTCAATGCTATTAAGAATTCTTTTGTCAAATTTCCTGATCCAGATCGACCAGACACGGAAATTCTAAAATTATTAGAGCTAAGTCTTAAAGGAAACGATTTCCAATTTAATGGTGAAAATTACCTTCAAATCTGTGGATGCGCAATGGGTAAACGATTCAGCCCAAACTTTGCCACGATTTATGTTGCGGAGTGGGAAGAGGAGGCACTGAACAAATCAACCAAAAAGCCTCTTCTTTACCTCAGATATCTAGATGACATCTTCATAGTTTGGCAACATTCAGAAGAAGACTTTTGGGAATTTTTTCGCATTTTAAATAACCAAGATTCAAACATCAAGCTAAAAGCTACTATTAGTGGAACATCGGTTGACTTTTTAGATGTCACGATCTATAAGGGTCCTCAATTTGATTCCTCTGGAAAATTAGAATATAAAGTATTCTTTAAGCCAACAGACTCACATCAGCTGCTTCACAAAAAATCATTTCATCCTCCACACACATTTAAAGGTTTGATCAAATCGCAAATCATAAGATTTTTTCGAAACTCTAGCAACAGGCAAAATCTGAATAGTGCATGCTCTACTCTGTTTGATGCTTTGAAAGCACGAGGCTATTCAGCCCGTTTTCTTCGAAAAATTAAAGCAGACACCATCAATGAGCTTGAAAACCTAAAACCTCATAGCGGACCCGAGTTTGAACCTGTCCAAATTAAACACAATAAACCAATCATGTGCGATGGATCAGTTTCTAAATGCGACAAAAATAGATGCAAAGTAAACAACTATATTGTAAACCAACAAACATTCCTGAGCTTTCAAACTAAAAATGAATATCATATCCGAACTAATATGCATTGTTATTCTGAGAATGTAGTCTATTTGATCAATTGTGCCCCTTGCCAGAAACAGTATGTTGGTGAAACAAAAAATGCATTTAGAGTGCGTGCTAGACGCCACGTTTCTGATATTAACACCTCAGCAGATACGCCAATTGCTCAACATTTCCAGCTTCCTGATCATTCAGTTGAACATCATTTTGAAATCATGCCAATAGAACAGATTCCTACCTTCGATAGTGTGGAAGAAACGAGTTCGTTTCGCAAAATCCGAGAGGGCCATTGGATTAGAACACTCCAAACAAAAGCACCATTTGGAATAAATGTAGATTCGGGAATATCACAAAAGAACAAAATTATCCCATTTCAACTCATATACAATAGACGTAATGTTGAATTAGCGAAAACCATGAAAGACGAATATTCACAGTTGCAATCTAAATTAAAGGAACGATCAAAGCACGACCAGTAATAGCTTACAATAGAAATCCAAACCTGAAAGATTTGCTAGTAAGATCAAAGTTAGACCTTATAGTTCCTGATAACAATGACAAGGTTTCATCCCTCCCTACCTATTCTTAAATAAATCTAATCCCAACCAAAATCAATGGTGGGGCAACATGAAATCATATCCGTAGGACATCTTTTAATTTTGTGTCTGCAAAAGTGTGTGTGTGTGTGCGTTTGTTTGTTCGTTCGTTCGTTCGTTCGTTCGTTCGTTCGTTCGTTCGTTCGTTCGTTCGTTCGTTCGTTCGTTCGTTCGTTCGTTCATTCGTTCGTTCGTTCGTTCGTGCGTCCGGGCGTTTGTTCGTCTGTGTGTATGGGTGTGTGCTCGTACATCCGTACGTGTGTGCATCTATACTTGCGTGGGTGTATGTGTGCGTGTGTATGTGGGTGTGGGTGCATTAATTCGTGAGTACATTAGTGCCTGGGTGTGTGCGTGCATGCATTCGTGCGTCCGTTCGTGCATGGGTTCATGCATGCATTATTGCGTGCATTCGTGCATGTATTACTGTGTGCATGTATTATTGCATGCATTCGTGCGTTCGTTCGCGTGCGTGCGTGCGTGCGTGCGTGCGTGCGTGCGTGCGTGCGTGCGTGCGTGCGTGCGTGCGTGCGTGCGTGCGTGCGTGCGTGCGTGCGTGCGTGCGTGCGTGCGTGCGTGCGTGCGTGCGTGCGTGCGTGCGTGCGTGCGTGCGTGCGTGCGTGCGTGCGTGCGTGCGTGCGTGCGTGCGTGCGTGCGTGCGTGCGTGCGTGCGTGCGTGCGTGCGTGCGTGCGTATGTGCGTGCGTGTGTGTATGTGTGTGCATTCGTGTGTGTGATTTCTCTATAATGTAGGATCAATCCCAGCCTTTACCTGTTAAAGCGACCTACTGATTAATTCACTGTACCCCAACTAATCTCAAGGTGGGACCACTCTAAGTAAATCTAAACTTGGTCTCGATAGGACAAATTTAGGCAAAGACATTTTTAATTAAATTCCTGTGCCAATGCGGTTTTTTCAATGTAAAGACAGACAGACAGACAGACAGACAGACAGACAGACAATTTAAGTAGTCAATTGATCAATTGAATTTTTCGAGTGTCTTAGTGCACTGCATTAATAATTCAGTAGCAGCACATTTCATAACCTAGGCAACGTGGACATTACGTAGCTCACCATTCGCTTACATTTAAATTAGGTTCAGGTGCGGATTTTGCAATACAATGTCAATGTAGCATGCGACTATTATACTAGTGACAGATAGATAGACAGATAGATAGACCGACCGACCGACCGACCGACCGACAGACAGACAGACAGACAGACAGACCGACCGACCGACCGACAGACAGACAGACAGACATATAGATAGATAGATAGATAGATAGATAGATAGATAGATAGATAGATAGATAGATAGATAGATAGATAGATAGATAGATAGAGTTCCACAATAGGCCGATGGTCCTTGAGTGTACAGTACATATTAAGCATCTTTTGGTGGAACACTAGCATAATACAATAATAAATTACTATATGTTTAAAAATTAACATTTGTTTAAGTGTATTCATTTACCGACATCATGATGCGGACATGGATCTCTTAAGCCTTTCGTACCGAAGACGGCAAGCACCGGCCTCTGTAGTTGTCTTGAGGAAGGCCCATTTGCTGGCCAAGAGAAGGCTACCCCTGAAATTTTATCACTGGAATGACTAGCTCGATAACCGAGCCAACCCTTCCAGTGGTAAACCCTCAATAATAGTCTTGTCAGGGCCTGCAAACGAACACTCAATAAGCAAATAATTTGATTTTCATGATTGAATTTAGCCATTAAAGTGTTAGCAGACACTATCTATTAGTCCCCTCCAATGCCCCATCCACAAAATCCCAAACAATACCATTATACGTATGACAGACTGTGAGGGAGGAGAAAGGAGGTACTAGAAAAGGAAGAAAGAAAGAGAAAGAAAAGAAAAGAAATGAGATGGAGAAATACATTTAGTTTACCCATTTTGGTCGCGTAGAAGAAAAGCGTTATATACAAAAGCTGCTAACTTTTGGACTGCTGAGCTGCTATTACTTTTTAACAGTTCGGTACATTTATAAACATTTGGTCTTTTCCAATAATATGGCTTTATATATTTCTTTCGCAATTCACTGTACATTGGGCATAGAATTAGGAAGTGATATTCGTCCTCTATATCATCACATATCTGACATTTTCGTTCTTCTCGTGGTATTGCAATAGGTCTGTGCCACCTTCCTGTTTCAATGAATAGTCTATGCGACACGCTACGTAATTTGCTAAGAACATATCGGTAATTTGCTAAGAACATATCGATGTTTTGCAATCCGTACTTTATCTAAAAGTCTGTCTTATAACATAAATCGTCTGAAAGATATCCGTAAAATCTTGTTTTGTTGCCCTGCTCCAAAAGTCCCCTCCATTCCCGAGTATACATATCGCAAGCTGTCTGCTTATATTCTAAAACAAAATGATCTTTATTGACATTTAATCCCTGCCCTTCCCATATATTATTAAAACCTTTCGAGCATAACATATATCTAAAAGACGTCACCCAGTTTTTACAATCATTATTATTAGACCAATCGTTGTATAGCACAGTGTATATGTGTTTTGCTATTCTATTTGGAGGCGTATCTCTAATTTTAAACCAATATTTTAAAATTCTAATTTCCCTCGCAATTATGACCTACTTTAAAATGCCATTCATTAAATATTACGATTGTGGCATCAGCCTACCTATGACGTATTTGCTAATGACGTCATATACTTGAGCGGCAGATCGGATTTATGCATGGTTTAATGACTGTTATGCAAACTTGCTTATATGATACAATAAATATTCATAATAAAAACAATAACCAATGCACCTTTCCAGTTTCTGCTATGCCCCGCCCATCTCTAGCTAAGCTCCAACCACACCTCGCTCGTGTTGTGATCGATCTATCTCTAAACTTTGTAGCTATCAATTTCCAGAAAACTATACAGGTAAACTATTGGATATGTTGTCACTTATTTGACTGGGGACTGTTGCTGCCATATATTCAACAGTATGCCAATTAAATAGTAGAGACATACAATTTGTACAACGTGTTGGACTATTAAGATTAAAGGGTTATTCCACTGGGGGGATTTTATGCATCTGACGTAAAGTACTAATTTTCCGCATTAACTTGAGACCAAAAGCACAATTTTATGACAAAAAATAAAAAAGATATCCTCAATTTAAATTGCTAAAGTAACCAGTAGATAGAGGCGCCATTTTGGACAAGCGGCTGACGTCACCGACACACCTACTCTCTTCGCCTGATCGAGGATAGCCGTGTAACCAGGGGAGGTAAATCTTGCATCTCGTGGATAATTAGCGTACTTGCTAAACAACTGACACTTTGCGACAGTGTTTGGAGGAAATTAAAGTGCAATTAGTGTCCTTATGTTTGCGCCAGTCATTGTAGTGCTAAATTGTCAAAAATTGTTTTCTTATGGGCAATTTCTGTTTTTAAAAAACATTGAAGGGTTATGCCAGGAGCGTGTTTGCAATCAACCAGCTACAACAAATTCTTGAAAAATATGTTAGTTGAATAAATGGTGAATGTAATTTCTCTGAAAGCTGTTGCTATTGCAACTTCTGCTTCCAGTCAAATTCCAGTTTCAAAATATTCAACAGGCAGTAAATATGGGTCAACATTTAAAAATTGGGGATCAATTAGTTAACTCTTTCAATGACAGAAAAGCAGAAAGCTTAAAATTTACCCTGCATATGCCTATTGTGTGAAACTAATTAGTTTGGAAGCTACTGCAACATAATTCCAGGAAAATTTAATTCAGAATATTCAACACTCTGCATAGTTATTTTAAAATTGGGAGTAAACGTTGTAAATGATTAATAACGCTGGATTTCTATAGTGTGAAAGCACTAAACTACTAATTATGTCTAACGTACACTTGTCATTATTTACTAGCTGTCACCTCCTATCGTCTACGAAGTAAGCCGCTAAGCGGTTGCCTACAATTGACCGACCGGACAATCAGCGACATCGTTTCATTTTGATTTGCAGATCCAGTTTTACAATTGATGCAAGCAAATACAACGTTAATTGTCGAGTTTAATTCTGTTATATTAAAATTAAGTACCGCGCCTTTTGTTTTGAAATGCATGACACATTATTTTAAAATTATACAGACTATACACCTGTGCAAAAGTTAAGCACCACCCTATTTTTACGCACATGCGAGGGTATATTCATGTGCTATGAAGAAAGCAATAGCATAAACATTTATGTACCCATCCATCTTAGTGCAAGAGGTAATAATGCAACTAGAGGAATGCTGATTATGATGGTGGGGAAACACTGTATGTTTTTGTTTGAACTTGAAAACGAGGCCTGAATATGGTTACGTTGACACAACTGACAACTATTGCCCTACAGTTGACACACGTGGCTAGATTGTCACTAATGGTGTCTGAAAACGAAGTTTAACATCTGTGCACGAGTTTGAGACAGTCATTATTAATACCGGGGGTATATCCACCTTGTGCCTGGATGACGGCCTGGACACGACGTCTCATGCTGGTCACCAACCGACTGATAGGCCATTGTGGTATTCGTTGCCATTCAAGATGGAGTGCGTCTGTTAATTCCTGTAGGTTCTGCACAGGAGGATCCCTCCTTCTCACCATGTTTCCCAGAATGTCCCAGATATGCTCAATAGGGTTCATGTCAGGGCTCCTTGCTGGCCATGGTAGGGTTTCGATGGCATTCTGGCGGAGGTATTCATGCACAGCTCTAGCACGATGTGGTCGGGCGTTGTCATCCATGAATATAGGGTGGGTTCCAGGTGCATGATTTACAAAATGAGGGACCACAACTCTATCCAGTATGGAATCTTGATATCTTTGTCCATTTAGTGTTCCAGGTACAGTCAACAGATCCAGCTTACAAGCAAATGAGATGCACCCCCATATCATAACGGAACCTCCACCAAATGGAACTTCTTCCATGATGTTACGTTGGTCGTACGCCGTGCGTCTGGACCTCCATACACGAGTTCGACCATCTGTGGCATGAAGCAGGAACCGACTTTCATCGGACCAGTGTACCCGTCTCCAGGATCTCATGTTCCAGTGTCTTCTTTCGTTGCACCACCTCAGACGCTCCTCTTTGTGGTGTGCAGTGAGGAGAGGACGTCTGACAGGTCTCCTAGCTTTCATGCCAGCAGCATACAGTCTCCTTTTGACGGTAGACATTGACACTCTATTGTGCGTTTCCCATTGCTGGCTGAGCACTCTGCTGTTGGTGAATGGAGATCTCCTAACAAGGCGTACTAGGGCTCGATCATCACGGGCAGTAGTCTTCTTCGGTCTTCCAGATCTAGGCCTGTCCTTCACCTCGTTAGTTTGCCCATGTTTTGCAATCAAACGACTGATTACAGTATGGTTAATGTTCAGCTGTCTGCCAATCTCTCTGCATGACATACCAGTGGTATGCATGCCTATGATTTGCCATTTCACACGATCACTTAACCTTCGTCTTGCCATAGCGGTTCACAATCAAGAGCTAATTCTCTCTGTACAAATAAACCACGGTCATGAACACAAAATTCCTAATCTTGTCGCCTAAATCTGTTTGTAATGTTCTACACCTCAAACTGGAATTTTACATAACTGAACACGTGTGCTGTTTCCCGCCACGCACGGACATCAAGCGGCGTGAAGTCATGCATGCATGTGCATTTCGTACTTGGAATTATGTCAGCTAACGCGGGGACAAAAAGTATGGCAGCCTAGTTGTACCATCATGTTTCTACGTTCTATTGTTTTTGCTGGTGCTTAACTTTTGCACAGGTGTATATATGTTCTAAACTTCTGTCTTCCAAATTTAAATGTGGAAGATATCCATCCAGTGCCGATGTTATGAAGACATCTTTCAGTTAGCCCCTTTTCACGCGAATGCTTTTGTGGATCCGGTATCTGAAAATGTGAATTGCCGTACCCTTTCCATGCTCGTTTCTATTACTGCAAGCCCATGGTTGACATGCAGACATGATGCGATTTAACCATTTCACGTCAGCACTGGCCTCTGCAATCGTCAAGTTGAAGACGCAGGTCAAAAGAAGGCTATTTTGAGAATTTACAACTAAAACGACCGTCTCAGTAACAGAACCAGAATTAATATTCGGCCTTCATAACGAGAAGTAAAATATTTTGCTGGTGTGTCGTTGACGTCATAATCTCGCGGTTTCTCGCTCTCGTTGCAAGAAAATGGATGCGCCCAGGAGTCACGTTTTCGAGCGTTCTGGGCATATTCATTTTATTATTTCTCGGCAATGGAACAGTGTATTTTATATTTTTTTGCGGCAACTATTTCGGATTATAGTATATTTTTAGTTGACTTATTCCCGATTTTCACTGGAATTTCCCTTTAAAGTCGGGCCAACTAGAATCATTTATAACGTAATGATTATGCGTCTTCCTTCACGCCATTTAGCTGATTATGACATCATATGACGTCAGATGATAAATTGATACTCTTAAAAGGTGACTTGATAATATCAGTTAAAAACCTAAATTTTTGTTATCGACATCTGTTAGTTTAACGCTTTAAGTCGATATCTATCTGATAACGGCACGGCCACAAAAACATGCTATTCCTCCTTGCATCTGTCAGAAAACTCCTTCAACTTACTATTTAATCAACATTATGTTGAATATTTTGAAACTAATTTCACTTGACGCTGTTGCTGCGATAAGCAGCAACAGCATCCACTGAAATTAGTTTCAAAATAATCGACATTTACCTGTGTAGTTACCTTAAAATTGGGATCCTGGTAATTCAGCGCTCAAAGTATGCAAATTGATCCCAACACGCACACAACACGGGTGGAGCAACCTAGAACTGGGCGGGGCTTAGATAGAAATGGGTCCCTGTATTACAGTGTCATAGGCATACTACCACAACCACTTACACATTAATAAACATGGCATACACCTTGAACGTAACTACTGTATAGGGGGTGTCAGGCAGATAACACAACATTATCAAATAAATAGCCAATCTTGACAGACAGGAAACAATCAGACTAACTATTTAACATGTCTAACCTTTAACCGCTGCAATTCCACGGTCTTAATTTCAAGTTTCGAATTATCCTTAAAATATCCAACAGAAAATTCCTTTCATTATAATGAATTGTGCTGTTTCTGGTTTGTAATGGTTAAAGGATTAATGGTCAAAATTTGTTTTTAAGAAGATCGGAATCGCTGCTTGCTGCATATCCATTTCAAGCCAAGAAATTTGACCACCAACACAACCCCCACCCCCACCCAATCCCATACACACACGCATGCACGCACGCACGCACGCACGCACGCACGCACGCACGCACGCACGCACGCGCGCACACAGCATCCCCTTCCCACCACCACGAGAATATATCACTGCAAGGACTGGCCCGGTGATCACGCCAGTTATTTCAGAGGTAAAACATAAATACACTGTCTTGTAATGAAGTATGAATACAGATGAGCAGCTTTTCTGCCTAAAATATTTAGATCACTCAACTTGGTTGTTAATAAATCGCACAAGTAATATGATAACGATGATCACGGAAAGGGCGGTGCCAGATACGCCAAAGCAGACTTTGCGGTGTTTCCTCTTCCTTAAATCATGTTCATCCACGTACGCAACAGTGACAGGTCCACCCACCTGGTATATAAAGAAATACATAGTGTAACACAGATACATCCAGTCGTAGTAGTAGTAGTAGTAGTAGTAGTAGTAGTAGTAGTAGTAGTAGTAGTAGTAGTAGTAGTAGTAGTAGTAGTAGTAGTAGTAGTAGTAGTAGTAGTCATTGAAAGCTGTGCTGAAATTGGCTCTGCTAATTCTGACGAATATTAGTTCGCAAGAAATTAAAGAAAGTTTTTTTGAAGAGGGTCTGATTGTCAATGGACATGTATATATAAGATCGAAGAGGTTGATTCGGACAAACTGATTGTAAAAGTGAAGGCGCCTGTAGAAATCCCCAGCGGAAATGGGTAAATATGGGCAAGTTGTGAAAATTGAAAGAGAGAAGTACGCCTTCGATAATACGCTTGCAAATGATATAAGACAGGTGTGGGTGGAGAAGATAGACAACCAAATTCCAGGCAAATTGTCTATTGATGGGAACTTTTTCCTCCCTGTGTGGTATAGAGGCCATGTTAAAGAAGGCCGTATCTGCTCTAGTACCGAACACGTAGCTAATACCTGTCCTTATAGAAATAAGTGCCTTTTGTGTGGATCATCTGATCATTTTAAATCTCGATGTGCCAAGAGATCAACTACGAATGCTGCTAGTAGGCTTAATATGGAAGAGGCAAGGGCTAGCTATAGGATGCAAATGGCTGCCTCTCAGCTCCAGTGAAGTGCCCACTAGCAACAACGCGCCGCACACCTATGCGCATGTTGTTAGTTCGACTGTGGACTCCAATGTTAGTAAGACTGGGGTTTCCATTGTTGCTATGGTTGGGGGTCCAGTATTGGCAAAACATGTTGATGAGATTGCGGTTCTGGAGACAGACATATCTGTAATAACATCATCTGTTATAATAACATAACCCGGGGAAATGATGACACTGACGCTGTTGATGACAGATACAGTTTAGTACTGGGACAAACATAATTTGCATCTCAGTCAATGGAAGCTAATGTACCATATTGATTTGTCACCACTAACTGAATCTGGTTTGGTAATAAAAGATTCTACACAGGTGGTTGGACATAGGAATAGTGTTGGTGTGCTTAAAAGAGTGATAGAAGACATGTGCTTTGGTGCCGAGGACGCCGAAGATGAGGATATTGACGATGCCATCTCTGTTGCAGAGTCTGCCACCTCGATCCAAGCACAGGAATCCCAGCAGCCTGATGAAATTGTGTTGTATCGCTCTGAGAAAGGCGAGGTTTTGGTTCAATACATAAAACGTGTAGGCGTTCACTACAGGCACTTGCGCAGTCATTCTGATATTTCCCGGTATCAGCATCTGACCATTCCTTACCTGACAAATTCAGAGTTTATTATGAAGATTGTTAAATGGGCTAAACGGGATAAGAGCAGTAAGAAAACAAAATCAAACTAGGCATTATGGCTATTATTTATAGATTTTTAAATAATCATAATATTTGATCACTTAATTGCTGTGGTTTAAATGATGGATTAAAGCAACGCATGCTGTTAGAGAAGTTATCTGATTTCAAAGCTGATATCGTCATGCCACAGGAAAAAAAGTTTTATAATGTTGAAGTATTAGAAAGTTTCAAACAACCCTCTAAGGTTGAAATATTTTATTCTAATGTCACTACGTTAAATACAGAAGTAGCGATCTTATTTTTACCTAGGTGTTTGAGTTTATTTAATATCATTTCATCGGAAGCTGATAGCAATGGCAGATGGGTCGTGGTGACTGTTGAAATATCGGGTTCAACACTAAAGCTGATATCTATTTATGTCCCTGGATTCCATTCTCAACGAGGTGCATTTTATTCAGCTATTGGCCCAGAAATTCATGATAGGTCAGAAAATTGTATTATTGGAGGAGATTTGAAATGTGTTTTCATTTTTAAATCCAGAGAAAGATAGGCGTTCGTTATCCATATAATCTGATACGTCTCATCGGCGTTTACAGGAAATATGTGACAGTGAGCACCTTGTGGATAGTTATAGAGTGTTAACCCCTGAAAGTCGTGAATATACAAGGTTAACAGTAAATGGTCAGACAGCCTCTCGCTTAGACAGGATTTACGTACAGAGAGTGCTAAAAGGGTTACTTTCGGATACGGGTATATAACCCGTACCTTTTTCTGATCATTGCCTAGTTTCCACTGTGTTAGATAATGCAGAATGGGTTACACGTGGTACAGGTTTTTGGAAACTTAATATTTCCTTGCTGACTGATTTTGAGCACCATCGATGTGTTGAAAGTTTCTTGTCTTTTAAGCTCCTCAACATATCAGAATTTGAAAGCTTGATTTCTTGGTGGGAAGATGTTAAATTAGGGTTTGCTAATATATGAGGACAATATTCTATTCAAAAGGCCAGAGGAAAGAAAGTTGATTCGGCTACAAACCCTAATTTTTCGTAAGGTTTCAAACGGCGATATTCACTTGACTGAGGTTTTGGAGAAGACCAGGTTAACATTATCACAAATATAACTGGATAGAGCAGAAGGCACAAAAGTAAGATCAAGGGCCCAATTTTATTCTGATGGAGAAAAACCGACAAAATATTTTTGTGGGCTAGAAAAGTCTAGAAGTGTGGAAAGGATAATTAGGGGCCTTGAAATAAATGGTCAAATTGTTAATGCAAATAAAGATCTACTAGAAACTGTTCAAACATTTTATGAAAATGTATTTAAGTCTGAAGAAATTGATGAAGAGTTGGCAGGTGAATTACTTGGCAATATTAAGGAAACATTGCCTACTGCATCAGCTGATATTTGTGATGAATAATTAACCTTAGACGACTTGACTAAATCGCTCAAGACAATGAAGAATGGAAAATCGCCAGGGGGAGATGGTCTACCTGTTGAGTTTTACGTTACATTCTGGCATATAATTGGTCCGAAATTCTCTGAGGTTGTTAAAGGAATTTTCCATCAAGGAAAACTTTTACAATGTCTCAAGCTCATGTACGACTGCTATTTAAAAAGGGTGACCGCAGTGACTTAAGGAATTATTGGCCTATTTCTCTCCTTGGGGTTGATTACAAGATTATTTCTAGAGCTCTTTCACTAAAACTAGGTCAGGTGCTGGGTGCCGTTATTAATCCTGTTCAACAAGGTCAATACCTGGTAGATCAATATTAACCAACACTGTACTTAATAGAGATCTGATTCAGTTGGTTGAACACGATAACATTCCAGGCGCCATTGTAGGTTTAGATAATGTAAATACTTATGATCGTTTGGAGTGGAAGTTTCAGTTAATGTCAGTAAATCGTATAGACTTTGGGCCAAATCTTATTAAATGGATTCGAATATTGTATAATGGCATTACTAGTAGATACCGTGTGAACAATTGTATAAGGCAGCCAGTTGTCTTCGAACGAAGGATTCGACAAGGTTTCTCACTGTCAGTACTTTATTTGCAATGTGTATGGAGACCTTAAGAGCGACAATAAGAGACGACATAAATTATCATGGACTGTGCATTCGTGGGCTTATGACACCAGTGAAATTATCACAATATTCCAATGATACAACCATTTTATTGGCCAAAATAGTGATTTTAATCGCATACGTCTTATTTCGGAGAATTTCCAAAAAGCGTCAGGGCTCAAAATCAATAAAGAAAAATCAGTAGGTTTGTTTTTGGGTTGATGGAAAATTCGAAATGATCAGCCAATAGGCATCAATTGGTCCTCTGACATAATACGGATTTTAGGTATTCATTTCAGTCGAACAAACCTTGATTCGATTAATTGGACAAACATGCTTTCCAAAATGAGCAATTACCCAGTGGAAGTATCGACGTCTGACTATATTTGGACGGTGATAGTGATCAATAATTTAACATTGTCGCAACTTTGGTATATTACTGCGGTTGTTAGCATGCCTCAACATGTTGAAAAAGAAACTACCAAGATGATATTTGATTATTTATGGTAAGGTAAAACACACCTTGTCTCACAGCGTGTCTGTACTAATAGTAAGCTTGATAGTGGGCTTGGCATCCCAGACCTAACAATTAAATGTGTCTCGTTAAGGCTGAAATTATTAGATGATTTACTTCATTCAGATAGTCAGTGGGAAAATGTACACGGGTGGAGCAACCTAGAACTGGGCGGGGCTTAGATAGAAATGGGTCCCTGTATTACAGTGTCATAGGCATACTACCACAACCACTTACACATTAATAAACATGGCATACACCTTGAACGTAACTACTGTATAGGGGGTGTCAGGCAGATAACACAACATTATCAAATAAATAGCCAATCTTGACAGACAGGAAACAATCAGACTAACTATTTAACATGTCTAACCTTTAACCGCTGCAATTCCACGGTCTTAATTTCAAGTTTCGAATTATCCTTAAAATATCCAACAGAAAATTCCTTTCATTATAATGAATTGTGCTGTTTCTGGTTTGTAATGGTTAAAGGATTAATGGTCAAAATTTGTTTTTAAGAAGATCGGAATCGCTGCTTGCTGCATATCCATTTCAAGCCAAGAAATTTGACCACCAACACAACCCCCACCCCCACCCAATCCCATACACACACGCATGCACGCACGCACGCACGCACGCACGCACGCACGCACGCACGCACGCACGCACGCACGCGCGCACACAGCATCCCCTTCCCACCACCACGAGAATATATCACTGCAAGGACTGGCCCGGTGATCACGCCAGTTATTTCAGAGGTAAAACATAAATACACTGTCTTGTAATGAAGTATGAATACAGATGAGCAGCTTTTCTGCCTAAAATATTTAGATCACTCAACTTGGTTGTTAATAAATCGCACAAGTAATATGATAACGATGATCACGGAAAGGGCGGTGCCAGATACGCCAAAGCAGACTTTGCGGTGTTTCCTCTTCCTTAAATCATGTTCATCCACGTACGCAACAGTGACAGGTCCACCCACCTGGTATATAAAGAAATACATAGTGTAACACAGATACATCCAGTCGTAGTAGTAGTAGTAGTAGTAGTAGTAGTAGTAGTAGTAGTAGTAGTAGTAGTAGTAGTAGTAGTAGTAGTAGTAGTAGTAGTAGTAGTCATTGAAAGCTGTGCTGAAATTGGCTCTGCTAATTCTGACGAATATTAGTTCGCAAGAAATTAAAGAAAGTTTTTTTGAAGAGGGTCTGATTGTCAATGGACATGTATATATAAGATCGAAGAGGTTGATTCGGACAAACTGATTGTAAAAGTGAAGGCGCCTGTAGAAATCCCCAGCGGAAATGGGTAAATATGGGCAAGTTGTGAAAATTGAAAGAGAGAAGTACGCCTTCGATAATACGCTTGCAAATGATATAAGACAGGTGTGGGTGGAGAAGATAGACAACCAAATTCCAGGCAAATTGTCTATTGATGGGAACTTTTTCCTCCCTGTGTGGTATAGAGGCCATGTTAAAGAAGGCCGTATCTGCTCTAGTACCGAACACGTAGCTAATACCTGTCCTTATAGAAATAAGTGCCTTTTGTGTGGATCATCTGATCATTTTAAATCTCGATGTGCCAAGAGATCAACTACGAATGCTGCTAGTAGGCTTAATATGGAAGAGGCAAGGGCTAGCTATAGGATGCAAATGGCTGCCTCTCAGCTCCAGTGAAGTGCCCACTAGCAACAACGCGCCGCACACCTATGCGCATGTTGTTAGTTCGACTGTGGACTCCAATGTTAGTAAGACTGGGGTTTCCATTGTTGCTATGGTTGGGGGTCCAGTATTGGCAAAACATGTTGATGAGATTGCGGTTCTGGAGACAGACATATCTGTAATAACATCATCTGTTATAATAACATAACCCGGGGAAATGATGACACTGACGCTGTTGATGACAGATACAGTTTAGTACTGGGACAAACATAATTTGCATCTCAGTCAATGGAAGCTAATGTACCATATTGATTTGTCACCACTAACTGAATCTGGTTTGGTAATAAAAGATTCTACACAGGTGGTTGGACATAGGAATAGTGTTGGTGTGCTTAAAAGAGTGATAGAAGACATGTGCTTTGGGGCCGAGGACGCCGAAGATGAGGATATTGACGATGCCATCTCTGTTGCAGAGTCTGCCACCTCGATCCAAGCACAGGAATCCCAGCAGCCTGATGAAATTGTGTTGTATCGCTCTGAGAAAGGCGAGGTTTTGGTTCAATACATAAAACGTGTAGGCGTTCACTACAGGCACTTGCGCAGTCATTCTGATATTTCCCGGTATCAGCATCTGACCATTCCTTACCTGACAAATTCAGAGTTTATTATGAAGATTGTTAAATGGGCTAAACGGGATAAGAGCAGTAAGAAAACAAAATCAAACTAGGCATTATGGCTATTATTTATAGATTTTTAAATAATCATAATATTTGATCACTTAATTGCTGTGGTTTAAATGATGGATTAAAGCAACGCATGCTGTTAGAGAAGTTATCTGATTTCAAAGCTGATATCGTCATGCCACAGGAAAAAAAGTTGTATAATGTTGAAGTATTAGAAAGTTTCAAACAACCCTCTAAGGTTGAAATATTTTATTCTAATGTCACTACGTTAAATACAGAAGTAGCGATCTTATTTTTACCTAGGTGTTTGAGTTTATTTAATATCATTTCATCGGAAGCTGATAGCAATGGCAGATGGGTCGTGGTGACTGTTGAAATATCGGGTTCAACACTAAATCTGATATCTATTTATGTCCCTGGATTCCATTCTCAACGAGGTGCATTTTATTCAGCTATTGGCCCAGAAATTCATGATAGGTCAGAAAATTGTATTATTGGAGGAGATTTGAAATGTGTTTTCATTTTTAAATCCAGAGAAAGATAGGCGTTCGTTATCCATATAATCTGATACGTCTCATCGGCGTTTACAGGAAATATGTGACAGTGAGCACCTTGTGGATAGTTATAGAGTGTTAACCCCTGAAAGTCGTGAATATACAAGGTTAACAGTAAATGGTCAGACAGCCTCTCGCTTAGACAGGATTTACGTACAGAGAGTGCTAAAAGGGTTACTTTCGGATACGGGTATATAACCCGTACCTTTTTCTGATCATTGCCTAGTTTCCACTGTGTTAGATAATGCAGAATGGGTTACACGTGGTACAGGTTTTTGGAAACTTAATATTTCCTTGCTGACTGATTTTGAGCACCATCGATGTGTTGAAAGTTTCTTGTCTTTTAAGCTCCTCAACATATCAGAATTTGAAAGCTTGATTTCTTGGTGGGAAGATGTTAAATTAGGGTTTGCTAATATATGAGGACAATATTCTATTCAAAAGGCCAGAGGAAAGAAAGTTGATTCGGCTACAAACCCTAATTTTTCGTAAGGTTTCAAACGGCGATATTCACTTGACTGAGGTTTTGGAGAAGACCAGGTTAACATTATCACAAATATAACTGTATAGAGCAGAAGGCACAAAAGTAAGATCAAGGGCCCAATTTTATTCTGATGGAGAAAAACCGACAAAATATTTTTGTGGGCTAGAAAAGTCTAGAAGTGTGGAAAGGATAATTAGGGGCCTTGAAATAAATGGTCAAATTGTTAATGCAAATAAAGATCTACTAGAAACTGTTCAAACATTTTATGAAAATTTATTTAATTCTGAAGAAATTGATGAAGAGTTGGCAGGTGAATTACTTGGCAATATTAAGGAAACATTGCCTACTGCATCAGCTGATATTTGTGATGAATAATTAACCTTAGACGACTTGACTAAATCGCTCAAGACAATGAAGAATGGAAAATCGCCAGGGGGAGATGGCCTGCCTGTTGAGTTTTACGTTACATTCTGGCATATAATTGGTCCGAAATTCTCTGAGGTTGTTAAAGGAAATTTCCATCAAGGAAAACTTTTACAATGTCTCAAGCTCATGTACGACTGCTATTTAAAAAGGGTGACCGCAGTGACTTAAGGAATTATTGGCCTATTTCTCTCCTTGGGGTTGATTACAAGATTATTTCTAGAGCTCTTTCACTAAAACTAGGTCAGGTGCTGGGTGCCGTTATTAATCCTGTTCAACAAGGTCAATACCTGGTAGATCAATATTAACCAACACTGTACTTAATAGAGATCTGATTCAGTTGGTTGAACACGATAACATTCCAGGCGCCATTGTAGGTTTAGATAATGTAAATGCTTATGATCGTTTGGAGTGGAAGTTTCAGTTAATGTCAGTAAATCGTATAGACTTTGGGCCAAATCTTATTAAATGGATTCGAATATTGTATAATGGCATTACTAGTAGATACCGTGTGAACAATTGTATAAGCCAGCCAGTTGTCTTCGAACGAAGGATTCGACAAGGTTTCTCACTGTCAGTACTTTATTTGCAATGTGTATGGAGACCTTAAGAGCGACAATAAGAGACGACATAAATTATCATGGACTGTGCATTCGTGGGCTTATGACACGAGTGAAATTATCACAATATTCCAATGATACAACCATTTTATTGGCCAAGATAGTGATTTTAATCGCATACATCTTATTTCGGAGAATTTCCAAAAAGCGTCAGGGCTCAAAATCAATAAAGAAAAATCAGTAGTTTTGTTTTTGGGTTCATGGAAAATTCGATATGATCAGCCAATAGGCATCAATTGGTCCTCTGACATAATACGGATTTTAGGTATTCATTTCAGTCGAGCAAACCTTGATTCCATTAATTGGACAAACATGCTTTCCAAAATGAGCAATTATCCAGTGGAAGTATCGACGTCTGACTACATTTGGACGGTGAAAGTGATCAATAATTTAATATTGTCACAACTTTGGTATATTACTGCGGTTGTTAGCATGCCTCAACATGTTGAAAAAGAAATTACCAAGATGATATTTGATTATTTATGGTAAGGTAAAACACACCTTGTCTCACAGCGTGTCTGTACTAATAGTAAGCTTGATAGTGGGCTTGGCATCCCAGACCTAACAATTAAATGTGTCTCGTTAAGGCTGAAATTATTAGATGATTTACTTCATTCAGATAGTCAGTGGGAAAATGTATCTAGATGTCGTACAGAAAGGGATATTGAGCCATTCTCAGCTAAATCCTTTTTCTGGTCTTCTAAACCTCCACCGAATTACACACGGCTTCCATTGGTATTTTTGGAGATTATAGCTGCTTTAGGTAAGTTTGTTCACAAAGAAGATTCACCTCTTTGCTGGGAGCATGCCACCAGCCAGTACATATGGGGTAATGATAATATTCTATATAAAGACAGAGTTTTATATTACGCTTCTTTTGCTAAACATGCTATTCAAAATTTGTGTGGTATTGTAGATGTGAAAACACGAAAATGGACATCACTATATGACATATCACGATTGACATCTTTATGCCCGATTGACGTAAAACGCCTTCTGAAGTGGACACAGAAAGCGATTCCAGTTGAATGGTTTCTTCTCCCTAATGGGTCGGTGAATGATGCACAGACCAAGTTAATTCTTGAAAGTACCGATGCAAGTTTTTCATATACATTACAGGTTAAGGGTTGGTACAGTATTTTAATGCAACAGAATATTAATATTGCAAAGGCTGTATCCACGTTGGAAAGGTCTGAACATTCTCACATGAATTGGGATGTGGTATGAAGACACACTCAATCACCACACATACCTAATAGAGAAAGGGATGTTGTCTGGCGGTTGCTTCATAAGAAACTCTTGGTGAGTCCCCTCCTCAAGAAAGTAGGATTAGTAAATAATGACCACTGATTATGCTGTACAGACACGGAGGAAACCATTATCCATTTGTGTACCGAATGTTTGCCAGTTTCCCAATTTTGGATGTACATTGAACAGATATCTAGGAAAATTGTTACAGTTGATATCAAAATAATCCATGATGCAATTTTATTTCATGGATTAGACACTTATAATTTGACTAATAATGCAAAGAAGATCTTGTTATTTTGCTTGAGTGTGGCGGTTTGGGCCATTTGGAAGCATCGTTGTAAGATAGTCAACGAATCATACACAGGCTTAACTCCAGCAGTTTTGACAAATTGAAGTGCGCTTTTCGTGCCTTGTATGACCTTAAATGTGAATTTCATGATGCACTAACTAAAATTAGACTCTTTTGAAGTTAATTGGTGCTCTGGTGACTTGATTTCCCTTGTTTCGACAGATCTGATTTTTCCTATCCACCGTAATTGGCCACTTGAATGATTTATTAAATAATATACATGTATTTGTGCGCATGGAGATGTGATTTTGTTTCAAAATTCATTGTTTTTATGTTTTCTATATTTAAAAGCTAATTATACATTTTTAATTATTATTTTTAATGCACATGCAGCATTGGTGGTTTTGAAGTGTGCGTGCGTGCGTGCGTGCGTGCGTGCGTGCGTGCGTGCGTGCGTGCGTGCGTGCGTGCGTGCGTGCGTGCGTGCTTGCGTGCGTGTGTGCGTGCGTGCGCTGGCTGGTGCTATGTGAAACAGCAGCATTTACTTCGTGCAGCAGCAGCTCCAACACGCACATGCACTCTAAAACGCATTGCTACTCCGATCGAGATGAAAATTGGGAGCGTTGGCCCTGAACTGGTTAAAACATGTCCCAAAATTTAGGCTGCCACTTGACCAGGATAACCCCTATTTTTTGACAATTAAATAAATAATCCAACATCTTTTATAAATAATGTTTGTTCCGAGATAATTTTAGATACTGACCTGGATTGTAAATTGAATTCTACTAAAGTAGATTTAACATTGAATCGACGGCGCTTCTCATTATAGATGGTGAATATATAGCGTATATATACATAATCATATTCGTACCAGGATAGTTATGGAATGTGACACGCATAGTAAACTGAAATGTTATAAATTGGTTGTTAGGATTCGAATCACTCCAACTATGTATGTTGCATTATCGCCTCACTGAGCACGGTGTAATATCTGGAAGATTAACTTTTTATAAATTATCCTGCGAGACGTTAATTATTAATTAATTTGTACCTGGTTGACTGTGTGTTTTAAATACGCCTGATCGCTGCATTTATTTCTCAGCCCATGCTCGCCTGAGCTTTTGTAATCTAATGGTATACTGTTGAGCTGTGTGCTTGTAATTTTAAAGAGAAACATCAAGTAGTAGTTTTTATTATTGGCACGCATTAGTTCTATGAACGCTGTCTTTGACGACGCACTGGCACTAGGATCTAGCTCATTCATCATCTGGAATGTAATTTTACCTTTTACAATTTTTTTCCGACCCGAGTTAGGTTCGAACCTGGTACGTCTATGACAACTTTCGCCTGGCAATTGGGAGGCGAGTGCTCTACCACCAGACCACCATCCAGAGGACAATAATCCTCTTTCATTTCTCATATTGTATGTTAAGACAAAAGGGATTATCCCCCTTGTATCTGATAGGCCTGAGTCTACATTTAGGCCACAAGGCCATTTTGTCTGCAGACATTTAATCCAGAATTATTCTCTGAGAAGTCGGCATTTTTCCGTTTCTTCTTCTGTATCTAAAATTGTCGTCTGTTCAATTGGTAAGATTTCCAAATCCTGGTGGATAAGATTGTCTGGCAGATTGAAATGCTCAGCTACACTAGTGTCCTCATTCAGGTTTATGTCGGATATATGCCTAGTAGCACGCACTCTGAATGTACCTTTTGTTTTCCCTATATATAGTTTTTGAAGGCCTGCATGATAGTAAGTAAATTACATTTTCTGATTCGCAATCCAGGCATGATTGAATTTGGAACTTGTCTTTTGTTTGAAAGATAGTAAAGCTATCTTGGTTCGGGAGAAATTTGTCTCATTTACACCTAGTTTTTCCACTTTTCATGGAGTGTCCCCTCCTAGGGACTGGTTGGTTGTGGCTAATCTTAGTGGTGGCCTGATCTGTTGGGTTATATTGTTTATATGTTATCTTCTGTAAGGTGTCCGACTTGATTTTCCGAAGTTGGCGGGTGGAGTAGCCTCCTCTTGTTTTAAGTACATAAAATAAGGTTGAACATGATGCATTTAGACCCTCTTTATCGCTAGAGTTCCTATGAAATCGAATGATTTGTGATTTTACTAGTCCTTCGAAAGCGTGTGGCGGGTGAACATATTTTTTGTGGAGTAGCTGGTGTGAATCTGTGGGCTTGAAATAAACCTTATGATCTAAATAACTGGATGCACTTAATGTAGTGCCTCTGTGCACCGTTAGGTCTAAGAAGTCAACTGAGTTTTCACTGATATCTGCCTTAAGTTTGATATTGGGATCATGACTATTTAGAGTGAGTAAGAATTCTGTGACGGCGCCTTTTGAGTGTGGCCAAATTAAGAAGATGTCATCCCGATACCTGTTAAAGTTAAGAGGGCTTTTATTGCACTTTTTAAGGGCTACGTCTTCCCATTCTGCCATGTAGATATTTGCGAAACTAGGGCTAAAATGTCTGATCTGAGGGTAGATATCTCCATAAAACTCAAAATCATTGCCTTTTAGACTAAATTCTAATAGGGACAATATTTCTGTATCAGGACGCTGTATATCTGAGTATTTCTTAAAGGCCCGCCGGACCGAGTTCATACCATTTTCAATAGCAATGTGTGTGTACATTGAATCGACATCTAGCGTTATTAGGAATGCATTAGGTGGGACTTTCTTCTTCTTTCTTTCTTCTTGTCGTTCGCTGATCATACCGCCAGTCCTGTAAGTGACTATCGACATGATCATAAGCGTTAAGTGCATGGATCCATGGTTTATTAGAGTGCGCCGTGCGGCCTGGAACCTCCGTCTTCAGCACTCGAGGTTTCTGTCAGGGTTACCTCACCCTTACCTCCTTTAGTCGCCTCTTACGACACACAGAGGATATGGAAGGTGTATTCTAAGCCCCACCTACAGGGCATAGGTGGGACTTTCATTTGGGCCAGTTTTGCTAGGAAATCCTCAGTGTTTTTTTAGAAAGCTTGGGTGCCTATTAGGAATGGGTTGTAGATGATAATCGATAAACTCGCTGATTCTGTATGATTCAGAGCCACAGTCTAAATAATCGGCCTACCAGGTGGTGTCATTTGAATCATCGAAGAGCTTATCGGTTTGTGAATTTTAGGCAGTAAGTAGAATGCACGTGGCTTGGAATAATTTTTGCCACACAAGAACTTAAATTGCTTTTTACCGATCTTATCCTTTTTTAGTAGTGCCTCAAGAATTTCATTAAATATGCGATGGTTCAGGATGTAGTAGTAGTAGTAGTAGTAGTAGTAGTAGTAGTAGTAGTAGTAGGAGTAGTAGCAGTAGCAGTAGCAGCAGCAGCAGCAGTAGTGGTGCTGGTGCTGATGGTGCTAGTGGGTAGTGGTAGTGGTAGTGGTAGTGGTAATGGTAGTAGTAGTAGTAGTAGTAGTAGTAGTAGTAGTAGTAGTAGTAGTAGTAGTAGTAGTAGTAGTAGTAGTAGTAGTAGTAGTTGTAGTAGTAGTAGTAGTATTTTGCTTGGTCTTTTAGGAAACACTGGTTCATCTTTTTATTGAATGCCATGTAGTGTCGCGATTCTGAGCTTATACAGAGAATATCTTAGTCCATCTAAAGATACCTAGAATCAAGATTAATAGCTAATAATAATAATAATAATAATAATAATAATAATAAATTACGTATTCAAAATCACGTGTCCTAAGCCGTCACAGTCATTGGTTAATGTTTTTATCGGTCGTAGGCTATTGTGAATATCTGAGTCTAGGTGTTCTATTAAAATCAAATGGAACATTCGCCAGCTGTAAAACAAGAAACTGTATGCAAGGAACAAAAGCTATGTACTTGTTGTTAGGTAAAATAAAGCAGCATGGCATACCGATTGATTTACAAACAATACTCTTCGATACTATGATTGCGCCAATATTACTATACTGATCAGAAATTCGGGTCTTTGAGAACATCACACAAGTAGAAACATATCAACTAAAGTGCTTTAAAAATACACTCCACATGAAGAAAAGTACACCAAATGTGATGGTATATGGAGAGCTATGGCAATTTCCGCGACACATCAAAATAAAATGCAACATGGTAAGATTCTGGGTGCTTATGGCGAGAAGAAATAAACAAATTAAATGGATTGAAACGAGCAAATCTATTTTAGAAAGAATTGAGAAACAGAACATATGTGTAGAAGAGAATATAAACTGCAAAGAAATAGTCAAACTAATAAAATACTTACTAGAACAGAAATATATAGATATGTGGAGGAGAGAAATGGAACAATCATCACGACTAATGTTCTATGAAACAGTAAAATCAGAATTCCATTTCGAAACCTATTTATTTAAAGTTACTCCCATATCACGACGCAATAAGTCTCATTTCCGCACCCTCAACCACCGGGTGAGTCGGTTGGTGGATGGGTGTGTGGGTGTGTGGGTGGGTATGTGGGTGAATAAGTGAGTGAATGAATGACCGAGGGAGTGACTAGGCAAGGAGGTGAGAGCATGAGTGGGCGTATAATCCAGCGGGTGAGTGTGCGAATGAATTAGCGAATGAATTAATGAATGGCTAAATGAATGAACGAACGGACACATTACCAAATAAACGAATGAACGAACAACCGAATGAACGAATCAGCGAATAAACGAACGAATGAACGAACGAATAAACAACTGAACAAATGAATGGACGATTGAACGAACGAATGAGCGAGTGAGCGGACGAGCGAATGAACGAACGACTGAATGGATGAACGAACAAGCGGATGATTAAAAGAATGAACAAACTAGCGATTAAGCAAACAAACAAACAAACAAAGGAACGAACGACCGAACGAACGATGTATACATGAGTGTAGCATAGATAATTATAAATACTCACAGGTGTCGATTGTGTATTGATATTTTGCATTGGCCGGTTTCCATGTGCTCGTGTGTATCCCCTGTTATCCATTCCAACCTGTGCTGTATATACAGATCCTTGTTTGGGGCTTACACCGTATCGGTTCCCATGCATCTCTACCTCTTCATAAGATGGAGGGGGCGTCTGGTATGGTCCTTGCTGATTGCTATGCAATCCGTCTGGTTGCTGTGGATGATGTGATCTGTCTGGTTGCTGTCGTTGCTGTAAGACGTAAGCCTGCTGTGTGTGGTGTAAACCGCCTGGTTGCTGTGGTTGTTGCAATCCGTCTGGTTTCTGTGGTTGCTGTAAGCCGTGAGGGTGCTGAGGTTGTTGGTTTCCAGCTGGTTGATCTCTGTGACCTGGACTTTTATGGGAGTGTCGGGGAACAGAGTCTATGAAACGAGGAATACAATGTATGGTAATATATTACATATGCCTAACCATATTTCTTGTGAAGCAGAATATTCCACACTGACTGTACTATCTCCATGAAATATGAGAGGTGGTAAACTTATTTTATTACAATTTAACCCTTTAACACTCATGCTGGCCAAAAATAGGATTCTGTAGTCGTCATGGAAAATGACCATTTGAAAACTAATTTATCACTGGAATGACTGGCTTCGTAACCAAGCCACTCATTTCAGTGATAAATTCAAAAGATGTCTTTTCTTGGTCTGCAAATGGGCATGTTTTATCGAAAAACTTAAATTTTCTTGAATAAATTTGATGGTTAATGGGTTTAAATAGATGTCCTAGTCATCAGTAAGTTACATCACAGTAATGTGATTGCCGAAGATATGCAATGTATGAGCCATGAACATGTTATCCTGTATTGGACCAGCTTCAGATTGAGCTAGGTGTCACCCGAAAGGGGAATTAATCGGGCGTTGCGTTTTCACATTCCTATCATCAATATAAAAAGAAAATTTCAGTTAAACATGCATTACGGCTGACTTTGCGAAACACAGGTCACTTTCAAAGTAATCGATGGTCGCATTTGTGGCTTGAACTAACCAATTACTGACTAAACCATTACATGATGCATATTATATTAAAGTTCACTAACATGCATTACTGGAAATGTGGTCTAATTCTAGATTTTACCCCCATTTCTTAATGTTTCTTAATCCCTGGTGACTTAGCCTATGTTGATGTACATAAATCATCAAACGATGCACTTTATTACTTCATTTCAAAATATAAAATGTTGCATATCAAGATGAAGCTTATCTAAAAGCATTGTCGGAATTATCCTTTACTCTTTGTTTGCAGTCTGTCTTGATGTGTTATTATATGCTATTGTATGTTAAATCTGAGTGAAAATATGTATATGTTGTTAGAAGCTTGCACCTTTTGGTAAACAAGATTTCCCTTTAATGATCTGATCTTTTCTAGCGGAACCTAGATCGATGTGAATAGGCTGAGGTTTTCACATATGTTATGGTCAACATATATATTAATACATTTTTGCATGTTTTATTTCAGATATCACAATGATCTTGCGATGTGTAACCCATTATAAATCACAAAAACGTGAATACATCGAACTAATAGTACATTCACTAAATGTCCATTCACAGTTGCGGGAAGCAAGGCAAATTAGGATTGATCAGGATGGTGCAAATGAACACAAGGAACAAACTTTATTTTTGTAATCACCTGTAATTCATGGTGTTCATATTATGAATGTGTGAATGTTTGGAAGTCATGAATCAACCCATTCTAGCATTCTGTCATAAGTCCCAGTTGTAAATCGTGTCCAAATAGAACCGTGATATAGAGATACCACGTCTGGACCCACAGTATCCTTATTGAATGTAAATATTGACCATGGGAGAATCGTGACTGGTTTGGCATGAATATGTGAAAATTGATAGTGGTTGATGGCTTAAGAATCGTATAGTAGTTATGTAAATAATAATCAGAGCGTACATGCTAGAATGTTATTTTTTGGCACATCCGGCTTGTATTACCATGCAAGAAGCCATGCTACATAATTCGATGTGACTACGATGCACCAAGAATAGGTGCATCAAGTTTGTTATTTGGTCTGTCTGCAAACGTGATACATGAAATGTCACCTTCATCAGCGGAAACAGTGTGAATGTTATAAGGGTAGTTTTACGATGATGATTTCAAGTATACAATTATTTAGCTGTGGCAATCTAGCCGATCATTTTAATGCATAAATTATTCTAGTTGTGTCGATTCTGCCCATAATTCCAGTTTGTAATATACGTTAGTAAATGTCATACAGTTTAAATGCAAGTGCTTAGGTTATGTCAAGACTGTCTTCAAGAGCCCGTTCCTTTGGTAGACAGTAATATAAGTGATTCAACCGGCACAGGCTGATCATAGAACTATTGGGCTCATCCATCAGTCGCTCAAGGCGATGATCACCTCCTCGCTACTTTACAACATCGCAGGATACTGTCACAGTGGTCGCTAAAAGCTCAGGGGTGTAACCTAGTGACGTCAAACAGTTTAGTACGAAAAGACAGAATATAAAATTCGCATTTTAGAAATAAAAATGCACAGTGGCGAGCCTGCTAGCATGGTGATGATGCGGACAGCTGATTACCACAAGCAGCACACTCATTATATATAAAATGACAATCAGCGTGAGAGTAGCATAGATGGTGCGCTGATCGATTCCACATAAAAGTACCAATTTTCAAGAACATTCAATAGTAACCAGGAATGATGACACAACAGAGAGATGCTAACGAGTCATACACGACCTGCAGGATATAGTGATGGGTCTGATGAAGGATATCCGGAAAAACATGGGGGGAAAGGAGATGTGGGAGCATGTAAAGTGTACTCGCCTATGTAATGGATTGGTTCATAGATGTATGAATATGTTGAACAAGGTGAGGACGCGTAGGCGGATTTTCCATGATGTTTGATAGAGGAAGACTGAGTAGTTTCCCCTTGGGTCGGCGTGCATAATACCTAGACCACTGTTGTCTCTACCTGCTATCTATGTCAGAGTCGGCATTGAACTCTCTTTCTGGGTTCTACTAGTTACTGAAATGCTGTGGCTGTTAAGCTGTGCTTCAAAGTCATTCCTATCAGGAAGGCTTGCTCCCAGCTCTTGGAGGATCCATCGCACTATGTAATACACATTGAATCTCAGACAGCTGGATATGAGTACTGCTTCAGGGTGTGGGAATGAAGTAAGCCTGTGCTAACCCCATATCCAGCTGTGGCACATCACATGTCAAGGTTCCGCTGTTGGTTCCAGAATGACAGATGTGGTCCTACCATCCAGGTATGAGCTCTCTTTACTTCCTTGTTGGTGATCATGAGAGTAGTCAGTGATCATGGATTGATGGAGAACCTGGTGGGGAACTGTCCATCGACTGTGATGTCGATTTGTGTTAGGTCTGGTATGTCATCCAACAGACCCTGTCGCCAGCCATAGGGAGTACTCGGGAGGAGTGATTGGGTCTAGATGATGTTCATGAGATTCAGTGGGCATGCCATCTATACTAGTCGTCTTAAAGCTGTTTCATATGTAACAGACTAGTTGGCATTAGACCTGCGATGAAACATTGCTATAGCCTCCTGTTTTTATGTGGCTGACTTTGGGTTTCTCAGTGCGATACAGGGTTTGGATTTTCAGAACATGGTAGTACTTGAGGATTAGACGTGTTAGTCCTAGTGCTGTATCACCCGTAGGAGCAGCTGATGAGTCATTGTTGGATTCGTCGTGATGGGCCTGGCGAACCATGCAAGATGTATGGTGTGGAGACAGACTTCTCTTAACCACCAGTCATCCAGCTCCTGCTCCGTTGCCAATAGCTTTCAAAGCTGTGACATCTGAAAATTCACATTGTCCCTCTGACAGTACTCCCAATGTCGTTTGGCGTTCTTGCATTTATGCTCCTGTACCATCTCCTTTTCCGTCTGTAGTATGTTTGACTCAGCGCCTGAGTGTTCTGTTTATTTGTCAGATAAGTATAGTTCCTCTCTCTCTCTCTCTCTCTCTCTCTCCTCTCTCCTCTCTCTCCTCTCTCCTCTCTCTCTCTCTCTCTCTCTCTCTCTCTCTCTCTCTCCCTCTGCAGGTATGCATTTCCCATTTATCAACCCCATCATAGTCAGGTCGTTTCCTTGCCATGCTGTCACACATTTAATATTAATTCTCCCGCTGCAGTCGCCCGCTTTCCTGTCAGCAAAGCATTTCCTGAAATATGCAGCTGGACCATTGCGAAGTAGCCATGGGCTATTCTATCCCCTTGCTACGCGGTACTTTGTCACACGTCTGTCAATTGATCATGTTCCCGCCATTTTAGAGCAGCAGACATATAATTGGCAGGGTTATATCCTTCAGTTTAAACCCTCCTTTAAAGGATGGTGCCAATATTTGCCCACTCAACATACCTCGCTGATTTAGTGGATGCACACGATATGTTGAGCTACTCTCCGATCTGAAAGATTTCCCAAAGATGCATCTGGGTCGAGACAGGGATGGTGCCAAGAGTGTGTTCCGCTATGATTTCCCAAAGAAAGATTTCATTCTCGAGCCCATGATAGAGCAGGCAGAGGACGATGTGGAAGATGCTAACATCTTGAATCCTGACCTTAGCTTTCAAGTTGTAGATCCGGCTATGAAGCATATCCCACCTATGTCACGTGATGGTGTGCTGTAGATCATGGCGAAGTAACTACAGAGAAAAACTAAGTCTGCTATCATGGTGGAACTGGTGGTAAATTGTAGCCTTCGATCCCTTTATATAGTCCACTAGCAGTCATTGATATGCAGATAATGACACTCTAATACTGTGAAAAAAGATGTCAAGGTCCGAAAACTTTATAGCCGTGGTCCATCTTTTCTAACTTCTATAGGGCAGGATGGCACAGCTCTAGCATGGGTGAGTCATAGAGTTGGTATCACCAGAGGGCAACTCCTGCTGCATCGTCCATTTAATGGACAAGAACAAGCTATTAATATCCAAAAGGGCATCCTGCAGATATGAGGTGTGTTCTACGCATCGAAGTCGAAGGCCTTCGTAACGCTGCCCAAGCATGTCGGACTCATCAGTCCACAGACAACCATATCGTGATGGAACTGCACATTCTCGTTCATCTTAAGATGAAGCAGTTAGCATCCATCCCAGATTGGCTAAAGATCGGCCCCGAGGCTGGTACAGAGATCGACCTGATGCATATATTTCTCTACAGATTCACTCTGTTTAGTTTAACCGTTCGTCTATAGTCATGGCCTTGATCTTCATTCTACTTGCAGCCATGTTATGTAATGCCACTGGACAACAGACTGCCATGATATTGGATGCCTAGTGGACACATTTCCGAGACGCGCCCCAGTACAATACCCACCATGATCATCTGCAGAAAAATATATATGATCGCAGTCACCCCAGTGATATTGACTCTGTCTCCTACTTCTATGGTGTGCAGAGGGCGGGGCAGGCTTGTCTGCTGTCGAGACGATATACATTCACTCGACATCAGATAGGCACTTTAGAATTCTACAGAGTGAGTGTTGGATGAACCAGTGTGCAATATTATCATTCCAATGCGACACTGGCATGGACTACGTATTTGTTTCAGCAGCTTGTTCGAGATAGTCTTGATCTAACTCGATAGAAGTCTCTACACCTAAGCAGCAGATCAATACCAGATAACCTTTATACTGATGTAGTCGTTTCATTGCCATTGCAGCCAATTGATAACATCTGACCTCAAATTGGCGTACTATTGACGACCCTCTGTTCTGTAACTGGTCTACTACTGATGGGAATGTTCAGATCGGTGAACTTCTCCATCTCTCAAGCGTTTGATTTGCATAGTTGCCCAGGTCACATAATCACCCCAGTATATTTTTGGCGTATTGCAGGGAATACACCATACATATAGCTCCATAGTTCTTCAGAATAACACATGGATATTAGTACACAAAGCTGATCACTGGTATGCCACCATGGATGCTTGTCTTTAAATAGGAGTTTGCGTATGTCTAAATTACCTACACAGGATAACGGATAAAAATCTGCATGCTTCTAGACTTCGTTACTTACGTGCCAATATATACAATCAGTGATACAGATAAACGGCCATGTGACAAGCATGCACAGACACACGCACGTGCACGCATGGACGGTAGTATCAGACCTATATCTTGATGAGTGTGTGTTATATAACTTTTGGTTTTATAAGGGAACATAATTATAGGCATATCGTTTGGGGTAAACATTGATTGGGCATGCAGATATCACAGACGAATTATCACCTCGTATACTGTGGGCTTTTTTTTAACTCTATATACTATGCATTGGCAGATTTTTGTTTCAATAGATATATATGCGTGCTGCTGCATATATGGACATGTGTATATAGGCCTATTATTTTGCCTTTGAGATATAGGCGGTTGCCATTATTTCACATCAAACCGACCAATCTAATGGACCTTTCCTTCTTTAGCTATACCCCGCCCATCTCTATCTAATCTCCGCCCACACCTCGATCGTGTTAGGATCGATCGATCTCTGAACCCCCTGACTATAAATTTCTAGAAAATTCTACACATAAGCTGTTGAATATTTTGAAACTAATTTGACTGGGTGCTGGTGACAGCAATAGCGCCCAGTCAAATTAGTTTCAAAATATCCAACAGCATGTTTATTAAATAGTAGAGACATACAATTTGTACAACGTGTCAGACCATTAAGAGTTAAAGACGGGCCGTATAGAATAATTTATGACGTAATGATTATGACGTCATCCTACACGCCGCTTAGCTGATTATGACGCCACGTGACGTCACTACTCTGGAAATGGCCATTATCTCATATTTGAAATACTACCTCTTGGTGTAGATGCGTTAGATAACATATAATATAGGAGCATTCAATGAAGAGACGCCCATGTGTGACCGCCGTATCCAAGGTAAACAATAGCATAGCAGCGGCGTTCATACGTGAACACCATGTGTCCAACAAGTAAAGTAGGTGCCGTATCCAAGGTAAACAATGGCATATATAACAATGGCGTGGATACATGAACATCTGTGTTCAACAAGGAAAGTAGGTGCTTGCACTAAGACTGCCGTATCCAAGGTAAACAAGAGCATAGCAACTGTGTTCATACATGAACGTCATGTGTCAGTGTTAGCTTCATAATACATACATTACAAGTAACTTACACATACAGACACACACGCACGTGCACGAATCTGTTCATAGTGGTGTTATCAGCTGATACTAGACCACCTGTAACATCTTATCCGTTTAATCATTTGTTGTCAGACGAGTTTACTGATAGCTGACGTTCCTGTATGAACGCGGTTGTTAAGCTATTATTCTGCAAAGTATTTTTAATTGTAAGCTAATAGTATTGATGGTGACACGACCACCACGATTACTACCAACAACGACGATAATACAGCGACCAGAGCACCACGCTCGGTACGACCACCATTAACACGACCACGATGCTGGCTACAAACAATGATGATGCGACGACACGACGGCTACCATCAATGAAGAATGACCACACGACGAATGGGCCTCATCATTACGCCACGCTTTTCGAAGAAGAGCGGTGATTATGCCATGTAGCCCATGTACGTGTGCGTGTGTGCGTGTGCGTGCGCGTCTGTCTTCATGTCTTCAGTATGTGTTTTTCTAAATGTGAGTTTAGACACGATAACGCTTGCCTTACCATGTGTTATAGATGGGATACTTGAGCAGTCTGTGAGTGGCTTTTCGCCTTTGTGTTGTCGGAGGTGAGATTTCCCTACTATTTACCCTACCCTGCCAACCAGATGCTTCTGTTCTACCCCACTCGTGGGGACCGGCCTGTGGGTGGGGTCAGCCCAATGAAGTAGAGCAACTGTTGTCTGGGCGATGCACTAGGAACACACATGTTATAGATGAGCACCTTGGTGTGGCTGTGAGCGACATTCTCATATGGCTTATGGAATATGAGATTGACGCCGCCCTGCCAACCAAACGTTTCTGCGCTACTACTATTATTATTTTTATTATTATTATTATTCCACTACATCAAGGAGGTCGTGGTCCAGAACTGGGGATGGGGTCCGGCCTGGGGTTGGGGCCTGGCCAAGTGGCATCGACCAGATGTCATATGTGTGCTGTGTCTCGTAAACGCATGCTATAGCTGGGAGTTGCTTTCTACCCTGTGGCTAGTCTGGCCTGATTTCCTTTGTTTGACTGCTCTGTGGTGAGATTTTCCCACCCACCATCCAGTAAGAAAGGGCCCAGCCTTCCTACTTTTCTATATCATTACCTTTTTAATATAATCTTGAATACGGCGAGTATACAGGGAGAATGGATAGAAAACACAATAATACATATCTAGAAACAAAATGTGGACCTAACCGAACCGAACATCGATCGACACATCACTCTAAGCTGCCTAGGAAAACTCTTCACCTCAATCCTAAGCAGACGAATTGATAACTTCATAAACGAGCAAGACCTACTTAAGGAAAATTAGACTAGCTTTAGAAAAGATTACTCTAGACTAGACCATGTGCTATCGTCACCAATATAAATATTTCAGAAAAGAAAGACAGAAATACATTGTGCCTTTATCGCTTTCAAAAAAGCATTTGATAGTGTATGAAGAAATGAGCTATGGGTAAAATTACATGCACATATGGTCTCGTTGACGCTGCGTAGCCATTATTTTTTTTACTGTACGTTAAAGTCATAAGCGTTAATATTTTTTACAACTTTTGGGCAAGATATAATTGTCATTGACATATATACTAACACAATTTATCATAGTGTAATGAAATTCGGAGTTGGTCAGCCTTCTGTGAGGATGTTGCCGGCAGAGCCAGGACCGCACTCTGACCGTGAGTTCACACGTACTCATTCTTGGCCTAATGACCTGGTTGGAATTCCTGCATATTCCATGGCATCTTTGCACTCACGAGACAGCTGCCATTCTCAGTTGACCTACATGTCGGATGCACTTGAAACTGCACCAAATTAGGATATAAATGATTAAATAGCGTTTCTTGAAACGCGTATTTGAGGGGCTCATTTAGACTTCTTTATGTAGAATTTATTAGGAATTCTGAATCTGCAAACCATTTTCGATTGATGCAAGAGTTAGAGAATTATGCTAGATTGAAGTGTTCAGCCTCCCGTCTAGAGGATGTTTTGGGGAAGATGCCTAGACATGGCCGATTTTGGTCACGTGGCCCATGGCCTGGTTCTTTTCTAAAGTCTGATTGGGTATTTGTGATTTCCCCCTTTTCTATAAGCTGGGAGGCGTTAACTCTGATTTGGTAATTATATGTGCTTTTCTTATCTAAGTTTGATTGCCACTGCGTGTGTAGAGAGTTGACAACTTTCCGACAGTGGGGAATAGGCATTCCATTTCATTTCAGACTGCAGCCATCTCGTTATATGGATACCATCTCGCCTCGCCCTTCGTGGTCGACGGCGCACCTCAGATGTTTAGTATGATAGAACTATAGAGTTACCGTTATTAATGGAAGAAACAACAGTATTGTACTGAGAACGTTTCATAGTTTATGGAGCTATATGTTGTAATATTTCTTTTTTACTGCCTTTCTCCGAACCTGTTGCAACTCTTCGTCACCATCCATTTTCGCCTAGACCCTCCCATCTCGAATGTGCATTTCCATGGTATAGGTCACTGGGCTTATCAGGAGCCGGATGGTCTCACTGGATCGTATCTCTATGTGCTGAATACACAATTAGATGGCGTTTTTTTCATTTTATACTTCCTCGGAATGAGTTTACTACCACTAGAGACTCTAGGTCCCGATGGTATATAGTTTGAACACTAATGTTAGTGATCTGAATCTATAGTTGTATACAATATTAGTTCTCTGTTAGCCTTTTTATCATATGAGACCGTCATTGGGAACATCACCTCACGCAAGTATTTTCATGCACAATTGTAGGCACTATTGTGATACCGACACTAAAGATGGCCCTCGTTAAAGTATTACTGTGCAGATCTGTACCAGCCATTGTCATCCCACCATTGTATAGTGGATGTTCCTGCTTCTGCAGTTCTATTTGTAGGTCACCTCTCAATAGAGTAAACCATTCCAGTGAATTGCCAGTGAATGCGAGATTCTGGTCACCAAGTCGATCAGCTTCAATTCTCTTTCATATCCTCCTTATATAGTCACTGTTTTTGGTAAAGGAAATAGGGTTCTTCATTGGTATAAGATGTTCTTTACCTTGTGGCTTTGGGACCAGTCAGTTATTAATCATCACAAATATTTTTAGTCTGTTCTTGTCTATGCCATCACTTTATATTAAACCCAATGAAATACTTTTACATTTGATCGGTATCGTAGATAAAATAATGTTTCTCCTGCCTAAAAATTGGCATTCATCCATCAAGTCAGGCCAAAGTTAGAGAAATTTATCTTACCTACATACTATTAGGTTAGACAGTTTTTCGTAACCCAGTAAGCATACCGGCTTATCAATTTTATTATATACTCGGGTCATTGTCCATTATTTAATCAACGTTATTATCTTTTAGTTACGTATATATACATGTATATCGTTATTTACTTTCCGTCATTATTCGCATGATTGTGGTTCGTCATGAAATGATACAAGAGTTTGTAATTACACTTGTTTCGTAAATTATTGCCTAATACATATTATTATACATCACTGTTAATCGGTGTTGAATTGCCACTTGAATAGTTCCCCAGGGATCAGATCGATCTCCCATTGTGAGTCTTGAGTCTAAGGATGAAAGTTGACTCCGTATCCCCTTCTCGCCCAACAATTAAAACTGGTATACTGAGTGTCAAGGAAACCGAAGTGGAGCTTCCGACGTCACAGTTGAGGTGAATCCTTTGGGTGTGAATGCGCACTCGGCCCCGCGAGAATGATTTAGTTCTGCTGACCCATTACGCAGTCGGCAAATGTCTGTGGCCGATCCTGTCCCACCCCCTCCACCACTAGGTCGAAGCTCCCGAGGGCGCCTACGTTCACAGATGATGCCTCGGGCAGATGTGTCATCATCATCGTCCGACGGGAGCAGCCACTCTGATGAGAGAAGCCGCTCCCAGTCGTCAGGTGGTGGCACACTGCCCGTGCTGCATGGCTGAAGCAGAACGACAAGGGGTGGGGAGGAAGGAGGACGGGAAAGGGCACAGCAGCCACAGCAGCAGCAGCAGCGGTGGGTGTGGTGTGCCACAATATTTTGTTAACTGTTCTTAATTAAAACTAATTGAGGATCAGGGTACTAACCACCCACAGATCGGCCTGGGTAGTGATATTATTAATCTCACTGAATCGCCATAATCTGAAGCAGACAACCATTACTCAATCGTGGGTACCATTTGTACCAACACAAAAACCAAAAATTGTCATAGATGCACTTTTCAATAATGGCTTTTGAGAAGTTCTTGAAATTGGGCCTGGTGTCAAATTAGCCGACTTTTTTTTAAACTCCAAAAGTAACATTCTACAATTTATTGAGAAAACTGGCTGGGCAGCAAACTCAAGATTATTCGACGCAGTTGACGCAGCAACCTCTGAAGTATAAAAATTATAAAAGAACGCATTGAAAATGTTAAATTTTCGAAAAATTATCAAAATGTGTCATATGAGGAATGCCAAGTTTTGACTGTATTGCGCAAAAACAACAACATTGTCATTAAACCTGCTGACAAAGGATCTGTTGCTTTAATAATGCTTAAAGACAACTACATCTGTGAAGTGCATCATCAACTCACTAATCTAAAACATTGCCAAAAATTAGACGAAACATTTTGGCAAAATAACTGCGGTAAGTTTAATTAAATTCTCCAAAATATGGGTGATAACAAGAGTTTAACACAAACGCGGTTTAAATACCTTGTTGCAAAACGAGAATAAAAACCAGGTACATTTTATCTGTCACCCATAATTCATAAATCTATTGATTCTTGGTCAGATCCTATGACACCACCAAGACCTATAATATCGGATTGTGGTTCTGAATCCTATAGGATCAATGAAATCATTGATTATCACCTACAAACAATTGCGAATAGACATATCAGCTTTTCGAAAAATACTGAGACTCATATCTCAGAGTCTGAGGCGCCAAATTCACTTTTAGTTACACTCGACATCGATACTATGTACAGGAACATGGACATCGAAAAGGTATGAAATCTGTTCGTAAAGCATTTGAAAACTACCCAGATAACAATAGATTCTATTCGCATCAATTACTACACGAGAAATCTTTCCATCCGCCTCAGACCTTTAAAGAAATTGTAAAATCACAAATCGTCAGTTTTCCAACAAATTCGAAATTCATCACAATCATCCAATTATAGGCATATGACAGTCGCGGAAATGTGAAAAGAGGAGATGTAAATTGGACCTACATCTTCCAAATCAACAAATATTTAGGAGCTTTCAGAACAAAGACAAATTCCAAATTCAGCTAATTTAGATTGCGATTTCGAAAACGTCATTTATGTAATATGTTATAAATATGCCAAACACAGAATGTCGGTGAAACTAAATGCCCTTTAAGATGACGAGCATCTAGACACATGTGGGATATTAGACATGAAGCAGACACACGTGTCGCCGAATACTTTAACCTAGCTGGTCATTCAGTCGTTCGGGACTTGGAAATTATACCTATTGAATAACCACCTCTCTAATACTGGTGAAGAAACTGATAAACAATGGAAACTTTTTTGGCTCAATCAATTAGAAACAAAATGGCCGAGGGTATAAATGTTGACCCAGGTATTGCTGATCAGCGTCAAATAATTCAATTCAAATTTTGAAAGATGAATATCATAAATTGCAGGATAATTTAAGACAACCTCTCAACTTGCGAATCTACTACCAAATATCTTGGTAAAAAAACTTCTGAGCCAGCACCGTAACCATATTAGTACCTACCTACATACGTTTTCTTCATCATTATCATCATCACCTTCTTCTTCTTCTTCTTCCTCCTCTTCTTCTTCTTCTTCCTTTTCCTCTACTACTACTACTACTACTACTACTACTACTACTACTACTACTACTACTACTGCTACTGCTACTACTACTACTACTACTACTACTACTACTACTATTACGACTTATTTTTTCTTTTTTTTTTGTTGAAAATCCGACGCTGACGCAGTCGGATACACTTCACGTGGGAACTCCTTGAAAAAGGCTTGCAAACCCCCATAAAAAATCGGATGAAATAGCAGGCTTTATTACTAGAATAACAATACAAACCTAACATATCAAAACAGTGCAAGCTAAAACACTCTATTATCATATACCACAACCGTGGCATAACTACATAGAAAACATAATTAATAAAGAGCTGATAACATAACATAATTCAACAAAGCCATTACTATTTGCACACCGTGTAGTAGTAAGCCAAAATTGTGAGCATAGCTAACCAACAAGTGGTAAAGCGACTCATCAATAATTAGCAGGAAGCTACTGCTACTCATTGACGCCATTGAGCCGATTCATGACCGGCATGCTAAGTAGATCATATGTAGTTTAACGTAGCACACCATATAGCAGTATGGCCAAATGGCGAGTGCAACTCGCCAACAAGTGGCGAGGTGACTCGTCAATAAGTAACAAAAAGTCACTCATTGACGCCAGTTAGCCAATTCTTAAATTCCCAGCGGACGTAGTAGCCTTTATATAATATAATGCACAAAGCAAAATTATACAAACTATGACTACCTAGATGGCACTTTGGGTTCACATTCTAAATTTACTTCATTGTAAGATTTTGCAAATTACCCTAGAACAAATACACCCACAGTAAACATTTACAACAGGATGTTAATAGTATATATGTAAGGTGTCATACTATGTTAACCTAATGAACTCGAAAGTCGGATCACCTCCAGAATATTGACGCGAAGCTCATTTGATATTTAAAAATACTGATTCCCAAGGTTAGGTTATTCGTCAAAATTATCATCTCCTAAGACAATAAAATTTTAAAATAAAGTCAATTAAATTAAATAAAATACCAAATATCATTATACAACAAGCAGCGAGTGTGCTAGCTTATACAAGTTCTGCTTCTGCTATTTTTAGATACCCATGTTCAATTGATACTAGGCCAGTTTTGCACCATATATCTTTAAATCTACTTTCTTTTCCATGTTCCACTAGCCTGTAAAACTCACAATGAATGCAGTTTATCAACAATGATCGAAATATAGCTTGTATGGCTCTTTGGTGGTTGTTTCCTGTCTTATCTCTGGCCTCTGAACACCGATGCTTCCAAATGGTTCACACTCCTACAGATAACAGGGTTACTAACAATTCTTTCTCCTTGCTATTAATGATTCGTCCGATAGTTGAGCAATCGTTGAACATAATTGTTTCAGTCATTAATTTCACATATTTGATTCCAAATTTAGCAAGGGGCATATTGATATATACCCAAAAGCCTGTAGCTATACAACACTATGTAAACAGATGGCTTATTGTTTCCTAATCAGTATTATATAATAATCTCCGGTCTGTTCTTGTTATTTTGCACATATAAGTCAGATGGCCAACCCATAGCCTTCGATAGAGTAATCGCCATGCCAGGTCCCGTGCGTTTGCCGGTAGACAAGGTAGATGTATTGTTTTCCACCCATTTTTCCAGTTCTTTGGCGTGCATCCTAAAGTGTTCCAATGCCTAACTGCAATAGGAGACTGTCTCCGACTTTGCATTAGCATTCCATACCAGGCTCTAGATGCCATATTGTATATTATATGCTCTGACTTAAATACTAATGTTGGTTGCAACGTATCTCTGTTGCCATGTGCTTTCAGCAATTTGAACCATTCACCAGGTATTGCATTCTTTATTCTAAGAAATAAGCGATGGGCATCAATATGCCTCATTGATGTTGCTCTTGCTACATCCTGCATCGCAATCCAATTGCGAGATTTTGGATTAACCAAATCACGTAAATATTGAATGCCATTTATGGCCATAGAGGGCAAATATAAAACAGCATCATTATCAGGAATCAACTCGTTGCCCCAAATACGTTGCTCTAAGGCATTTTCCCAACAACCGGGTTGTGGCATTGATCGTGTAAATATCTTTAAACCTTCGAGCTGTTCTTTATATACGTTTGGTATCTTCTGATGGTTAGGTGGCAGTTTATTGCACAAAAGTAAACATTCTACTGGAAATGGAACTACGTACCATTGTAGAAGTGTCCTTGCAACACTTGACCAAGATGAGTTTGAAGTGAAAAACTTATTCAAGAATTTCAGTTTTAGCGAAGCACACTTTGCTAAAACAGTAACCAAATCCAGGCCTCCATCATGCTTTTCATTGGTGAGGACTGACCGCGATACTAAATGCGCTTTGTCCTCCCATACGAAGGACAAAAGTAACGTGTTGATCTTTGACTCTACTGATTTGGGCATATGAACTACAGAAGCGGTATACCACAGCACTGATAAAATGAAATTATTGAGGACAAATGTCCTGCCAAATACAGTTAGGCGACATCGTTTCCAATTTACTAATGCACACTTTAGCTTGGATAGCCTTTCTTCCCAGTTTATTATTACATCCTGTTCTCTACTAAAGTAAATACCAAAAATCTTTATGACATCATCGGCCCAGTTAATATCCATAACATTGTCAGTTCTGTCCTCCCAAGCACCCAAAAATAATCCGTTAGATTTGTCTTTATTGACTTTAAGCCCTGATGCCTTTTGAAAATCTGATAATACTCCATTTAAAATTCTAAAATCTGAATTTTTACCTGCAACACAGTCGTATCATCTGCATATTGAGACACCTTCAGTGGCCTTTCTATGCCACGTATACATATTCCTTGAAAATCTTTACGTTGACTCAATGTGGCCACAAATGATTCCATAGCTATGACGAATAGAAGTGGAGACAATGAGCAACCCTGTCTGACACCGCGTTCCAACACTACAGGTTCAGATAGATAATTATCTACTAAATAGCAACTTGTTATATCAGTATATAAAATATTGACCCATTTAATAAATCTGGAACCAAAGCCAATATGGTCTAAAGACTAAAACAAGAAATCCCATTCAAGTCTGTCAAACGCCTTCTCGTTATCAAGTGCTATTATTGCTGCTGGGATGCAATCCTGTTCAACTAATTGAATAAGGTCTCGTATAAGCAATGTGTTGTTTAATATCATTCTTCCTGGTACAGAGCATGTTTGATCATCATCAATTACTTTGCCTAGGACTGCGCCAAGTGTTAATGTTAGTGCCCGAATAATAATCTTATAGTCTACACAGAGTAGAGAGATGGGTCTATAATTCTGTATTTTATTTCTGTCACCCCTCTTGTATATAAGCCGACCATATGCTTGAGCCATCGATGGATGGAGATGCCCTTGCTTCTTCTTTCTTCTTTTCGTTCGCTGATCATACCGCCAGTCCTAAGTGACTATCGACATGATCGTAAGCGTTAAGTGCGTGGATCCATGGTTTATTAGAGTGCGCCGTGCGGCCTGGAACCTCCGTCTTCAGCACTCGAGGTTTCTGTCAGGGTTACCTCACCCTTACCTCCTTTAGTCGCCTCTTACGACACGCAGAGGATACGGAAGGTGTATTCTAATCCCCACCTACAGGGCATATGCCCTTGCTTATAAATGCTATCTGCTATTTCTTCTAATACTGGACCAAATATGTGCCAGAATGTTTGATAAAATTCGACTGGAAGTCCGTCGCAGCCCGGAGACTGTTCTAACTTCATACCTTTGAGGGATTTTGTCAAATCATCAATTGTTAGTGATTGGTCACAACTTTCGCGACATGCATCTGGAAGTCTTTGCATTATATTAGCTAAAATATCTCTAGTTGCAGTTTCATCACTTCCCTCAGATTTATACATTGATTTCTAAAATTTGGATACTGTTTCCATCATCTCTGCATTTGAGGACACTGATACACCATCATTAGTCTTCAGTGAGCGCATTAATTTCTCTATACCTCTTGCTTTTTCCAAGTTACAAAAGTAACGTGTAGGCTTTTCACCCTCGGTGTGCACTTGTGCTCTTGATCTTATTTTGGCTCCATCAAACTGATATTGCTCTATTTCATTTAGTCTACCTTTTAATTTAACTAATAGTTCATAATAATTATATTCTCCATCATTAATTTTCTTATTAATTTTACACACCGACCACTGAAGCGCCTTTTTACGCTCTCGCATTTCTTGTGATTTCCTGATGGAATACTGCCTTGAAATATGCTTCAGGTCAGATTTAACATCCTCCCACCAGTCTGTTATACATTCATACAAACTTCTTTTTTCATCCCAATGCCTTCAACAACTTTATACACATTTGCGATAGCAACTATCTCATAACAACGCTACATTGAGTTTCCAAAATTCATCTCCTCATTTGATCCAGTCAGCATTGTCTGAAGATACTGGTTTTATGTTAGTTTTACACATGTAACCTTTGAATGATCGTTCTACATAGATCCTGTCCAATCCGGAGGCTTTCTTTCTATCGGTTGAAAACCAAGTAACGTCCCTGCCCTCTGGATTTTCAATGCGATAAGTGGCTAACAACCTTTTATATTCACAGATGTGTTTCAAAATATTATGAGATGTGTCATTAAAATTAGAGCTAGCGTTTCTGTCTTTAACATCATCTAATATGCAATTAAGGTCACCGCCCATAATTAGGTTTTCAGGCGTTCTGTCATGAATTATTGTGGAAACATCATTTAGAAATTCACGACGCAATTTATGAGAGATTGGCGCATAAAGGCGCATCAAATTTAAACTTGTGTTTAGTACATCAATTGATACACAAATCCATCGTCCATTTGTATCTGATGACGACGATACAACATCAACATACTTGAGACAGCGGGGCAGATAAGAATGGCCACTCCAGCGCTATTATCTTGTGATAAAGAATAAAAGATCTGCCCTTTTGAAATATCTTTGAGAGATTCATACACTTCAATTTTATTAATTTTGGTCTCTTGTAGAAAAGCAATATCAACTCGCTCATTTGCCAATTCTTCAGGCAAATGGCGCTGCTTGAATTCGGTATTTAATCCTCTGCAATTGATGGTGCAGATAATCATAATTTATCAAAATGATGTTTACAACCACCATCATTAGATTAACTTGATTTGGGTTTTTTAGCTCGTTTCTTAGACCATTTACCTAATTTTCCTACCAATTCAATGTTTCCCAGTTCTACCACAGACAAATATTCGTATTTGGAAATATCAGAATCATGGTGCAGTAGACGATATTTCATGCCTCTCGCCGTTACATATGGCACTAACACTTCACCCACTTCTGATCGGTACATTTCCATTTCATCTTTCATCTGTGAACTCTGTGTTTGAATGGACACATCTGATTCTGCAACTGTCATTGTATCATCATCCATATCATTTGCTTCAATCTCAGATTCTGAGCTAGTGTCATCTTTATGACGCTTATTGCTACTTAAGTTACATTTGGGAGGAGCGTCATTTACCATATCTTCAAGCTGACTTAAATCAAGTGGGCTTAGTGGAAACCCGACTGAACTTTCCGTCTTCTGAGTCCTAAACTTATCCTGTTCTAATTTTAATTCATCTTCTAAGGATTGTAAACTGGCTCTTCTGTAAGATCATCATTTCGCTGCGTGTCTTTTACAGTCAGGTTTGGCTCCACTGCATTTTGATTATTTTCTTGACTTAAGGTTATACCCTCCTCTAATACTTGAATTTCATCAACTGTAGTTACTTTACCAGGATTTGATGATTTGCTTGTGTCTTTTTCAGTGGCATGAACCACAACAACAGCTTCCGTAGTGATTGCTCCAGAAGCATTTTGACTCAGTTGCATCCTTTAATGGGCGATTATCTCCTGACAATGAGGGCTTGTTTTGATTTTTTGGACAGTGCCATTTAAAATGGTCAACTGAACCACAGAGCAAGCACTTGTTTCGATTGGGACAATCTGTTGCCAAATGGTCAGTACTTAGGCAGATCCGGCACTCTTTAATTTGCCCTCTATACCATAAGGGCAGGACAAAGCTGCCATCAAGCGTCAATCTGCTTGGTAACGGGCTATCCACTTTATTAAACCAGATGCGGCTTACACCGTTTTCTAGCGTTCTGTCAAAGGGATATGTTTCCCGTTCAACCTTTTGCACGTTGCCATACTTCTTGAGTTCATTCATGATTCTGTCATCTGGAATTTCTAGTGGAACTTTCATCTTCACTAGCAACCTATCTGACTCGATTTCCTCTACGTTACAAACTTCGCCTTTTACAATAAGAACATCTTCTAGAAGCCTTTCCTTGACCCCCTCATTTGACACTGTTACATTCCATACAGTTTTAGAAACATTGATAAGCCCCTGCAAAGCAGCAGGTCCCGCGCCAACTATTCCTTTAACCCATGATACACGTCGATAGCCGTGTCACCCCACCACTTAGTTGTTATCTTAAGGCTTAGGGTACACTTATAGGTTGCCATGGTGTTTTATAAAAAGAGGAAACCCATACTACTGCAATATATAATACAAAAATATAACACCAAGACGTCGGGGAAAGAGCTAAGCATTAAATAAATAGTGTCCCCTTTTGAAACCATGACGTCTACCAACAAATATACGAATAGAGAGTACAGTCGTATATTTGTTAGTTTGAACCACTTTCTAAGTGGTTCACTAACACCTAACCGATTAAAGTGGTTCCCTAATGCATACTAACATATTACAGACATATTTGTTAGTCTGTTCGAATTGACCGGGGACAGCCAACTGACCATACAGAATTATATAATCAAAGTACTAGGCTTGTGCTTACAAATGACAAAAGAATTAAATCCACTCACTCAAGCGATCTTGCCAAATATAATGCGCTAGCCATCGAACTATAGAAATAGCATACTGGTGCGGGGAGAAAAGTATTGCATTGACCACGGTAAGAGGAGCCCTATTAAATGGCTGAAACCGCCAGCTAAGAGGAGTGCCTTTGGAAAATGGAGACACAAAATGCGCTCCAACAAAGACAAGAATTTACAAATTAAACATAAAGTTAGAAAAGAAATACTAATACGAAATATATGTATAAAATTAATCAACAAAATCGCGCTAGAAACTAGCAAATTCGGGCAGCAATTGCAGAGCTAAATAAACGCGTGCGTTCACTTCGACTACTACTACTACTACTACTACTACTACCACTACCACTACTACTACTACTACTACTACTACTACTATTACTATTACTATTACTATTACTACTACGACTACTACTACTACTACTACTACTACTACTACTACTACTACTACTACTACTACTACTACTACTTTGACAGTGTCGTCAGACTACCTGTGACATAGTTGATTATAACTTCACATGCTTAAGTGACAGACCTGATCTCTCCGTATTGGGAATTCTAGTACGCAACCTTTCTTGCGCTAAAACAATTTAAGCCAATCTGAAGATAGCTACCGATATGTTCATAGATCCGGAGCTGAATCCGTTCCAGATCATGCCCAAAAACTGGAAACCTTGTTTAATCTTTCTGTTTCTGTACCAAAGCCAAGGCCACTCACGCATGCACGCATACGAATGCATTACGATCTTGCCCTTAGGCCACACTAATTTTATTTCTTGGTTTACGGGCGAGCACACCTGCTTTTTGAGAAAGTAAAATTTAAAAAATTGATTTGTTCTTTTTTTCTATCCTTCGACGTGAAACTTCCACACCTTAAACGAAAAAATTGTTAATCTGGTAGGCTGACTGGTAATGCCTCTAGCGGGAACATGACTGTCAACATCTTACCCTTTCTTGTCAGTTGCGTTCACATGCAACGATGAGCCGAAAAAGATAGCTAAATACTTTCAACAAATTTTATGAATTGCAAACAGAGCTTTGAAAGGAGCGTATTTTCGTGACAATCAGATATTTTTATTTCCCTCCCCATCAGTAAATACGTGTATAAATTAAAATCAAATCAATTGATTTTTATATTTTTAGTTTACTTTTATCCGTTACCCTCTTTTCCAAACAATGGAGGTTTCCAGTTTATCCATCAATCATATGACGATATAATCAAGTACATCACGTGTAGGATGAGGTCATAATAAATTACGTCATGAATGACTTAGTTACGTTCGTCACGAACGCTTAATTGATGACAGACTAAGCGATGCTGTACGACTTATGTCTTTACTATTTAACAAACATTCTGTTGAATATTTTACAACTAATTTGACTTGGCGCTGTTGTTGCCATAGTCACCCAATAAAATTAATTTCAAAATATTCGACAGCTTAAATGTAGAGTTTTCTGGAAATTGATAGTCAGAGAGTTCAGGGATCGGTCGATCCCAATTCTGGCGAAGTGTTGGTGGAGCTTAGCTAAAGATGGGAGGGTATAGCTAAAACTGGATAATTAAAGAAGGGAAAAGGGAAATAACAAATGATGTTTATTGGTAATTTCATACAATATGAAATAAACTACCACCGGTAAAATAATGGAAATGAATCGAGATTATTTGAGAAAAAGCAGTTATTAAATCTAGTAGCACTTAACTTTGAACCAATTAGTGATGTAGCTGGTGCTTTACACTCTGTCGTGATACAGCTATATCGTGTACTCAAATATAACAAAAGCAATGCTCAATATAGTTTCGTAAGCGGTATGAATACTATTCTCTATAGGCCCTGATGTAGAGGGATTACAGAGATGCTTTTGAAAAAATTGTATTTGAAAGTCACTGTTTCTGGTGGAAACAACGAGTTTCGGTCAAAATGATTTCAAAATACATTGCTGGTTTCCACGGTCGCATCATGATACCCACTGAATATTTTGAAATTCATGTAACTAAATGTAGATCATCTCTCTGTAAACAACTTCTTTCAGTAAAATTGTTTTAAAATTAGACATTATTTTACCTGCAGGAAATAGTGGTTAATCAGTTTAACGGGAATATAACTGAGATTATATGACCGGCTGCAGCGGGTATTATTTATTCTCTCGGCATACACCACAGCGCGCAGTACCAGCTGCGTCACCAATTGGTTCCCGCCAGAGGGGCATAAATGGTATTTATTTGCTTTTTTCAAATTATTCCGATTTTTATTCAGTTTTTTACTGCTGTCTATAGGTTGATTATTATCCAAATCTATCATTCAAAAGCTTTTCTTAGTTCCCTGGTCCTTTCCTTTAATTAAATTGGCTCGAATATAGGTTAGTTCTCTGTAATGCTACAAAACTTACAGGGCACTGACCGATGGGCAAATATAGACGAGCAGACGTGCAACGGATAGGTGGGTAGGCAAGACAGACAGGCAGACAGGCTGGCAGACAGACAGGCAGACAGACAGACACACAGACAGGCAGACAAGCTGGCAGGCAGACAGGTAGACAGGTGGTGGCCAATCAGGCAGACAGATAGACAGGCGGGTGACCAATCAGGAAGACTGACTTACTGACCGACCGACCGACCGACCGACTGACTGACCAACCAACCAACCGATCAATCGACCGACCAACCGACCGACCGACCGACCGACTGAGCGACAGACTGACTGACTGACTGACCGACCCACCCGCCCACTGACTGACCCACCGACCGACCCACCAACCGATCCACCGACCCACCGACCGATCGACTGACCGACTGACAGACAGACAGGTAGGAAGACAGGTAGGCAGGCAGGCAGATAGGTAGGCAGGTAGGCAGGCAGGTAGGTAGGCATGTAGGGAGACAGACAGATAGGCATGTAGGGAGACAGACAGACAGGCAGGTAGGGAGACAGGCAGGCAGGCTGGTGGCCGGGTGGGTGGGAGGGTGGGCGGGCTGGAGGGTGTGTGGGCATGCAGGCATGCAGGCAGGCGGGCAGAGAGGCAGGCAGATATCATGACAGTTAACGTACCTTTGTTCTCTTCCATTTTAAAGCGCTAGCAATCTACGGAATAATAGTACAGTAAGATGAAATATAAAGTTAAGAGAGGATGAACACCGTGCGCCGTCAAAATGTGCATCAATGTGACACAGGGTGAAATCTAAATAAAGATTAACCCTTCCAACCCTGAATTCCCAGATTCTCGATTTCAATGTAACTATACAGGTAAGCTGTTGAATATTTTGAAAATAAATTTCCGTTCATGTTCATAATCATTAAGTTATGATAAGTTTGAGTCATCATACAATACTAAGATGCTCGAGCTTGTGAAAGGGTTAAAGAATTCTGTGTGTATAGTGGGTATGGGATTCCCCTCGGTCTTTCGTCCACGCCGTCTATAAACTCAGTGGCTTGTATACAAGGACTTATTCACGAATATTGACTTATGTTGTGTCAACAGAACAACAGAGAGCCCAAATGTTCAAAGGGATATTCACGAAAAAGTCGCTTTTCTTATTAATATCATCAAGGAGTGGTTGAGCCAGACGATGTCGTTCTTTTACTGGGAGCCCATGCCCTGCTGTTATAGGTACGAACGTGTCGTTTTCACGTTACTCCTATTATGTTACTGTTCGTTCATTAGTGTGCTGGACATTCAGTATTTATATTTCACCTTCATATAATGGTATATTTGTCATGGCAGTTGCTTTTATTAAATTCAAAATGATTTTAAGGCAGACACAACAGGGAATAACTAGATTATTCAAATATTGACCAAACCTTATTGACTTTCATGGCAGAGATATTTACCTCATATCACAATGGCCTCAGGTACCTAGTGATTGTATTGATTTTGGCCTCAGATACGTACACGAATGACAGATCGCATCACTCAATTAATATCCTGCAAGCAATGAGCAAAAGTAGAGGGTTTTTAACTACGTATGTCATGCCTTCCAGTTATAGAATTACCACGTCTGGGATTATTAACTTGATAACGGTCCGGTATTGATTGCTCACGAGCTCCTTAAAAATGCGGGTAATACCATATCGACATAAATCCCGCATGTCATCCAATAGTGCTTTTCTGACAAATTCTATCAAAAGTGCCATTATCTAGTATCAGAGATAAGATTGACAAATTTACTGGAAGCTGGCAGAGTGGTTTTACGAGAGGGCGTAGCTGTGCTGACGTAGTCTGGGCACAACGAATGTTGATATCAGTAGTACTACCAAAGCATTGGGACGTCTACAAGATTGGAATCGACATGGCACGTGCATTTAATACCACCAGGAGACCACAGATTCTTCAGTTTATCCACCAAACCGGCTGCGATCATGACGAACTACGCCTGGTGAGACTAAATGTTCGTATCAAATCAACTTTTTCTGCAGCGCTTGAAACATCAATTGGATCACCACAAGGCGATGGTTTAGCACCAGTGCTCTTCACTTGCATCCTGACAACAGCTCTATCATATGTTCTAGAGCACTTTACAAGACCAAACCTTCCAATCTCAATGATAGGCATGCCACTAGAGATGGAGTATGCAGATGATGTTGAGTTTATCGACGAGTAAAAAGATCCTCTTGGTACACTACTAGTGTAGCCGGATGGAGGCATGGCTTCGCTCATGGTGGGCGTGGTTTGGCACTGCCATCAGCTGACGAGCGAGATTACCCATCTCGCCGGCCTGCAATAACAACACACATCTTCCAGGCTGGAAGTTTCCAACCTTGCACATGCATACTACCGGTAAATATGTCCAGCACTGGATAAATATATAGTGCGCGTCTCATTATCGGGATATACGCTGGCACTACATTTCTCCCGACAGAAATGTTACCACTAATAGCTCGAAACATAACCAAATAAAGAACGCTTGTTACCATCTCCTCGACCGGAGCCCAAATCAATCTTTGATATTATTCTACGGTACTTTGCCTCCGAGATATTTTGATAACAAAAGGTCTTCTTTCTGAAGACTGCTACTGAAACGCTTACCCCTCAAGCCAGAGCCTGCTGCATCAGAGATTAGACAGTTTAACGAGCTAAACAAGTCCTCTGATTCGCACTTGGAAAAGGGAGGAGTCACGTGGCCAGCCATGCATAGTATATAAGTTGACCAAGAACTCAGAATCGATTCTAAAAAGTTGTCGGTTTGATTGGCGTCTATCGAGTCCCTGATTCCAGGTCCCATTCAAGCCATATCTAGGCTGGTTTTATTTCAGTCTATTATTGGTAACTTCCCCAGTTTTTACGCTGATACCCATTTATACACCTGGGTGGAGAGAGGCGAAGAGGAGTGAAGGAGTTTGCCTATGCTTCCACCGATTGCTCGTCGGCTATAGCTGATCGCCTGTTCAAATCCAGCTCGAGTGTCACGCGATCAGCTATAGCCGACGAGCAATCGGTGGAAACATAAGCAATCTCATTCACTCCTCGTCGCCTCTCTCCACCCAGGTGTATAAATGGATACCAGCGTAAAAAAGTTACCAATAATAGACTGAAATAAAACCAGCCTAGATATTGGAGTGAATGGGACCTGGAATCAGTGACTCGATAAACGCCAATCAAACCAACAACTTCTAAGAATCGTTACCGCGTGAATGGGGCATGTATAACAAGGACCCGAACTATGCGCGCGTACGTGCGCGTGCGTCCGCGTGTGCGTGCGCGCGTGCTTAGTGGTATTTTTGTGTATATTTTTACATTTTAAATATGAAATTGTAGGGGAGACGATTATGCTTAAGTATAACTGTTGTGTTTGCTTAAGTGATCTCCCCTAAATATATTTTCCTTCCGTTTTTATTTGCCATTGATTATTTTTGTAAATACAGTGTTTTAATTATTTATTATTTTCAAAAGGACATTGGCCTTTTTTGATTAATTTGGTCCGAGATGGTAAGTGTATTTCTTGCTGGTTGTACATTTGTGGACCGGGAGTGGTCTATCTTCCGGATTTTACCACTGGAATGATTGGCTCAGTTATTGAGCTGCCCATTTCGGTTGTGGAATCCCAGAGATAGCCTTCTCTGGGCCTGCAGGTGTACGTTCTCGGTGTCTAGGGCTGTTTTTGGCCATGGTTGTTATGGAGGGGTTAATGAGTGGGTTAGATGTAGAGATGGATTAAATATGGGATGGGAAATTATAATTAACACTAAAACGGGGTCTTTGAGATGGGTTTTTGCCAAGAAACGTTTTGGGGAATTATACATAGTGGTATTTTTGTATATATGGGGATTGTATAAATTGTGAAAATTGGGGACTGGTGTGTTTCAAATGGGGTATGGGGAAATGTACAGTGTAGCCATTTAATTATTTGTTATTTAATTATTGAGTATTTATTTTTTAAATTTATGATTCGTACAAAAAGATTTTAAAAGAAAAAGAAAGATAAATAAATAATTAAATAAATTAAAATTATAATAAAAGAAATATGATGATATTGTACGCGCATGTACAGCCGGTGTAATGTCTCATTCAGGGGATGCCAATGCGGACCTCTGGCCTGTGTAGGACTGGCCCCACGGTTTCTGTGGGATGGTGATGTCCTGAATTGCTAGTCAGACTTAGCATAAATTAACAGGAATTAACTTTACTTGGAATTTATGATATCTTATAGGTCATTCTGACCCGAATTTATAGGGGTCAGGTTAACTATGTGGTTCCGATTCTTGTGGTGGTGGGTTTGATGTGGGTATATGCGTGTGCGTGCGTTGGAAAGATAGGGTGGTTGTGAGTGTGTTTGGCATGCAAAGGTCCCCACAACATCAACATGCTAAGTGTGTTGCAATCAGACCGTAAAGAACGTACTCGGACCACAAACGGCGAGAAAGAGCCTAAATGCGCTTAGGAAGTTCGCACAGGACAAGTTACAGTCAAGAAGGTTAAAGAAAAGCTGAATGCAGCTGAAGGAGCTTTTCAGTTCATCAGCTGCATAACACAGCCACTCATCATCACCATCGTCGTCGCCGCGTCGTTGTCGTCTTCGTCGTCGTCGTACTAGCCTAGTGCAAGGCGTTCATCAAGAGAGGATTCTAGTTTATCCATCAATCATATGACGTCGTAGTCAACTACCTAACGTGCAGGATGACGTCATAATCAATTACGTCATGAATGACTTGAATTAGTCCGTCTTAAACTCTTAATATTTTGACAGGCTGTACGAATTGGATATCTTTACTATTTAATAAGCATGCTGTTGAATATTTTGAAACTAATTTGCCATAGGCAGCAACAGCACCCAGTCAAATTAATGTCTTAATATTCGACAGATCCCAACCCCAGCAAAAGGAACCGGGAGACAACAAATAATGTTAAACAAAATAACGCATCGTTAAGTGCCAGTCAGACATAAGGGAAATAAGTTCGGATCCAAAATATGACCTAAGCTCGCCTGTTACCTGCCGTATCAGGCTCTATTCGTGACAGGATACTGGCCTGCGTACACTGTTTAATGGTAAAACGACTGGTTGGTGATACGCACTGTCGGCTACTTTTTAACAATAGGCAGTAATATACCGCTAGCAATGTATAGTTAAACATTACCGAACAACGGATTGATGATGATGAAGACGACGACGAAGATTTTTAAACAATAATTTACGCTAAAACACTGAAGCGGAAATTTTGGGAAAGGGAAGAATGGCGGCATAGGCATTTTTCGTAGATCTAAATATATATTTATGGACGATTTCCATATTTAGAGTACGGTATTGTTGTGTATGAAATCATAACAAGCGATATTCAGAGACCCCTATTTGAGCATAGATTACACCCGTCTACTACATCCTGAGTAATGTGAATTTTCATCTCGGAAGTGGCCAATTTGTAACCTCCATTATCCACAAGGACCATCGGATCAAATGTCTGTCAGTCGAGCATATAACCTCGTAATCCAATACGTCAAACGTAGGCTGACGTCCCAATTAAAATACGTCAGCCAATGTCCTACCTATCTATCCTATCTACTTCCGCCAGGAAGGCTTAATAGTCCGCCACGTGTACGAACTGTATGTTTTTACTATTTAATAACCATTATGTTGAATAATTTTAATTAATTGGAGGAGGGCGTGCTGTTCCTGCCGTAATCAGGCAACAGCAGATAATCAAATTGGTTTCGAAATATTCAACAACTATCTGTATAGTTACCTTGAAAATGGGATTCTGGCAATTTAGGGTTCTAAGTATACAAATCGATCTTAACACGCTCAACGCATGAGCGGAGCTTAGCTAGAGATGGGCGAGGCATAGCTATACGTCCATGTTGGAATTTCATTTTCCAGAAAATTATACAGGTAAGCTGTTGAATATTTTGAAGCTAATTTGACCAGCAGCAACCCAGTCAAATTAGTTTCAAAAACATTCAACGGAATGTTGATTAAATAATAAAGATATACAATTCGTACAACTTGACGGAATATTAAGCATTTATGACGGACTTAGATATGGCATATTGATGTATTTGATTGTGATGTCACCCTACCTGTGACAATTGATTATGACGCCATATACTTGACTGCATACAGGCTGTATTCGTCTATTAAGAAGTTTATTCATCCTCTAGAACCTCACAAAAAGCATGTTCACTTAGATAGCGAGGTTAGTATAGACACGCCCAGTTCTAGCTAAGCTCTACTCACCTGTTTGTGCGTGTTAGCCCAAAAGGCTCTAAGGCTACAACAGCAGTCCACAACCGGACTTCATACCATCGGCGCTGTTGCTGCTTATGGCAGCAACGGCGAACAGTCAAATTTGTTTCAAAATATTCAACGGAATGATTAGTAAATAGCAAAGACATATAATTCGTACACTTGACGGGCTATTCAGGGTTCATGACGTGCATAGATACATCATTCATTACACATTTTGATTGTGAAGTCAGTCTACATGTGACGTAATGGATTATGAAGTCACATACTTGAGTGACAGATCGGATTCGAGTATACACACTGTTTTCTGCATAGGATAAGGATACATACATGCAATAGACGTCTCCACTTTATCAACCCATCCTATGACGTCATAATCAACTACGCGACGTGTAGAATGGCATCAAAATGAATGACGGCATGAATGACGTCGAAGACGGACTATGCGTTGTTGTACAAATTGTATGTCTTTACCATTTAATAAATATTCTGTTGAATATTTTGAAACTGATTTGACTCGGTGCTGTTGCTGCCATATGTTATGTCTACCTGCGTATAGTTACCTTGAAATTGGATTTCTGTGAATTTGGTGTTCAAAGTATCTAACTCGATCCCAACACGCTCAATGCAGTGGGCTTATTGTCTTATTTGTCCATTATATATTGTTTCAGTATTATTCTTATTAAAGAGTGTTTTGGTTTTTTTAATACTTTTCTGATGTTTTAGGAGTCAGATGGTTCATGATTGTATTACAGATTAATATTATTTTGTTTATCTTCTCGATGCTCTCAGATGGCACCACCTGCACTCCAAGAGGTAAATATGGCCCTACGGTTGTTATTCTAATAGTATTCTACCTTTAGCTATGCAATTTCATATTTTTGTTCACTCAGTCTTTTTTCCAGTCCTGTTTTCAAAACTGAACGGCTAAAAAAATTGACTGAATAAAAAAATTAAATGTTTAAAATATAATTGAACAGCCAACTGATGGTCCATATTTACCTCTGGAAGTGCAAGAGATGCCATCTGCGAGCATCTAGATATCGAAATTTTCCGCCCCCTTCCCCCTTAGGTTTTGCCTTTCGCTTCCACTCAACTCCACAAATATTCTTTACCCCCGTCCCTGGTAAGGCTTAATCCGGCGCTGAGTAGTAGTAGTAGTAGTAGTAGTAGTAGTAGTAGTAGTAGTAGTAGTAGTAGTAGTAGTAGTAGTAGTAGTAGTAGTAGTAGTAGTAGTAGTAGTAGTAGTAGTAGTAGTAGTAGTAGTAGTAGTAGTAGTAGTAGCGGAGTTATACGCGTTTCTTTGGCTCTGCTATTAACGTCAGTTTTCTACGATCTCTACTGCCCATTACGATTTATTTTTTCATGCCTGGCTTTTGTCTAACTGTACCTATGTTAGGTTTGTAGTTTTGTTTTATGAATCTCAGACTAGCTTGTGATAGCCATGCGCTTGTGGCGTTGTCTTGTTCGTCTCTCGTTCTGTATTGTCCAAGTGTAGTTCATACGGGTTCATTGATCCAATTACGTTAGCAACCGCTCTTTTACAATTGGCCAGTTTGGACGCCAGCTGGCGAGTGTTATTTTTACCTGCTGGCCAGGCGCTCGTGCATTTTATTACGCGTTGTATTGAGGCTGTCTGACCTAATGTTTTGAACTATGTTAAGTGGGTATAAGTAGTTATTAAGCCTTCGCTTGGTAACTAATGGATGGAATGTGGGGGCCGTAGGTGTATATCACGGCTTAAAAGATGGCTTAAAAGATGTCATCGGCGCGGGGCCCCATGTATTGAAGGGGCTAATTAACATCAAGAGAAACCTATGGCATCTCACATTAGCAAATGAATCTGTCACAGAAAAATTATTAGAAGATGGGTTGTTTGTGAATGGGGAAGCCTGTAAGATCCAAGTGGTAGATATCGACAGGTTGTTGGTTAAGGTGAAAGGTCCTTTTAGATATCCTGAATGATTGGATTAGGTCAGAATTGGCCAATTATGACCTGGTAGTTTCTATTGAAAATGAAACCTACCAGTTTGATAGATAATTAGAGAATGGGAACCGGCGGGTTTGGATGAAGGATATTGTCAAGCCGCTTACAGGCAAACTGTCCATTAACAATACCTTTTTCTTGCCGCTGTAGTTTAGGGGACAGGTTAAGATGTGTCAGATATGTTGCAACACTGAACCTTTGGCCAGTGCATGTCCACAGAAGGACAAATGCCTGATTTGTGGCGCCACAGACCATTATAAATGGCGCTATTCACAGGCAGTAAATAAACAAGCAGGTAGGCGAAACACGGATGCGACCGAACCCAAAACATACCAAGAGCCTGAATCACACTGTGGTGGTAACTCACCAACTATCCAACCCTGCCACTGCTGTGATGTCTGGCGCAATTGAAGTGTTAGAGGAAGGGTTGCCTGTACCCACTACCAGGGATGAGGATGTTATCTCTGATACCGACAGTCTGCCACCAGGACAGACTAAACTCACATCGCAGTCTGGAGAGGTATCGGCGTAATCTACACTGTCCCATACAGGGTGCACCTTTCAAACTACCAGGTTTTTGATGTTCAGGAACTTTAAGGAAGTCTTTGTCTGCGCGTCAGCTTTAAGTTTATTTTCCCAGAAGATGTTGATGGCACGTGTTACTGCTCCTTTCCACGATTCCTTAATCGGTGGTTCTTCAAGGAGATCGTGTGTATCAGGAAGATTGTACTGCTGAAGAATTCCAGCGACGACTGTGAACCAGCTGCGGGGTGTCTTAGTGTTCGTGGTCAGTTGCCTTACCGCAATGTTATATCCAATGGCACCAGGGTCCCTGATAATTTAACCGAAAGTAGTAAGCATACGTTTACGTGCTTCTCCACGGACCGAGCATCAAATAAACGCTGCCGTTCTGTCTTGAAGATGTTAGATTAGATTTAACAGTTGTTTATGGAGCTTGTCCGCTTGGATCATGTCCGCCGTTGTTAATCGTATTGTGTTGTGTTACGACTGTTTATAAAGCAGGGGATGACATAAATATTTAAAAGTTGGTTAGAGACTTTTCGGTTAAGTCCATTTGCCCATGAAGGACTGCACCCATAAGTACATATACTGTTTTACGTGTCATGGTTATTCGTTCGCCGATGACCCTTTCCATATTTTGAGGTGCTGTCCCTGATAATTCCTAAGTGTGTTATAGTATTTTCAATTGGTATGGGTGAAGCATTGAACTGGAAATCTGGAAGGGTGCAGTTGCTGTTAAATCAAACAACTGGTGATTTGGCTTCACTGATGACATAACGTTCACGGTTCGCATAGTCTTGCAGGTCTTCAATATTACCAGCTACGAGGCACACCTCGTCTGCGAGACTGAGGGTTGGGGGATTCACCTCAAATATTGGACGAAGGGAGTGAGGGACGGATGGAGATAGGGTGGAGGGAAAGTGGGAATGATGGAGGGAAAGCGGTCTGGGTAGAAGGTAGGGAGGGACGGTGCGATCGGTCGACTGATCGATTAATTGTGCAAACGATCGACCGAATGAGCGAGAAAGCAATCGATCGAGCGATCAAGCGTGTGTGAGTGAGTGAGTGAGTGAGTGAGTGAGTGAGTGAGTGAGTGAGTGAGTGAGTGAGCGAGTGAGTGAGTGGGTGGGTGGATGATTGGGTGGGTGGATGGGTGGGTGAGTGGATGGGTGGGTGGGTGTCCGTGTGAAAGGGTGCGAGTGTATGTGTTCGTGGGTGAGTGAGTGAGCGCCCGAGCGAGCGAGGGAGGGAGGAGCGAGGGAACGAGAGAGATTTGGGTGGGTGGTTGGGATGGTGGGTAGGTGAGTGAGTGAGGGGTGGTGGGAGTGGAGAACTGAAGGGAGGGAGGGCTAAGGGATTGAGCGAGGGAGGGATGTAGCATGGGAGGGAGGGAGGGAGGGTGGGAGGGTGGGTGGGTGTTGATCGGTGGGTGAGTCAATGAGGGAGGGAGGGAGGAACGGGACCGAGGTGAGTAGGGACGGAAGGATCGATCGTGCTCCCTCGATCAAGCGATCGAGCCAGTGAGTGAGTTAGCGTGTGGATGAGTGCGTGGGTGCTTCTATGTGTTCGTGAGTGAGTGAGTGGTTGGGCGAGTGAGCGAGGGGTGATAAGGAGGGTAGTGGTCGTGGTGGTGGTGGTGGTGTGCGTGCGTGCGTGTGTGTGTGTGATTCTGTGTGTACGTGTGTGCGTGTGCGTTTATGTAGGTGTGTGTGAGGGAGGGAGGGAGGGAGGCAGGAAGGGCGGGAGCGATGGAGGGAGGGATGGAGGGAGGCAATGAGTGAGGGGTGTGTGCGTGGGTGGGTGGGTGGGTTTGTGGGTGGGTTTGTGGATGCTTGATGTGGTGGATGGATTGTTGGGCGAATGGGTGCGTGTATATCTGTTTGTGAGTGAGTGAGTGAGTGAGTGAGTGAGTGAGTGAGTGAGTGAGTGAGTGAGTGAGTGAGTGAGTGAGTGAGTGAGTGAGTGAGTGAGTGAGTGAGTGAGTGAGTCAGTAGGTGGGTGAGAGGGTGGGTGGGTTGGTGGGTTGATGGGTGATGGGTTGGTGAGTGAGTGAGTGAGGGAAGGAGGGAGTGTGGTGGGTGGGTGGGTGGTTGCGTTGGTGGTTGGATGGGTGGGTTGGTGGGTAGGTAGGTAGGTGGCTGTGTGGTTTTGGTGGGTATGTGGCTGAGTGAGTGGGTGGGCGGTGGGGGTGATTGAGTGAGAGAATTAGGGAGGTACGGGTGGGGGATATGGTGGGTTGGTGGTTGGGTTGGTGCGTGTGTTGGTTGGTTGGTGGGTGGGTGGGTGGATGGGTGGGCGGGTAGGTAGATGGGTGGATGGTTAGGTGGGTGCGTGGTGGGTGGGTAGGTGGGTGGGTAGGTGCGTGGGTAGGTGGTGGGCTTGGTGGCTTGGTGGCTAGGCATGTGGATGGGTGGGTGGGTGGGTGAGTGGTTTTGGTGGGTATGTGGGCGGGCAGGCGAGCGGGAGGCGGCAGCCAAGCGAGCGAGCGAGCGAGCGAGTGAGTGAGTGAGTGAGTGAGTGAGTGAGTGAGTGAGTGAGTGAGTGAGTGAAGGAGGGATGGAGGGAGGGCGGGAGGGATGCAGTGAGTCAGTGAATGTGTGCGTGGGTGGGTGGGTAGGTGGGTGGATGATTGACGTGGTAGGTGGATTGCTGGGTGAATGCGTGCGTGTATGTCTGTTTTTGAATGAGTGAGTGAGTAAGTGGTTGGGAGGGTGGGTGCGTGGGTGGGTGGGTGGGTGGGTGGGCGAGGGAGTGAGTGAGGGAATGAGGTAGGGAGCGTGGTGGGTGGTTGGTTGCGTTGGTGGTTGGATGAATGGGTGGATGGGTAGGGCTTAGTGACTGAGTGGGTGGGTGGGTTCGTGGATGAGTGAGTGAGTGAGGGAAGGAGAGGGAGTGTGCTGGGTGAGTGGTTGGTTGGTGCTTGGATGGGTGGGTTGGTGAGTAGGTGGGTGGGTGATTTTGTTGGGTATGTGGCTGAGTGAGTGAGTGGGTGGGTAGTTGGGTGATTGAGTGAGTGAATGAGGGGGTAGGGTGGGGTATATGGTAGGTGGATGGTTGTGATGGTGTGTGGGTGAGTTGGTTGGTGGCTGGGTGGGTGGGTATGTGGGTGGATGGGTCATTGGGTGGGTAGTGGGTGTTTGGGTGGGTGTGTAGGTGGATTGGTGGATGGGTGCGGTGGCTTGGTTGATATGTGAGTGGCTTGGTGGCTGGGTGGGTGGCTTGGTGGGAGGATGGGTGGGTGGGTGGGTGGGTGGGTGGGTGGTAGGTGGGTGTGTTGGTTGGTGGGTGGGTGGGTGGGTGCGTAGTTTTGGTTGGTAGGTGGCTGGGTGCGTGGGTAGGTGGGCGAGCGGGAGTGAATGAGTGAGTGAGTGAGTGAGTGAGTGAGTGAGTGAGTGAGTGAGTGAGTGAGTGAGTGAGTGAGTGGGTGAGTGAGTGAGTGAGTGAGTGAGTGAGTGAGTGAGTGAGTGAGTGAGCGGGCCGAGTCGAGTCGAGTCGAGGCGAGGCGAGGCGAGGTGAGCGAGCGAGCGAGCGAGCGAGCGAGTAGATGGGTGGGTGGTTTTCGTGGGTATGTGTCTGGGTATGAGTGAGTGAGTGAGTGAGTGAGCGAGCGGGCCGAGTCGAGGCGAGGCGAGGCGAGGCGAGGCGAGGCGAGGTGAGCGAGCGAGCGAGCGAGTAGATGGGTGGGTGGTTTTCGTGGGTATGTGTCTGGGTAAGTGAGCGGGCGGGTGGGCGGGCGGACGGGCGAGCGGGCGGGCGGGCGGGCGGGCGGGCGAGCGAGCGAGCGAGTGCCAAATTCCCACAGTCTCAATTTCAAGGTGAGTATACAGATATAAGCTGGTGAATATTTTGAAAATAATTTGACTGGGAACTGTTGATGCCATAGTCAACAGCAGTTCTACGTAAAATAAGTTTCAAAATACTCAACAGAAATTTACTTAACTCATAACCGATTACCGTTTTGTGACCGTACGTGTTCAATGAATAAGTTAGCATCATTAAGCCATTATTATTATTAACAGGTTTAGTAAGACACTCTATTTTGCAAATGGTATGAGATTTTGTGTGCATAGTGGGGCGGGGTAGGCTGTGGAGGTGATTTCCCCTAGCTTTTCTGTCCAAGCCCTATATAAAAGCAATTTCATGTATACACTGGTGTATTTACTGATGTAAACACAATTGAAATTTGAACAGACCAAAGGTCTGTGTGTGAAAAACGCCGCTATATACCATATTAGGGATGCTAATCTCGTCTCAAATGTTATACTACACCGATAGATTATCGTTTATGGATTCAATTTCATTCATATCCTGTCACATTCCCTTATCTGTATCATGATTATCTGCTTTGTAATATCGGGTAAATGTTGAACAATGATTGCCACCATTTTGTCTCCTCAAGTGATAGTGTGTGAAGCCAATGCATTAGATTATTTATTATGTTACACTCATCTCGTTGAATACTTTGAAACTATTTTGACTGGACATTGTTGCTGCCTATGGCAACAACAACTTCCAGTCAAATTAGTTTCAAAATTTTCAATGGCTTACCTGCTTACTTGTATACCACATTGCCAAACTACAGCTGGTAAGGTACATTTACGACTGAGCGGAAATCCCGAAGCTGACCGGCTAGGCTTTTTCTGATTGGTTGAAAAGTAAATCATGACAGCCATCATGGGTTGTAGAAATGTAGGAACGTGGAGCTACTAAAGCCTGAATATCTTTCTTTAGCAGCATGATTAAAAGCTTAAAACTACCTTCATAGTTTATGAATGGCATATTAGATCACCTGAATAGCTATCAAGAATTTTCCATTAACGATATCATCATGGTGGGATTGATGAAATTTGCTCATTAAATTGCGACAAAGTTATGTTGTTGTGGCATAGCTGATATATTTTGTTTGACAGTTGAATTATATGTACTACGGTTTGGGGCATGGAAAAGTGTATTTGGACAGCTTGTAAATATGGGGCTTGAGGAGTAGCTACCTTGAGACCCACCGAGAATCTTGAGAATCTTTTGGGACAAATATTTGCTTATGGCCTTTGACCCTATGTGGTTGACATTGTATTTGGACCTGTGTAAATACGTCATCTCATTCATGAGTATTCATATACCATATTTGTAGTATAGTTTAACAATGCGCGCCACTAAGTAACTGGTCGCATTGGACAGTCGCTGAATGTATAAGATTTATTTAGAAAATTAGGTTAGTCATCAACGTTACATAACAATTGCATAACAGTAGGCAATGCTGTGTTTAATGCGTGGGTTATGGATGGCTATTTGATGAATCAGGAAGGACTGTTCTAGGCAATGGCGTGATATTATTTAGCAATAGAAGTAGCTTACTGTGAGCTGTTACTCGATGCTGTTGCTATGTTGCAGATTCCCGTATAAATGGAAATCACTTTGTACCGGTATTTCCGTTTGAATAAAGTCCGTTTTAGGATGAGTGATCTGGTCGTAGCGACCAAGAACTATGTAAGCGTTAAGCTAATATGTTGCCAATACTGATGCTGTGTATCACCTGTGAAATGAGACCGCCGTCTTTTAGGAAGGGTTAAGCATAAAATACAGAATAAGAGATTAAACGGCAAGACACGGATAGATTGGATACGAGGATGTCTTAAGGATGTTTCCTCGGTATATAATATATCAGTATATTGCAAGGAAAAGATATAAAGGTTTATTTTGAAAGTCAGACACAGTAGTTGCCTGGCTGTAAGAGCATGCTCAATAAAACCAGTTCTGTTTCTGGTAAATTATTGAGATGACGAATTCTGGCAAGCACTGCTGGAATATTAGGGGATTTCTATGACCGCGTCTGTTTGCACGTGACAGGTTATGGATCAGATTGCGGTGTAGCTTGATGGATGAGGTCCGTTGGCACCAGTGGCTAAATACGCTTATCCATCACTCCAAAGCAATTATAACGATTCAGAATTAAAGTCGTCAGCAGTGTTGTCACAACAAAACAGAATTCGAAGAATGCAAAACTATGACTAGAATGCTTGATTGACGAGCTTGTCAAACAACAAATGTTTTGGAAAAGCCGTCAATTTTCGTCATAATCAAGCTGGCTGAAACCGCTTTAATCGATCGAGATGTCGGCGCCCAATCAGATCGCTAGAAATACAGGGAATCACAGGGAATGCCCTGTTTGAAGTCATGGTAGAGCGTCATACGCCTACGTAGAACGAGTCCTATATAATATCCGTGCACCATGTATGTGCAATCATTTTAACATCTCGATTCCTTAGCGAATGAAACGACCGCTTCGTTGAGCACTGAAATTATATTGTATAAAGTTTACACAAATTGTACAAGCCTGCAATATGGCCATAAGTTTAGACTATGAATTAATAAAAAGTATTCACGTTATATTTTCTAGATAATAGTTTTAGTTGTTTGTGAGTAGGCAAAGACACCTCGAAAATCTTCAAGCTGAACTAGAATGCGCATATTTTATAGCAGCATATGTATTTTAAAGGGGTTCTATCCTAAATTCTCACAGAATCTGTGGTAGAGAAAATACTAATTTGCGTCTTTCAAAAACTATTTGACCGATACAGATAAATGACCCCTCATTGCACTTGCCCTGATGTCACCGATATAACAGCGTAAGATAAAGTTTGACTAGTAGAGGAGAAAGGGTTGCGTGCGTTCGTGTGTGCGCGCTTGCGTAAGTATGTGCGGTAGTTATTGACTAGGTGAGTGTTATGACGGTTGGATTTGTAGAACTAGGAATGTAGGTGCGCAGCTAGAAGTAGGCAAGCATAAAGCAAATATAATTAGAATACTGCTATTTTTGGTGTTTTCTGTATTTGTACAAACATACCGTGGATATTATTCTATACACCTGTGCAAAAGTTAAGCACCAGCAAAAACAATAGAACGTAGAAACATGATGGTACAACTAGGCTGCCATACTTTTTGTCCCCGCGTTAGCTGACATAATTCCAAGTACGAAATGCACATGCATGCATGACTTCACGCCGCTTGATGTCCGTGCGTGGCGGGAAACAGCACACGTGTTCAGTTATGTAAAAGTCCAGTTTGAGGTGTAGAACATTACATACAGATTTAGGCGACAAGATTAGGAATTTTGTGTTCATGACCGTGGTTTATTTGTACAGAGAGAATTAGCTCTTGATTGTGAACCGCTATGGCAAGACGAAGGTTAAGTGATCGTGTGAAATGGCAAATCATAGGCATGCATACCACTGGTATGTCATGCAGAGAGATTGGCAGACAGCTGAACATTAACCATACTGTAATCAGTCGTTTGATTGCAAAACATGGGCAAACTAACGAGGTGAAGGACAGGCCTAGATCTGGAAGACCGAAGAAGACTACTGCCCGTGATGATCGAGCCCTAGTACGCCTTGTTAGGAGATCTCCATTCACCAACAGCAGAGTGCTCAGCCAGCAATGGGAAACGCGCAATAGAGTGTCAATGTCTACCGTCAAAAGGAGACTGTATGCTGCTGGCATGAAAGCTAGGAGACCTGTCAGACGTCCTCTCCTCACTGCACACCACAAAGAGGAGCGTCTGAGGTGGTGCAACGAAATAAGACACTGGAACATGAGATCCTGGAGACGGGTACACTGGTCCGATGAAAGTCGGTTCCTGCTTCATGCCACAGATGGTCGAACTCGTGTATGGAGGTCCAGACGCACGGCGTACGACCAACGTAACATCATGGAAGAAGTTCCATTTGGTGGAGGTTCCGTTATGATATGGGGGTGCATCTCATTTGATTGTAAGCTGGATCTGTTGACTGTACCTGGAACACTAAATGGACAAAGATATCAAGATCCCATACTGGATATAGTTGTGGTACCTCATTTTGTAAATCATGCACCTGGAACCCACCCTATATTCATGGATGACAACGCCCGCCCACATCGTACTAGAGCTGTGCATGAATACCTCCGCCAGAATGCCATCGAACCCCTACCATGGCCAGCAAGGAGCCCTGACATGAACCCTATTGAGCATATCTGGGAGATTCTGGGAAACATGGTGAGGAGGGGGGATCCTCCTGTGCAGAACCTACAGGAATTAACAGACGCACTCCATCTTAAATGGCAACGAATACCACAATGGCTTATCAGTCGGTTGGTGACCAGCATGAGACGTCGTGTCCAGGCCGTCATCCAGGCACAAGGTGGATATACCCGGTATTAATAATGACAGTCTCAAACTCGTGCACAGATGGTAAACTTCGTTTTCAGACACCATTAATGACAATCTAGCCACGTGTGTCAACTGTAGGGCAATAGTTGTCAGTTGTGTCAACGTAACCATATTCAGGCCTCGTTTTCAAGTTCAAACAAAAACATACAGTGTTTCCCCACCATCATAATCAGCATTCCTCTAGTTGCATTATTACCTCTTGCACTAAGATGGATGGGTACATAAATGTTTATGCTATTGCTTTCTTCATAGAACATGAATATACCCTCGCATGTGCGTAAAAATTGGGTGGTGCTTAACTTTTGCACAGGTGTGTATATCATTCTACATAGTGTATATATGTTTGAGGGCCTCGCTAACATCAGACAACTGACGATTTATCCTCGTGAAAAAGAAACGTCAGCGCGTGAGACAAATGGCAAATTTTTCCAGTGACAAATTTAATAGCAAATCTAATCCAACTGTCAAACAAAATATAGTAGCTATGCTCCACCAAAATAATCTTTTGCACAATTTGAGTGTCTGGGTATTCTACTACTTCTTTGTCCCTAAGGTCGTATTCTTACTAGAGGGTTAACCAGAAATCACGCCATACGTCACGAGTGAGAACATGGCCTAAGTTTGTTTATGTGTCTATGGCATGACAGGGCTCACGCTCTGTTAACACATATTGCTAGTCTTTCTTTTGTAGGATCAACCGTATCTATTCTGAACACTATGGGCCAAATAATATCTAAAGAATAGGGGTCTGCTTGACACCCTCGCCTATGAATTTCCTGTATCTCAATTTCAGGGCAATAGAGGAAAGCGGTTGCCTATTTTGAAATTAATATGATTGGAAGCCGTTGCTGCATTAGGAATTTACCTAGACAGGAACCTTTAATACTATTCGGTTAGGGTAATCATGAGTAATGTGTTCATAATGGCATGCCTTAGAATTGTAACTTGTTTCATTGCAGGTACTGTAATGCTTAGTGAGCAAACATGGTGGATCAACTCATACAAACGACAGTATTAAAACGGCGTCTCTACAGAAAATGACTTTTAGTATACCAGTCCGTTCAAACGATCAAGGGCACTGTTCTATTGCACTAACAGAGGACTCTCCACATTTAAGGATGCGGTAGAAAAACGAAAAGATGATCTTTTCACTCGCATGTGGTCAGACATTCAAAACTCGCAAACAATCCTTTCCAAAAAACCCAGTTTATCGCCATAAATGCCGCACATAGAAAATGATTAGATTTGCTGAGATTTACAAAACAATCAAGATTACGGATGATGAAGCACAATTTCTCGCTGTGGTAGAAATACATTCCATTATAAAACAACTTGTTTTGTTTGTGAAAAGGAACACGATACTAAGGGTAAAGGGTTACTCGTTTTGGTTAGCACAGAGAAGAGAAAATAATATTCGTAAAAAGGCCAAGGAATTAAATTATGAGTGTTTGTCTTAAGTACATTGGCATGACAACAAATGACTTCCTTTATCATACCAAATGTCTGAATGATTTCATGAATAAAGGACCTAAATTAGAGGATTCACTTGCTAACCAAAGGGACTATTCTTCTTCTTTTCGTTCGCTGATCATACCACCAGTCATGTAAGTGACTATCGACATGATCATAAGCGTTAAGTGCATGGATCCATGGTTTATTAGAGTGCGCCATGCGGCCTGGAACCTCCGTCTTCAGCACTCGAGGTTTCTGTCAGGGTTACCTCATCCTTACCTCCCTTAGTCGCCTCGTAGGACACGCAGAGGATACGGAAGGTGTATTCTAAGCCCCACCTACAGGGCAACAAAGTGACTATGATCTATCCTTTTATCAACTAGTCACAAAATTTGCAGCTGAAATTCGAGAAAACGGACACGTGTACCTTATTGCCCAACTTCGTGACAGACACAGGAGCCTACTTTCTGAACACGTGATAGCAACAACCCACCGTTATCAAACAAAACGTCATCGACAACGTCCGTTGACACACTTTGATTCAGACATTCAAATAATTCCGTAGAAACGTGCATCAAGTTTAGTGTGTGCTTCTAATTGAACTGTTAAAATATGTGAGCAAATCATAACATTACAGGAAAACTTAGATAATCAAGCAGTTTGATGTTGATAACTGTTATGAAACGCTTGGGAAATTGTGTAGCTTACGAGGATGCCCAACTTTATATCACTACTGCTGCTGCTAATAAAGTGTCTGAAAAGGAACTAGAGGATGTGGTTTTCATTCCATCACATAGGCCTTAAATCCGGACAGTTTACCCAGTATGCTATCGATAACTTAAACTTCCATTCTGATCAGGAAGCTGGTAGTACTCTTAATGGGACAATCCATATCCCATATCTTATGCAAGTATAATAGTGATGGTGCTGATACCAAAGCCATGGCTGTGTATTGTGCCATTCCTCTCTCAAAGACACGTACGGTAACTATCAGCGACCTAGATAATTTGTTCCAGTTGAAAGTTATCTTCCTCTTAAGAACAGAAGAGAGACAAGGTCTTTATTAGACATACCCGTTTCAAGTGAGAGTAGTGAAAGTCCAGAGATTGTTGAGGACAATACAGTTTGGTTTCTCCTATGCATGTTACCAACACAGCTAATGACCAGTGATGTGGTAGACACGTACGGTTTCCCAGCAGAGAGCACATTTTTGAAATTTGTGCAAACAAGGAGTCATCGCACGCCAACCAACATTGGATATGAACCTCTATTTCCAGAGAGACCAACAAAACCAAATGTTGTAGAGAGGTCTTTGAAGTATTTCCTTTCAGTCAGTCATAGACTATGCCAGACCATGACTGTCATAATGAGTGCCCAAGCTATATATGATCCAGTAAAGCATATAATCAAATTCCTAGTAAATATCAAAATGTGATTGTACGTTAAGGTGGATTTCATATAGCTTTCCCTTTCTTAGTTCTATTGAATTCGTTGTGAAACACAGTGGATTAGAAGCCATTTTGGTATTAGGTAACATCTGTGGCAGGGGCACAGTCAACAAAGAAAATTCTGGGAAGGACTATTACAAAATAGAACAGTACCATTCTCTGGTGAGGGAGACCTTTTTCATTCTTAAATGGGAGGCTTTGAGATCTGAATTTTCGAACAAAATTACCCTGATGGGCTGTCAGATTTGTGTAAGCATATTAAATTATAAGAAGTTTGGTTGAGAATAAGGAGATGCATGGGATTACAGATGCGATCAATTCAGTTGCCGGATCCCTACATGATCGTGAACTGCTGTGGATTGAATTTGAGAAGACGTTAGGGATAACTGTTCAATTTTGGGTAATGTACATAGCAATGGTAATGATTCTTAAGTGTTACATTTATGCTGAATGGGCTAGAAAATTGGCGATGCATCTCCAGAAGTGCGAAATATGTTGCCATCCACAGTTTCGCCCGGACACACTAAGTATATATCGGGTCTTCCAATATATGAAAATGGCATGACACAACTACCGGACACACCTCCAGATGCGCATAAAAAGTATCAAATGGGAAACTTCACAGTCCACAAAAGGGAAGGAAATTTTAACGATTTTGGACAGACATGGCTCTGGAGCAGACACATAACAAGGAGGGAAATACCATCATATTCATATTTCAAGGTAGTACTGTGAAAGAAACCCTTCGGTAGAAATACATAAGAACTCTATCTGACTTCTGTCTCTGAAAGTATGAAATCCTTAGTACATTTACAGGGCTCGAAAATTAGCAAAAGGTTGTGTTGCCTCCAGGGGCAAGTATGCTATTTAAATTAGATTGCCCGACTGTATTTACAGGTTGCCCCATCTCTGTAAATTTAATTCTGTTGAAAATATGTATTGTTGTAAACTATACAGACAACCGATTCCTTGTAAATATCAACTCTACCGTAAAATTAGTGGACTAAATAAATACTCACCAAGAGTACTTATGCAGGCTCGGAAAATAACACATTATTTAGGTTGTCCTCAAGAGCAACCACAGTTTGTTTAAAAGTTGGTTGCCCTGCTGTAAGTAGTGGTTGTCCCGGTCCGCAGGAATGTGTAATTATTGGGGCCTGATTAGACAGTTGACAATCTGATCATCATGAAAATGTAAGAAAGGATAATTATGGGCATGTAGTGTTACATGAGATGAGAAATCCATTCTCACAAGTAACTGACCTTATAAACATCTCAACAGGTGACAAACTGCCAAGTACAGATTTAGTGCAAGCTAAAAGCTTGGCTTACTAGCGATGCCACGCCCTGTTCTAGGTAAGCTCCGCCCACGTTGTACACGTGTTGGCATCGATTTATTACTTTGAAACATGAATTAATTCCCAGAATTTAAATTTCAAGGTAACAATACAGGTAAGACTAGTAACGTCACAGATTATGATGTCAGATGCTTGAGTGACAGATCAGATCCCCCATTATGAAATAAGCATTGGAATGACTGAAATTATAGTGACATGTATTATAACCTGTATGACATTATCTAAACATTTTCCTATCCAAACGTTCGCGATGTAATATTAACGTTAGTGTTACAGGGAACCAAAATCCAAACGTGTATGGGTATGCAGAGAGGACCAGCTAAAAAAATATTGTTCTTCGTAAAATATTTAATACCACTCATATCAATTCATAAATCTTGTCTTCATGAAGAAGAGAAAGTAGCTAGTCGTGCAATTAATATTACAATAGCGACTGTGGTAATGATTCCCCTGCAAACGCAACAACAAACTGTGCGGCATTTCCCCCTCTTCTCGTTTCCAACCTGCTCCAGGCAAGCTATAGATACACCTACCAAGTGAAGAAAGAAAAGTGTATATGAAACGCACAGATTAGTAGTAGCTTGCGCTTTTGTTGTGGCAGTCGTCGTCGTTGTCGTCGTCATCTATCAAAGTTTGTTGATTATTCACATATCTATATGATGGATGGAAGATAGCCAGACAGTAAGATGGACAGATATAATGATACACGAAAGCAGGGTTGATGAACGGATTGGCAACAGGATATGTAGCAAGACAGAGGTCAAGATAAGAGGACAGAAAGATGGATGGCAGGGCAGATAGATGTACAGATGGGCGGACAGACAGATAGACGAACGGATAGATAGAGGGACCGCCAGATGAGCAGTTGGTCGGATGTGTGGTCGGGAGGGAGTTTGGGTGGGCTGGTGGACAGATGGACAAACGCATGGATGAACGGATGGACAGACGAATGAAAGAACAAATGAATGAATGAATGAATGAATGAATGAATGAATGAATGAATGAATGAACAGATGCACAGATGGATGGATGATTGGATGGATTGATGGATAGACGGATGGATGGACGGATGGGTGGGTGGGTGGGTGGGTGGGTGGGTGGGTGGATGGGCGAACGGACGGACGGACGAACGAATGAGGGAACAAATGGATGAAAGGACGGGTGGACCGGCGGGGGGAGGGAGGGATGGACAGAGAGATGGATGGATAGACAGAATAGATGAAACGGATGAATGAACGTACGAATGAACGAAGCAATAAACCAATAAACTGACAAACCAACGAATCAAAGATTGAACCAACGATTTAACCAATGAATGAACCAACGAACGAACGAAATGAAGGAATGTGTCTTAGAAAATTATAAATACTCACGTATGTCGATTGTACATCGACATTTTACATAGGCAGGTTTGTATGTGTTGACGAGTATCCCCAATTATGCACCCCGCCCTGTACTCTATATACAGGTCCTGGGTCTGGATTAGTGTCATAAATGTACTCATAATTCAATGCCGCTTCATAAGATGGAAGGGGCTTTAATTCTCCTGGCTGATGGCTATCTAATCCGGCGGTGGCAGTGGGCATTGTAATCCGTCTGGTTGCTGTGGCTGCTGTAATCTGTCTGGTTGCTGTGGTTGCTGCAATCCATCTGGTTGCTGTGGTGGCTGTAATCCGTCTGGTTGCTATGGTTGCTGCAATCCATCTGGTTCATGTGGCTGCTGCAATCCATCTGGTTCATGTGGCTGCTGCAATCCGTCGGGTTGATGTGGTTGCTGTAGTCCGTCTGGTTGCTGTTGTTGCTGCAACCCGTCTGGTTGTTGTGGTTGCTGTAGTCCATCTAGTTGCTGTGGTTGCTGTAATCCGTCTGGTTCATGTGGCTGCTGTAATCCGTCTGGTTGCTGTGGTTGCTGCAATCCATCTGGTTGCTGTGGTTGCTGCAATCCATCTGGTTGCTGTGGTTGCTGGAATCCGTGTGGTTGCTGTGGTTGCTGTAATCCGTCTGGTTGCTGTGGCTGCTGTAATCCGTCTGGTTGCTGTGGTTGCTGCAATCCATCTGGTTGCTGTGGTTGCTGGAATCCGTGTGGTTGCTGTAATCCGTCAGGTTGCTGTGGTTGCTGTAATCCGTCTGGTTGATGTGGCTGCTGTAATCAGCCTTGTTGATGGCTGTGTTGCGATCTCTCTCGTTGGTATCTGTGTCGGTCTCTTTCATGGGAGTATCGACATTTAGTGCCTCGTTGCTTAGAATGCCTGGATACCGCTGGCTGCTGTTGGTATTGTCTGTCCGCTTGCTGTGGCTGTAATCCGTCTGGTTGATGTGAGTTTTGTATTCCGTCTGGTTGATGTGAGTTTTATATTCCGTCTGGTTGATGTGAGTTTTGTATTCCATCTGGTTGATGTGAGTTTTGTATTCCGTCTGGTTGATGTGAGTTTTGTATTCCGTCTGGTTGATGTGAGCTTTGTAATCCGTCTGGTTGATGTGAATTTTGTAATCCGTCTGGTTGATGTGAGTTTTGTATTCCGTCTGGTTGATGTGAGTTTGTATTCCGTCTGGTTGATGTGACTTTTGTATTCCGTCTGGTTGATGTGAATTTTGTTATCTATCCAGTTGATGTGTTGTGTAATCCGTCTGGTTGATGTGAGTTTTGTATTCCGTCTGGTTGATGTGAGCTTTGTATTCCGTCTGGTTGATATGAGTTTTGTATTCCTTCTAGTTGATGTGAGTTTTGTGTTCCGTCTGGTTGATGCGAGTTTTGTATTCCGTCTGGTTGATGTGAGTTTTGTATTCCGTCTGGTTGATATGAGTTTTGCATTCCTTCTAGTTGATGTGAGTTTTGTATTCCGTCTGGTTGATGCGAGTTTTGTATTCCGTGTGGTTGATGTGAGTTTTGTATTCCGACTGGTTGATGTGAATTTTGTTATCTATCCGGTTGATGTGTTGTGTAATCCGTCTGGTTGATGTGAGTTGTATTCCGTCTGGTTGATGTGAGCTTTGTATTCCGTCTGGTTGATCTGAGTTTTGTATTCCTTCTAGTTGATGTGAGTTTTGTGTTCCGTCTGGTTGATGCGAGTTTTGTGTTCCGTCTGGTTGATGTGGGTTTTATATTCCATCTGGTTGATGTGAGTTTTGTATTCCGTCTGGTTGATATGAGTTTTGTATTCCTTCTAGTTTATGTGAGTTTTGTGTTCCGTCTGGTTGATGCGAGTTTTGTATTCCGTCTGGTTGATGTGAGTTTTGTATTCCGTCTGGTTGATCTAAGTTTTGTATTCCGTCTGGTTGATGTGAGTTTTGTATTCCTTCTAGTTGATGTGAGTTTTGTATTCCGTCTGGTTGATGCGAGTTTTGTATTCCATCTGGCTGATGCGAGTTTTGTATTCCGTCTGGTTCATGTGAGTTTTGTATTCCGTCTGGTTCATGTGTTTTGTATTCCGTCTGTTTGATATGAGTTTTATATTCCATCTGGTTGATGTGAGTTTTGTATTCCGTCTGGTTGATGTGAGTTTTGTATTCCGACTGGTTGATGTGAGTTTTGTATTCCGACTGGTTGATGTGAGTTTTGTATTTCGTCTGATTGTCTGAATGGTTATAATCCACCGTGTTGCTGTGGATGCTGTCCGTCTGCTTGGACGGGGTCTTTCACGAGAGTGTCGGGATTTAGTGCCTCGTTGCTTAAAATGACTTGATACACCTGACTGCAGTTGGTATATCCCGCCTGGTTGTTCTGGTTGTTCTGGTTGTTCTGGTTGGTGTTGTCCATCTGGTTGCTCCGATTGATTTCTCTCGTGGTCGGTCGTGCGAGTGCCGGGATTCAGAGCCTATGAAACAGCAAATACAATGTAGCCTACATTAAGTTAACACATAATGCATGTATAAATATATTTATTGTGAAGACAACGTGGAAGAACAGAATATTCCATACTGATTGTAATAGCTCCGGGAAATATGAGAGGTGTTAAACAGATTTTATCACTAATTTCGAAAAGTAAAATACTCGTATCTAGTCGTTAACACGAAGTTGCATGATAAGCCGACTGGAGAGGTTAAAGGTGCGTATGTACACCAGAATTCTTGAAAATAAAATTGTTAAAATTGTATTATTTTATAGGCTTAAATTATGTGTCTATGTGTAATGAAACGAAATAAATCTTAACAAATGATGATTTCATTCAATATAAATTAATATAATTTTTTAAGTTGCGAAATTGAAATAGAGGCTCGTCCCTCTATTTCTATTTCGCAACTTAAAAAATTATATCAATTTATATGGAATGAAATCATCGTATGTTAAGATTTATTTCGTTTCATTACATATAAGCTCACAGTTTAAGCCTATAAAACAATACAATTTAAAAAAAAATTTCAAGCATTCTGGTGTGAATATGCACCTTTAAAATCTTTCCAATGATACCCCACACGACATAGTATATGGATCTAGCAAAGTGCCGAGTCTTATGTAGACCATTAGAGCTGTGGATATGCACGCACGCAGGCGCGCACGCCCGCAGGCGCGCGCTCATAAGAACGCACGCACGCACAATAACACACGCAAGAAAAAGAACGCACACACGCACAAGAACACACGCACAAGAACGCACGCTCAAGAATGCACGCATAAAACCGCATATATGATGCAAGAACGCACGCACGCACAAGAACGCACACACGCGCAAGAACTCACGCGCTCACAAGAACGCACGCACAAGAACGCACACACGCACAAGAACATACGTGAGCACAAGAACGAACGCAAGCACGCAGGCCCGCACAAGAACGCACTTACGCACAAAAGCGCACCTACGCACAAAATCGCATGCACGTACGTACGTATGAACAGCTGCAATCCACTCTTCTCCTTACGGGGTGCGAAGGTAAAATATTCATATAGGTTTACTGTTTGGTTTAGAAAGGACATTGTGACACACCGACCGACAAGCGGTGGCCTCAAACGGACGAGAGACGTGCGGATGGACAGGCAAGGTAGGCAACGCATGCAAGCAAGCAAGCAGTCATGCAGGCTGGTATATAGACAGACATATAGGCAGGCAGGCAGGCAGGCAGGCAGGAAGGCGGGTAGCCAGACAGACAGACAGACAGACAGGCGAGCAGACAGACAGGCAGAATGATATCATGAGAGTTAACATACCTTTTTCCTTGTCCATGGTAAGGCGCTACCAATCCACAAAATAAAGCAACAGGAAGATAAGTTTTAAAGTTAAGAGACGATAGAGAACACGCTCTGAAATGCACAATAAAATTTCCCTCTAACATCACACCTGATGTAACCTCAACATAAATTAACCCTACCGATCAAATTTGTTTAAGAAATTAACAATATTTGCTTACCAAATGTCACTTTGCAGTCCAAGAGAACTTTCAACAATGGAATAACTGTTATCGAGCAGGTCATTCCAGTGGTAAATTTTCAAAAAATGGTATTCTCTTGGCCTGCAAATGGAACATTAATCAAAACTGCTGTAGAGGCCGCTCTTGGCCGGCTTCAGCGTGAAATGGTGACCCATAAACCGACCTTGAATTCCCGCAATCTCAATTTCAAGGCACGTATGCACGCAAGTCTAGAAGGATGTTGGTGTTTTACACGCTCGTGTTCACATGAGTAATGCGTCAAGTCGCTAACCGCTGGATTAAGATGATGCATTTTGCAAAAGATATGAGAGTTTGTGTGTAGAATGTTCATGTCAGGGCTCCTTGCTGGCCATGGTAGGGTTTCGATGGCATTCTGGCGGAGGTATTCATGCACAGCTCTAGCACGATGTTGTCGGGCGTTGTCATCCATGAATATAGGGTGGGTTCCAGGTGCATGATTTACAAAATGAGGGACCACAACTCTATCCAGTATGGAATCTTGATATCTTTGTCCATTTAGTGTTCCAGGTACAGTCAACAGATCCAGCTTACAATCAAATGAGATGCACCCCCATATCATAACGGAACCTCCACCAAATGGAACTTCTTCCATGATGTTACGTTGGTCGTACGCCGTGCGTCTGGACCTCCATACACGAGTTCGACCATCTGTGGCATGAAGCAGGAACCGACTTTCATCGGACCAGTGTACCCGTCTCCAGGATCTCATGTTCCAGTGTCTTCTTTCGTTGCACCACCTCAGACGCTCCTCTTTGTGGTGTGCAGTGAGGAGAGGACGTCTGACAGGTCTCCTAGCTTTCATGCCAGCAGCATACAGTCTCCTTTTGACGGTAGACATTGACACTCTATTGCCCGTTTCCCATTGCTGGCTGAGCACTCTGCTGTTGGTGAATGGAGATCTAACAAGGCGTACTAGGGCTCTATCATCACGGGCAGTAGTCTTCTTCGGTCTTCCAGATCTAGGCCTGTCCTTCACCTCGTTAGTTTGCCCATGTTTTGCAATCAAACGACTGATTACAGTATCGTTAATGTTCAGCTGTCTGCCAATCTCTCTGCATGACATACCAGTGGTATGCATGCCTATGATTTGCCATTTCACACGATCACTTAACCTTCGTCTTGCCATAGCGGTTCACAACCAAGAGCTAATTCTCTGTACAAATAAACCAAGGTCATGAACACAAAATTCCTAATCTTGTCGCCTAAATCTGTATGTAATGTTCTACACCTCAAACTGGACTTTTACATAACTGAACACGTGTGCTGTTTCCCGCCACGCACGGACATCAAGCGGCGTGAAGTCATGCATGCATGTGCATTTCGTACTTGGAATTATGTCAGCTAACGCGGGGACAAAAAGTATGGCAGCCTAGTTGTACCATCATGTTTCTACGTTCTATTGTTTTTGCTGGTGCTTAACTTTTGCACAGGTGTATATTAGCAAACCCATGGGTTATGCGCAAGAAAACATCGCTATTATTAACGATATCGTTAATGAAATGTTGCTGAGTTAGAAAATGTCATTAACATTTTGTTTTGGAGACGATGTCGTTCATTTACCGACAGCCCATGCGTTGTAGTGACAGCCATAACGCGTCGTGTTTCCCGTTTCTTCCTGATTTTCGTGCATTTCACCCTCTAACAATGATACAATTCACCTTTCCAGTTTATCCATCCATAATATGACATCATAATCAACTAAGTGACGTGTATGCCGACGTCATAATGATGACGTCATGAATGATTAAAAATAGTCCATATTTAACGCTTTTAATAGTCCGACTCATTGCATGAAATGGATGTCTTTGCTATTTAATAAACATGCTGTTGAATATTTTGAGTCTAATTTGACTGAGCGATGTTGCTACAATAGGCAAGCAACAGCACCCAGTCAAATCAGTTTTAAAATATTCAACAGCTTACCTGTATAGTTTTCTAGAAATTGATTGTCAGGGAGTTCAGAGATCGATCGATCCCAATACGGACGTCGTGTGGGTGGAGCTTAGATTGAGATGGGCGGGGCATAGCTAAAAGCGGAAAGGTCCATTGACATGAGTTGCAGTTTTCTCTAATTTAATGTGATTTTAAAAGCGGACACAACAGGGAATAGCTAGGTTATTCAAAGATTGGCTGAATTCTATTGACGTTCATGACGGAGCTAGTCACCTTATTATCACTATGACGTCAGCTACCTAGTGACTTAATCGGTTGTGACGTTAGCTCCTTGATGGGCAGATGGCATCCATCTATTAATATCCTACGCACATTGACCAAAGTCGGCATTTCTTAACCTAGGTAGGCCCAATCCATGCGTTCCGTCCGGTTTGAAAAAGGTGCCTGAGAGTATGTATTACCCTGATAACGCCCCGGTATTAGTTCAGTACCGAATCAGTGTGCTGAATTATCAGCGTAACGACTGTAGAGCATATTGAAGGGTGTCAATCAATGGATGAATCCAATATGTCGCTCAAATATATAGCGTTATAATGAAATACGTCACATGTAAGCTAACGTCACAATCAAAATGCGTAATGAATGGCGTAGCTAACTTCGCAATGTAAGGAGGTAAAATCACCAAATCAACATAAATTCAAGTTGCGGCTGGTTAGTAGAACGAAAATTGTTTTATGTCAACAGGAGTACAGGACAGAAAGAAACATCTCTGGATTGGCCTCATGGTATCAATCACTTACATTTAAAAACGAGCCTAAAATACAACAAAACTTTATAAGACTGCTAGAAACAAAGCTACGCTATCCGTCAGAAGAGCAAAACAGTCGTTAGAACGGAAAGGAAAAATAACCCTAGAACATTTTGGAACTATGTAAAATGCCATAAAGTCCTACATGAATCAGTGAGGAGTCCAGTTTATCTATCAATCAGATGACGTCATAATCAACTACGTGGCCTGTAGGATGTGGTCTTAATCAATTACGTCATGAATGACGTAGATAAGTTCGCCACGAACGCTTAATTGATGACGGACTAAGCGTTATTGTACGAATAGTATGTCTTTACTATTTAATAAACACGTTGTTGAATATTTTGAAACTAATTTGACTGGGCGCTGCCGGTTTCAAAATATTCAACAGTTTACCTGTATAGTTTTCTGGAAATTGAGATGCATTCTATCTCTCACATACGGCCCGAGTCTAAATAAGAGCTAGCACACGAATTGGGAATGCATATTGACGCGAACTTTTATTTTGATACACACATAAACAAGTGGTATCTAAGGCCAACAGTAGAGTACATGGAATAATCAAAAGAACATTTAACAGCATAGCACCATCTACAATTACTTTTCTCTACAAGTCGATATCGACACACATCCTTGAATATTAACTCAGCATGGCCACCTAGATGTAAAAAAAACAATCCCATCTAATAGAAAGAGCCCATGCATCGACTGGGTGTGGATGGGGCGGGGGCAATGTTAATCCCGCAAATCCATAGACCACAGCTACACATAAAGACTCATAAGCTTGAACCCAATGGCATTGAAACACAACAAAATTTCGAGTAGACTTAATCGAAATATACAAAATCCTTAATGCTATATACAACGTAACAAAACATCTTTTTCACACTGGCACATACACTACAGGAAACACAGCTCCAAAGATGTCCACAAGTACGTTTTCTCTAACAGGGTGATACCGCGTTGAAATTCCATGTCAGACGCAGCGGCCGATACATCAAGAGATGAATCTTTCGAAAATAAACTAGATTATATTTAGTCATATAATTGTTCAGATCGTTCCACGAGCACCACCGTTTGGACCAGGGGTAGACCCGGCCGTTGCGTTTCAAGTTTTCCTGGGAGCCAAGCTGAATTCCAGCCGTGGCAGCCATTCTCGTAAAATCTAAGGTGGCCGCTGTTCAGGGTAAGGTGATGCAATAACTTGAGAAGCAATAGCTGTAGAACGATAAATGAGACTAGTTTTAGAGGTTTCCGAGTATCTGGATTCCATTCTCGGTGTTATCTTGCTGATGCTAGGCGACGGTTGCAGTAACGTCGGACCAAAATATGGATATTTCGAAATCGATGGCAAGGACAACGATGTTGCTAACGACACTGGGCACGGATGCTGTCTCGTGACACTGGGATGAAGCAGGAGCTAGATACAGGATGATACATGCATCTGTTTCTGCATGGTTGTAGGGATGGAGTGCTAACACATCAAATGTCTTGATGGAAAAGAGAGTCCGTGCTGACTTTCCATCCATCTCAGTTTTGGCCCGCTGTTTACTGACACTGAGAATAGCGCATCTTTTATCTCCACATTTTGTCACGTACGATTGTTAGTTCTTTTTGGGGATGGGAGCGCCGTCGTCAGGTTCTAATCGAGTATGCGTACATGATTCCCACCGATAATGTTTTATTTATTTCAAGTTTTGTTCAGGTTAACTATCCTATGCTGCGTTGGTACGTTCAACCGTGGTGGTTAGCTGAACTTTCAGGAAAAACTGGTCGAATGCACCATGTGGATGACGGCAGTCATGTCAACTGCTTGAACTGTACCTTGTATGGGTGAATTCACCTTTCCAGAGTACCCACCCATCATATGACGTCATAATGAACTGCGTGATGTGTACAATGACATCATAATGAATGACGTCGATAAGTACGTCACGAACACATATTTGAAGACGGTCTATGCGTTTGCTTTTACTATTTAATAAATATTCTGTTGAATGTTTTGAAACTAATTTGACTGGGCACTGTTGCTGCCATATGCAGCAACAGCACCCAGTCAAATTAGTTACAAAATATTCAACAGCTTCCCTGTATAGTTTTCAGGAAATTTGGGGATCGATCAATCCCAACACGGCGAGGTATGGGTGGAGCTTAGCTAGTGATGGGCGGGGAATATCTAAAAATGAAATGTCCATTGACCCGGCCGATTGACGCGTTTCTGCACGTGAGAATGTATAAATTGGTCCCAGTTCTGAGTTAACATCGGTCTGATAGAGAAGGAGGCTCTCGTTCCGTCTAGAATTTGAAGAATTCCGTCTTATCCGCATTCGGATGTGGTTGAAAAAGAAAAGAAGAGTTGTATGATAAGCATGGTATTTTGCTTCAGTATCCCGACTTTGTTTCCCTTATTTACGGAGTCAGGGCGGTTGGAGAAAGTTAGGATGTTGTTTCTCTTTATTGTGTCTGACAATGGAACCGTCACTTTGTCTAGCCGTGTCCTTACGTATTATTCGTGAATGGATTGGTTAACTTGATGGATTCGGTAGAGGGACACGACCATTTCATACTTTATCATATCACGTGGATCCAGAACGACAAGCTTGTAACCTGTTGCTAGGAATGGGTAGTTCAATATAGCCACCACCTTCATAAAAGACGTCTTGCACGTATGCACGTCTTTCAGAAAGCTGGAGTATACGCGCTGTGTGCATTTTCACGGTGCCTGGTTATTCCACCCAACATATACAATGTTATAGCGTCGATGCTGTCATCGATGTGAGTGACTCACCATTGCTCTGCTGGTACTTTGTTCGTCTACTTGTGAGGTTTTCTCTTTGCAATGAGGCTGGATTTGTGAGTGGAATTTTGGAGGGTGAAGGTATGTGGATACACCGCTGGCCTCCCGCAAAAATATGAAAGGTAAATGTCTACTCTAACGTGGGATCCAAAAATGGTTCTTATCATGGAACGTTGTGAACAATAATAATGGGCTACGAGTCGGAGCTAAAAGTGACTTTGATAGGCCTTCGTATTTTGATTATCAACAATGTGAACTTATATCTCAGAGTTTATGACCTCCCAAGGGCCGTAACCATCGACGTGTTTGTATATGATGGTTTGTGTAATGCTAGATTTATCTCCCTTGTATTACAATTTCATTTTTGCCGGTTCAAGCGAGGGATCCATTTCTCGCTATGATTCCCCCATTTCTATCTAAGCTCCGCCCATTTCTAGCTATGCCACGCCAATTTCTAGCCAAGATCCGCCAACGTTTTACGCGTGTTAGGGTCGATTTACATATTATGCATCGAACTATGAATTCTCAGAATCCCATTTTCAAGGTAATTATGCAGGTTAAGTTTTTAAACATTTTGAAACTAATTTTACTGAATGCTGCTGCTGCTGCCTATGACATTCTACCGTAAGCAGAATCAGATGCTGATTGTCGAACGGCTTGTGGGAAAGGAGGTATAGCATTGTATTGATTCATAGATACTTCCTGTGATAGGAGAAGCGGCCATGCTGACAGCTATGCCACTCAGAGAAGTCTGATCTCCATACGAGCGTATCACGTGTCTTTCATATTAGTCGATTTACAGGGACAGGGTGTATCATGGAACCACACTGACGCACAATTTTGAATTTATTTACAGATTATTCAACGTATGTTACATTATTTACACTAATTTCATTACCGACAGCCGAATTAACGGTTGCCACTGACGCTTTATATCTCCTCCGAATGACGGGGACTGCCCAGGTTTTTTACACCTATCCACATGACTGAGTGCGGGATCGACCCTGTAACATTAGGATTGGAATCTCGCGGCAGAGGACAGACAGACAGACAGACAGACAAACATGCAGACAGGCAGGCAGGCAGGCAGGCAGGCAGGCAGATAGATAGATTATTGCAAAAATCCTACGTAAGGATACGGCAATACAAGTATAATTGTATAAATAAACAAGATATAAAAAACAACTATAGCCTCTATATAAATATACACCTGTGCAAAAGTTAAGCACCAGCAAAAACTATAGAACGTAGAAACATGATGGTACAACTAGGCTGCCATACTTTTTGTCCCCGCGTTAGCTGACATAATTCCAAGTACGAAATGCACATGCATGCATGACTTCACGCCGCTCGATGTCCGTGCGTGGCAGGAAACAGCACACGTGTTCAGTTATGTAAAAGTCCAGTTTGAGGTGTAGAACATTACATACAGATTTAGGCGACAAGATTAGGAATTTTGTGTTCATGACCGTGGTTTATTTGTACAGAGAGAATTAGCTCTTGATTGTGAACCGCTATGGCAGGACGAAGGTTAAGTGATCGTGTGAAATGGCAAATCATAGGCATGCATACCATTGGTATGTCATGCAGAGAGATTGGCAGACAGCTGAACCTTAACCATACTGTAATCAGTCATTTGATTGCAAAACATGGGCAAACTAACGAGGTGAACGACAGGCCTAGATCTGGAAGACCGAAGAAGACTACTGCCCGTGATGATCGAGCCCTAGTACGCCTTGTTAGGAGATCTCCATTCACCAACAGCAGAGTGCTCAGCCAGCAATGGGAAACGCGCAATAGAGTGTCAATGTCTACCGTCAAAAGGAGACTGTATGCTGCTGGCATGAAAGCTAGGAGACCTGTCAGACGTCCTCTCCTCACTGCACACCACAAAGAGGAGCGTCTGAGGTGGTGCAACGAAAGAAGACACTGAAACATGAGATCCTGGAGACGGGTACACTGGTCCGATGAAAGTCGGTTCCTGCTTCATGCCACAGATGGTCGAACTCGTGTTTGGAGGTCCAGACGCACGGCGTACGACCAACGTAACATCATGGAAGAAGTTCCATTTGGTGGAGGTTCCGTTATGATATTGGGGTGCATCTCATTTGATTGTAAGCTGGATCTGTTGACTGTACCTGGAACACTAAATGGACAAAGATATCAAGATTCCATACTGGATAGAGTTGTGGTCCCTCATTTTGTAAATCATGCACCTGGAACCCACCCTATATTCATGGATGACAACGCCCGACCACATCGTGCTAGAGCTGTGCATGAATACCTCCGCCAGAATGCCATCGAAACCCTACCATGGCCAGCAAGGAGCCCTGACATGAACCCTATTGAGCATATCTGGGACATTCTGGGAAACATGGTGAGAAGGAGGGATCCTCCTGTGCAGAACCTACAGGAATTAACAGACGCACTCCATCTTGAATGGCAACGAATACCACAATGGCGTATCAGTCGGTTGGTGACCAGCATGAGACGTCGTGTCCAGGCCGTCATCCAGGCACAAGGTGGATATACCCGGTATTAATAATGACAGTCTCAAACTCGTGCACAGATGTTAAACTTCGTTTTCAGACACCATTAATGACAATCTAGCCACGTGTGTCAACTGTAGGGCAATAGTTGTCAGTTGTGTCAACGTAACCATATTCAGGCCTCGTTTTCAAGTTCAAACAAAAACATACAGTGTTTCCCCACCATCATAATCAGCTTTCCTCTAGTTGCATTATTACCTCTTGCACTAAGATGGATGGGTACATAAATGTTTATGCTATTGCTTTCTTCATAGCACATGAATATACCCTCGCATGTGCGTAAAAATAGGGTGGTGCTTAACTTTTGCACAGGTGTATATTTGAATCAATTTATTATTTTTGTTAAATAACATTTATACAGTAATATTCTCAGTGTTGCTCAACTTTTTTGGTTCAGATATATACATATTGTACAAGGCAATATGCAAATCGCGTCCACAACCGGATTAATTACTGCAAAAGATTGATCCATATCAAGTTATGCGCCGAACATTAGCAGCTAAGCCCCGCCCACGTTCTGTTTGGATCGATTTATGTCTTTGAACCCTGAGGTCACAGGATCCCCTTTTTCAAGGTGACTATACAGTTAGGTTGTTGAATATTTTGAAACTAACCAGACCGGGCGCCATTGCAGTCTACGAGCGCACCAACGCCCAGCCGAACTAGCCTCAAAATGCCCAACAGAATGTTCATTAGATAGTAATTAACCATTCAAAGGATGTGTAAACTTGAGGGACTTTTAAATGTGTATAGTTGACTTAAATTCGCCATTCGTTAGGTAAAGCAGAGGTGGCTGCTCTAGACTACTCAGCTATGCAGTCCCGTGTTTGATTTAGGTTGTTATTATCCCTGCGATATCAATCTCAGGACTTTCCAAAAACGGGCGCAATCACATTCTTTCACCGCCCGCTCGGCATAGCGTTAGCGCCGACGGACAGGAGGCCGCTAAGTTATTATCCATTAGTTGGTTCGCAAAATCGCAAACCAGCGGATGACGAACCATGGTTCGGTTCGCTTGCATGGGATTCCTGTGGTTCATGAACCATACATATGCTAACCCTTTGACAGATGAATTCCTATATCTAATTTTAGTAAAACTATACAGGAAAGCTGTTGAATAAGATTTAGTTTTTCAGGGATTTGTCAGTGAAAGGGCTAATAGACAAGCAATCTCTGAATGTCCTCTAAGTGTGATTTATGAATATGACCATGAATCGAACTTAGCTGGCTATGATTCTTATATTATTTTCTAACATCTGCTGTCAGAACTTGTCATTTGTGCTTTTCTACCATTTAGCCAGTAAAACCACCTGCCTTTAAATGTTATTTTCTGTTAGGAGTAATTTCTCGCATACAATAGCATATTAAAAAGGTTCGTGAACCAGTACTTGGTTCGGACACCTGTATAGCGAGCCGGTTGGTTTTGCGAAAATCCTCACGAACCTCAGGATTCAATATCATCACATGTATGATGACGTCGCAATCAAAATACGTAAAGAATAACGTATCTATCTTCATCATGAATATTTCTTGCGAGTGTTCTTGCGGTTTCTTGTGCATTCTACCGGTTTCTACAGAAATCCGCACAAATTTTGAACATGTTGAAAACCATGCGATGTCTGGCGTAATTTGAAACCAGAAAAAACAAGGACAGAGCAAGATTGCCCATTGTGTGGACACGACACACCGCAAGGGATCCGCGAGAAAACCCACAAGAAACCGCAGTCTGCGGGCAGTAGGTTTAGGCTCAGATACAACGCATTTATATGACGAGCTCAGATTCATAATATTATTGAAGTCATACGTCACTGGAAAGCTACGCCAATTGTATATAACTTTCTGTACTCGTATTTCTATTTTTATACAATTTAATCCAGTTATTTACAATTTTAAAATACCCCTATTGAGAACTTAACTTAAAGAATCTATTTATAATGGTGTATTTTATATATGCAAACAAATCATTGAAATTTTTTTTAAATATAAAAAATAATACAATGTTTAGGCAATTGGATGCCCTTTTCAAAGACTTCAGTAATATTATGATTTTGTCATAGAAACGGTTTGGTTTGCGCGGTATTTCAGCACAATACTATCTCAATGAGGGGCGTTCGCTTGTCGT